>JALDNG010000141.1:62500-407500 GCA_024349245.1 Neodontobutis hainanensis | reverse complement strand
ACTGTTTGACCATCGGCCAAAAAGAAAGTGGTGATTTACAATCGAGCTCCAGGAACAATACGATACAACTGTCTGAGAAAGTAGCCTACATAGTCATGAATGAATGTTTGTAAAACAACGATAATTAATGAATCACTTCATGGTTTTGAATTATTTACTGACGTTGTACTGATTTTCTGCAACATCATTTATCATTTGCTAAGATGTTGTTGTTGAATTTGTGGTAAAATTAAAGTGTCCAGGTTTTTAGGTTTAAAAATATGGTCATCCACAAGCTTTTTTCCTCCTCTTTGGCTTGGGGGCCTAAATGCACAGTGCCTATATGACCAGAGTTTTCTAAGTTAAGCCTTGAGCATCTGCGGTAAGCAATGTTAGCTTGAGATTTAAGAGCTGGTGAACTGGTCCCAAAAACATGATGGTTAATCATACAGCCATAACATAACTGCGCAGCATTAGCATTGTTTAGTTTTAGTCGATAGCTGCGTGTTGCCACCAAATAGAGACGAACATGTCCAGCTATTTTGAGCCATTTAAATAAAGTTGTTTAGCAATTAGAATAGCAAATGTGGTAACAGAAGGGATTAGTGACAGAGCTATAAATGTATATTTGATAAATATAATTTGGAGTGCCCACTCTCTACAATAACTCTCTGCAATATTAAATACAATGCACCTGTAAAACCAACAACTTCACTTGTACAAACTTGACTCATTTTCATACATAAAAACAGATTTCCTGCCTCTCCTCCCCTCCCAGCCCCTATGAGTCCTCCCCAGGTGTGACCTAACTCCAGCACAATTCCCTCTACATTTCCTTCTACACTTGCGGCTTTCCTCACATGAAAGGCTTCCGTCCAACCCGGACTCGCCCTCATCCCGCTCTTTTCTCTTGCCATGCCCTCAGCCTCGTCTCATAGCCCCAGGAGATGGCTCAGATAACAGGTAGAGTCACTGCATTGGGGGGGGGGGTCAAGTTTCCATCTGCCTGAAATGCAAGAAGAATGCAGCTTTACCCGGGGCTGCAATGAAAGCAAACAATAAATGGCACAGGTTTGGGCGCAGCACGAAGATTTTCTGTGTAGAAGTATTGCAATAAAACGCTTATGATAACTTAAGGAACAATCAGGTTTTATTTTTACATAATATGAATAGAACACCTTTAATCTGAGTTCTATTTAGAAGTCTTCCACAAATGCAAAGGATCACTTCTCACTTATTTATGGTTATTTTCTTCTGTCTGCAACTCAACCTGCTCTTCTTCTCTATTCTCTGAGTAGTAGCTGCTTAAATTTACCAAGAAAACAAGTGGAGTAAACCTGTGAGCCGTCTTTGTTTTGAAATTGTTGCATGAACTAGCAACGCAATACAGTTCAAATCTTATCCAAACTGACTTGCCGCAAAAGAACACTGAGGTCCACAGGTTAGCTTGAGCGTGTGAGACCTCAATCTGATAACATCAAGCTGCTTAGGAAACTTCCTATCTCCTTAATAGTTACCCGGGTGTACTTCCTAGTGGTTGTGTTAAAAGCTATCTCACAGGAGCATCAGTGCTTCTGATTTTCAATACCAAAGGGAAAGAGCTTACTGGGAACCAACAGTCTATTGCCCCTCCATCCAACCTTTTCAAAAAAACGTTTATTTTATTTTATGAAAAATGCCGGAAATAACAATATAGTGTCAGAATGTATACTGTTGTCATAGTTAACTCAAAGGAAATCACAGACCTTATCGTTCATGCCCTCACACACAGACAAGGCTAAGTACCTGGTTCTTGCTTTGGTCCCATTCCAAATAATTGGAGCCTTGTTGTCTGTTATAACAGCCCTTGTTCACACAACTAAAGACTTTCCATTTGTCATCAACTAAAATGTGCTGAGCAACGCACAGTGGATGTTATCAACAACTGTCAACATGGCTCAGAGCTGAGAATACTTGTAAGATTTTCTACTTGTAGTATTTTTTTAAATATGTTGCTCTCCACTGTGGATTATATCCTCCACAGCTCTAGACTGCTAACCTTTTTTCTAAACATAGTATTAACGCCTGGCTCCTTAAGTTAGCTTAAAAGACCAATTCAAGTTTATTGGTCCACTGCTTATCCACTGTTTACTACCAACAGGTGTGGACAGGTGGCAAGCTGTCATGTGTGAAGTAGTAGTAGTAGTCAAGACCAAATCATGACTGATAAAAGAGACTAACATGACTTTTATGACTGGGCTTGAAATCCAGCCTCAGACCAAACTGATAGAAGGGTTATTATGGAGTGTAGAGTTAGAGTAATCCAGCAATCTCTTTGTCCAAGATCAATACAAGAACAAGTAAAAATGATTCTGAGAGTCCAATGAGTCTGACAATCACAAGACCAAGGCTGACCTTGAGTATTACAGGGCAGTACGTTTTAATGCCTAGTCTGTTGTTTTAGACATATTGTAAGGTAGTTTGTTTGTTTACCAGGAAACTTTTAAAAACTACGTCCAGATTTTGTGCCACCAAATATGATAAAATGGTATGACGTTTGCTATATAACTAGTGACATTGCCGACAGTTTCCTAAACAAAGCTATCGCAGCACATTTCCACCACCCACTGTGATACAAAGGCTATTACTCACGGCTTCATGCCTCCCACAACAGAAGGAGTATGTAATATTGATGCATGCCGTAGTCTAAAAGGTGTAGCCTGCATGTTGTGCCGAGCTTGATTCATATTCATAGCCTGCAGCAATCACACCTTGATGAAAAAGCTGCTTACAGAAGCCACCTATTGTGTCGATGGGAACAAGAGTTGGGAAAATGCGACGAGAAATGTTGCAATTGATGCTGTCTGTCGATGTCCCACAGCTATGCTTTAAAAATCTCGGTCTGTGGCCACTTTGCTATTGTGTCTGTCCTCGAAGCACTCCGCCACAGTGACAGGTCAGTTAATATTGACATTATCTTCCTTGGGCACATGACAGCTCGAGCGGCAGGAGGCTGCTCATTAGCGCCACGTGTGAGTGTTTGTGGGCGCGTGGTAATCACCAGGACAGCAGTCATTAGCCAAGTCAAACAGGTGTTAAAGAGACAGGGAACGAAGGAGTTGATGAGAGAATGGTGCCATTGGCCGATCCGCAGGCCTCTGCGGAGGTCAGCTCTGTTGAACTGTGAGTGGGATGAGCGCAGGTTACCTAGCCTCCAGTGAACGGGGAGCGACACTGAGCAGATGCGACTTTATGCTCAGAGAAATGTGCCTACTCTGTCTCACCAAATACATCCATCTAAGGAACATTTTCTGAAACTCAAAAGGTATTATATGTAAACTATCCCATGTTTTAGAAGTGTTTAGTACGGATGTATGGACGAGTCTCGACTTGTGTTTCAGCAAGAACCTGTCTAATGAGAAATTACTCCATGTGTTTGTCTTGTATTTAAGAATGTTTAGACATTATCATGACTTTATTATCAAGGATTTTTAAAGAAAAGAATGTTTAGCACATATCTGGAAGCTTTGGCCAATCACATTCTTGCATGGAGAAAGGCTTACGTTGAGGCCATTAGTCTACATCAATGTCAACACTGAAATAATGAATACCAGTGATACAGAAAAGTGTCTATTCTAGCACTGGAAAACCGCTGAAATGTGGATAAACATTGGGAGTTTCTTCATGCACTGTTTAACAAGGTAGAGATAATTTCAGAATTGCATTGGTCTGATGCTGAACTCAAAGTTAGAAGTAAGCTTTAAAGTTTGGTTTGATATAATGTATAAAGTATTTTGTGGTAGGTTCTAATTGCCCTGCGAGTTTGCAGGGGCTTTGTGTTTGCAGAGGCTAAAACCTATTCCAGCTACCTGTGCCTGAGGTAAGAACAGCATTCATTCACTAGGGGCAATTTAGAGTTGCCAACTCTCCACACCCTTTTTGCTGTGAGGCAGCAGTGCAAAACACTCACCCACAATGCACAAAGTTCACGCGGCAAACTTTGGCTTCCTTTTTTGGCATAAACTATTGTGTAAAGTTGCTTTTTGCTGATATGTAAATGTGAAGTCCACAATAATTATTGAAAAGCTGCCAAGTAGACACCATTCGTCATGACAGCGTCCAATCAGCGTTTTCTTTTGTCCTACACTTTGAAAGACATTTGATTTGACAAACTCTAATACTGCAAGCTACTTTTTTTCTTATTCTTAGAGTTGTTGAAGAGACGCTTAGTTTTAGAAGCAAATATGCCAATACATATACAGTATCTTCCAGCATCTCAGGACACATCTTTGGTGTTGATTTGAAATGTTTTGGATTTGTAACCCAAACCTGCCTCATGTCTATTACTCATAAAATTTCTAAGACAAATGTCTATCACCAATGTGTTGATAATGTACACATGTATTATTTGTATTCATTCATGAATGATTGTATTATTTTGTGCTGGTAAACTGATTGTTGGATACCCTGGGAGCATTGGAAATGAGACAAATGAATGTATCAGGTAAGGTTCATCTGATGGGTAATTACAATGAATATTGTGTAGGACATTGCTTTTACTTCATCTGGGCAGGAGTCCTCTGTGGGGGCGAGAGGACAGGATGTTTTGGTTGCGAGCATTACATTGATAGTGGGTAGAAAACGCATAGGTAATTGTGCTGGATACACGGGTAATTGGGAACTAAATTGCCTCCAAATTAGAACCTGTGAGCGGTGGGTTTCTGTCAGATTGGTGTAGACTGCTGTGTGCTGTTCAGAATGAACTGGAGAATAAATAACGAATAGTATTGATTTAAATTTATAATTTTTGAACTGTGGTTCCAGGTTGCAGTTGACTTTGTACCAAAATGTTATGTTTACTTCCGCTGTTTGTCCAGATGAGAGAAAAGTCGAGCCAGTTTGAGGACAAAAGGCAATTTATCAGAACCTTGGGGTGCATTGTTGACCTTGCTAATAACATATTCTAAACAAAACTTGTTCTGAATGTCACTGCATGTGGTCGTTGCCTTTTTTTTATAAGTGATGGATATTTTGTTGTTTTTCTACATTTTACTAAAACAGCATGTTTTGCTGAATGGAAATGACCAGTTTTATTTGGCAGTGGCAGTATATGGATAGACATGATAATGGCTGTTTGACAGGGCATTGTGTAGGATTTAGTAACTGTTGGTGGTCAATTTGCAATTTGCAAAAGGCCATTTCTAGAGTCATTACAGAATTGTGTCAATTCTGGGTTAAGCACCTTTCCAACCCAATCTCTGAAAACTTTTGCACCATAGGGTGACCTCCAAACGAGGACACTTTCCACAAACCCACCGGATGATTAAAAAAGGTTCCCTGTTTAGAACAATGGTAATTACCTTGTTTTATCAAGGCTAAACACAATAAACAACAATTGAAAAGCTCCAAATGGCCATGACCTTTTCAGAACACAATCTAAGTACATTATAGACAAACACAATGCCAATTAAACTACAGCGTCAGGTTGAATTAAATTGCCATTTATGGGTAAAAACCTTGGCAAATGAATGAAGTGAAAAGATTGTATGGACAAATGTTTTGAAGTTTGCTGCAGTATTTGGTATTTGTTACAACTGGGACACTAGGGACATGGTCTGGTCAAAACTCATCTGTAATCTCGGCATCCTCTTTAACCCCGACCTCTCTTTTGAACCACACTTCAAACAAATAACCCGGACCACATTCTTCCACCTCAAAAATATTGCCAGACTCTGTCCATCCCTCTCCCGCTCTGCAGGCTGAAACCATGCCTTTGTCACATCAAGAACAGACTACTGCAATCACATTCTTTACAGTACACCTTCTAAAATACTCAAACTTCAATACATCCAGTACTCCACAGACCCCGCTCCCACAAACACATGACACCTGTCCTTCAGAGCCTCCACTGTTTACCCATCTCCCAGTGCATACGGTTCAAAGTCCATCTCATTACCTTTAAAATACTCAACCACCTGGCCCCCTCCTACCTGACAGATCTGCTCCACCACCACACTCCCTCTCGCCGCCCCCACCCTTTGGAACTCACCGCCCCAACACCTCCGTGGCTATACTGACTTCTCCATCTTCAAAAAGCAACTCAAGACCCATCTGTTCAAAATGGTTCTGATGTCAGTTTACATTTACATTTACATTTATTCATTTAGCAGACGCTTTTATCCAAAGGGACTTACATTGTTCTACAGTAATTACCAGTGTTACAGCCACTGGAGGCAAGGTGGGTCAAGTGTCTTGCCCAAGGACACAACGACAGTATGAACTGTGGGGAGAGTGGGAATCAAACCAACTACCTTCGGGTTGAAAGACGACTGCTCTACCCACTGAGCTACTGCCGCTGCTTTGCTTTGTTTCTGAATTGTATTGTTTTTACACTATGTCCAGTGTATTTAAGTGTCTTGAAAAGTGCTATATAAATACAATTTATTATCTTTATTATCCATTATTATTATTATTATCAATATTATTATTATTATTATTAATATTATTAATATTAATACTAATATTATTATTAACACTGGGTTTATAGAGATATTTTTTGGGACATGGAACAGAGAGTGTTTGGCCTTTTGATGACTGGCTGCAAGTATTCTATATTTTAATCTCTATTGTCTTAAACTATGTTCTCATTCATGAGAGCACAAGATGAATGAATAAGCTAGTGGTGACTTTGTTTGCTTCAGTCCTTGCCTCACTGCCATTCACTGTCACAAACCTGTTTTTTGGGCCTATCTCAGCTATACCTCACTCAACCCACTAGGGCGGCAGTAGCTCAGTGGGTAGAGTGGCAGACCTTCAACTGGCGGGTGGGCGGTTTGAGGGTTTGAGCACCGCTTGAAACATCCTAAAACATCGTAACATCACGCTCTCCACCACATACTGTTGTTGTGTCCTTGGGCAAGACACAAGACACCTACCTTGCCTTGTAAAGTGCTTTGAGTGCCTACTACAGTAGGTGGTAAAAGTGCTATATAAAAACAAAAATAATAATTCTTCTTCTGCCCACATAAAATATACTGCCCTTGACTAGTCAGATCCTTCATATAGACATATAGATCACAAGGACTCTTACTCTGCTATTTACATTGTTATACAGAGTTATTTATTTTTTTATGTGCATCCTATAGTAGACCACAATTGAGCATAAATTCTAAGGGGTTAAAATATCATCATCAGGGTTGGCAATGCAACACTATGGCATAGTTATAATTATGCTTTAATTTTTACATTATTATATTTGGATTGTATATACAGGTTTGAGAGAGAGGATTCAAACCACTAAATGAGGCACTTCGGTATTGTATAATTTCAATGTAACAAAAACAAATTTGACATTACACTAATAATTAATAATTAATTATATTATCTATTCTAAAAGGTTACAGGGAATTTAAAACTGGTTCTTAATGAATGCATTTGAACTGATGTGAAAAAATTAAATATTATGAAAATAAATTAATAAAATAATAGACAATTTCAAATCTCAACACAGAAGTGCAAACTACTGGAGATTCAAACCCATTCAGGATTGATTACTGATCTGCAAACAGGGACATTTTAACTAATCCCACATGGATATCCTTGAACCTTCAGAATAAGATAGAATGTCTAAAAAATAAAACTCTCAGTTTGAACCTATGACCTTCTTGTTTTGATGAATAAATGCTGCCCACTCTGCCAACAGAGTAATTTCAGTTAGTTCCAATCCCACGTGGCTCAGTAAAGTTTATCTAGGTCAAAGTCTTTGGGTAAGAAACTTCATAAAGTATAAGATGCAAAGTCAACACAGAAAGGACTGCCATCTAGGGAGTCAAACCCATGACCTTTTGGGATTTATTTTTCTACATAGGACTAATGCACCATTGAAAATTGATATGCATATGACATGCATCTGAATGTACAGTTTTATTTCATCAGCGATATTTCAGAAAATCTTACTTCAGTATAGTTTTCATCTTTGGGAGAACTTGTGCTTTTTAAGATTAGAGCTTTGGCGGTGAGTGTGGGCATATTTTTACCATGAATAATTGAACTACATTTTCTTCAGTACTTGCTTCACTACTTTTTAAAAAGATAGCTGTATCAAATAAAATCTTGCTGGATACACGAGAGAATCAAGTCTGGACAGCTTATTACACTGAACATTTTCCCTCATGAATTTCTATCCTTCTTCTCGATTTAGGATTCGGGTCAGTTTTGAAGAATATTTTCCCCTGAAGCTAAATGTGTTAAAATGCCGCTTACATTCATTCACATAATATTACTGCAATATCCATGACCTGCTGGAACAACACAGAGAATCGAGGAACGCGAATGAGCCATCTTTATTTGAAATGTGGGCTCTTGAAGGAGTAGCCCTGGGAATATGAAGAAAGTAAGATGGTGTTTGAAGAAGAAATAGCAGGGTCAGAGGTAACCGGGGGCATTGTTGGATTTAGGGCACAGTAATATATTCAGAACAGTGAAAAACTCAAGGGCACTGCACAAAGTAGGACATGGGACTCTTTTTAAAAAGTCATGGTTACAAACAAAGGGAAGATTCTCCGTGCAGATAAAGGTAGACAAATATCAAAACTGTGTCTGAAAGCTTGAAGGATGCGAAAATTGGATGGTATCATAGCAACAGCTAGACATCTGACGATCGGCAGTCTGTCTCTGCTTCTAAACATGCTTGTCTGGTTGGAAACAGGTGGTAAGGGGTGATGAGGGGGGCAACATCTAAAGATACAACCTCGGACAAAGGCAAGAGTCAGGTCAGCTCAGTGGTTTCTATGTTTTTTTTGGGTTTTTTTGGTGATAAAAAATATCTGACTGGAACTCCTGCAGGGCTTGGTATTGTGCTACACCTAACGTCACATTTACTCAGGCAGAAAGGCAATTAAAGGCCTCCGGTACATTTACACCACTGAAAAGTGACAGACTGATTAATAATTGAAGGCAAAACAGTCTATTGTAAGGTGTGGGGGCACCAATAAGCCCCTGAGCAAGTCCAGTGCTATTTGGCACACAGTAAGTCAGAGGTGTCAGGTTGAATTGAAATTGGCGAGTAGAAAATGGCTCAGGTTGTAACAAGGTCTGACCTCCCCAGTGGTGGAATTTGTGGCATTGGATGCTTATGTGATTGTAGGCTTGGAAACTGAAGAGAAAAGATGAAAAGCAAATGTGTTGTACGCGTGCTGTGGTCAATCTGGAAATGATGACTTCTGTTGTCGCCAATGGCAAACCCAAGCACAGTGTCCCTCCACAATATAAGTCGTATTATCAGGCTAACATAAGGTTAAGCAAACTCAAAAGAATAAATGGTACATAGGTCAATGGTGTGCCAAAGATTCCTATTCAAACATATCAGTACTTACATAATATGGCACCTCCGGAGGGAAAAAAAATGAAGCCACTGTATCAACACAGAATTTTCTAGATTAGGAAGTCATTTAATATGATAATTACATATTTAATTCACTCTTTTATACTGTCCAAAACCATCCCAATATTGCAGCTAAGTCTAACCACCAGTGGATGACAGTGCCCAATGCCAAAAATGAGCCATATAAATACAAGAATTATGTAATGCCAATCTGTTTGTTTAGAACTCGATTAATCTTATACCACTTATCTATGTGTGGGACATCCTGTATAATTGTCAGTTAATCACAAGGCTAAGGGTAAACTTACACCAAAATTGAAAAAAAAGGTCTCCGCTCAGGTCACTAACATCGTGTCGCCTGTAGGGCTTCTATGTTTTTAGCTTGGATCTATTTTGTATCATATGTTGATCTATGACTGGCTGTTGCTTCCGTGATGTTGCCCCACATATACATAAATCTAAGCTTAGGTCACTAGATTTCCTCACACAAGCGTAAATTGAAGAAGAATGACTTGCTTTAGTCGTGCTTGTGTGGCTTTTAGATGGATATTTAGTTGATCTCGAGGGATGCTTAGGAACATATATTTTATGCCACAAACATACTTAAACTGGGGTATAAGCAGTCACAAAGCTGAATAATAACCTCGATGCATCCACAGTGCATTTGAGCCATCCTAACAAGAGGGAATTTTACACAGCAGTCTTCACTATGAAAAATAAAATGCATTTTGGCCATTATGCTACACAAGGACAGTCTTGAAAGCTTTTTTCCTTTAAGAAGGACAGCAGCGCCATTGTCTGCTGCTTATCAGATTTTATTTGTGCTGTTGTATGTTTTGGAGTACTGGTATGCATTTGGTATGCATTAAATGGCGCATTTTTGTACCCCTTTGTACCAAAACGCTTTACATGATGCCTTTATTTACCCCATTCACACATAAATACACCTGGGGCAGACAGAGACAATCACACACAGTCATACACCACTGGAGGCAAGGTGGGTGAACTGTCTTGTCCAAACGTGTATGAACTGGGCAGAATGGGAATAAAAATGCCAGCCTTCCGGTTGGAGGACGACCTCTCTGCCCTGAGCTACTGCTCCACCATTGCTTCTTTTCTGAGCAATCACTGTAGTGTTAGCACCAGTTGCAAGGGCAGCATTTGTGTTTTGGGGTTATTTAAAATGCCCTTTCAAGAAAGACATTGACAACCACTAAGGGTGCGTTCACACATGAGGTTACTCTGTTAGTCACTTGGATAAGTGTGAATGCTCCATATGCACCTCAGTGCGCACCAAACATACGCCAAGACCCCTTCAAATACAGAGGTCTCGGAGCACTTCCAAGGGAACTCTGGTAAAGTATGATTTTGATTTGTTTTTTAAAACAAAACAAAACAATGTTGTCCAACCAAATAAAATGAGAAGGGATCTAATGTGAAGCACTGAGAAGCTAAAATATAATGGTAACGTAACATGGCTTTAATAGCATTTGAGCTAACAGCCCCATTTAGTGGGATTCTTAAACAATTCAAACTAATGGTACAAACTAATGGTACAAACTAATGAAGCAAACTACAAGTGTGAACACATTTTAAAACTCACATTAAAGCTGCAGTAAAGTATCCCTTTGTTCCCTATCAAAACCTACACTTGATGCTGGGTGTTAGGCTTTAAAAACACATGACACAGAGACGTCTTCAGGTTTTTTTGTCTTCAGGACCTCATTGTGTGTGTGTGTAGCAAACCTCAGCCTTTCGTAAAACAGAAAGAGAATATAAACAAACTTTGACAACATTTAGACAAGTAGCCTACATTGAGCTTTTCCTTTAAATAAACTATATACAGTTATATACAGAACATAGGTTTACATACCCAGACAGGATGTGTGTTTTTTTGGCCATTTTTCAGAGAATATGAATAAAAAAATAAAAAAATAAAAATTCTTTCACTCATAGTTAGGTTGGGTGAAGCCATTTCTTGTCAAACAAGTATGTTTACTCTTTTTAAATCATAATGACAAATTTTACATACCCCAGTTCTTAATACTGTGTATTGGCACCTTTAACATCCATGACAGCTTGAAGTCTTTTGTGTGTCTCTATTTTCTCAGATGGTAAAGCTGTCCATTCTTCTTGGCATAATGCCTCCAGGATCTGTGAATTCTTGGTCTGTCTTGCATGAACTGCACGTTTGAGATCTCACCAGAGTGACTCAATGATATTGAGGTAAGGATACTGAGGTGGTCAGTACAGAACCTTCACTTCAGTCTCCTGACCTCAATATCATTGAGTCACTCTGGTGACATGGATGACTTAGAATTTCACAGACATGATAGCATCATGCGTTACTGGATTGAGATCTGGCGATTGGGTTGGCCATTTGAGTAAAGTGAACTCATTGTCATGTTCAAGAAACCAGTCTGAGATGATTTGAGCTTTGTGACATGATGCTTCCTGTTGGAAGTAGCCATCAGAGAATAGGTACACTGTAGTCATAAAGGGATGGACAAGTTCAGCAAAAGACTGTTGACTGCAGGTTCACTGTGGTGTTTAAACGATGCTCAATTGGTACTATGGGGCCCGAAGTGTGCCAAGAAAAGATCCCTCACACCATTACACCATCACCACCAGCCTGAACCATTGAGACAAAACAAGATGAATCCATGCTTTCATATTCTTTAACTTTATTTTAACCTTTATTGTCTAATTTCGGAGAGCCTGAGCGAATTGTAGCCTCTATTTCCTGTTCTTAGCTGACAGGAGCGGCACCCGGTATGGTCTTCTGCTGCTGTATCTCATCTGCTTCAGGGTTTGATGTGTTTCCATTTACATTTTGTCATTTAGCTTTTATCCAAAGCATAATGTAACAAAATGCATAAGTGCACCAAAAACTAGTCTGTTAGAACCCAGCACAGTATCCAAAGCTAATGATAAGAAGTTTTATTTTAAATTTTTATAATATTTTTTTAAAGAAAAGAAAGATATAGAAGGGAAGTAGAATTCAGTGTGTGTCAGTTAGGTATTGAAAGTATTGAAAGATTTATCTTGTAGGAGCAGGTAGATCATTCCACCTATATGGAACGGATCTTCATCTAATTTCCATCAGTCAAAGAACCAATGTTCTAAAATACAAAAAAGTCAATGTGGAAAGCATTATTTTCAATGTGTGCATTGAACTCGCAGGCCTTACATCACATATAAGATTCATAAAGGTTCCTCTTCACTTTCAGAATGCAGTGCAGGTGGTGTCCTGAAGCTCTGTAGCACTGGGGGGCAGTTGGGGCCAGATGCCTTTTGTCTAACAAGTTTGGATGGAAAGATAAATGAAAGAGCAGGGGTGAGGGGGCTTGTGGAGAGTTTGTTGTTGGACGGCTCAGTGGTATGAGAAGACTATTTGGCCACTCGGGGGATGGATAGTCTGTCTCGGAGGATTTATCTGGGCTATAAAAGATAAGGTCACTGTGTTGTAGGCTTTAATATTAATGTGCTTTTTAATGACCCTCACTACAGTGAAAACTAGGTTATCACTGGTACAAAGATATAACCCCTAGGCTGTTATTTTGCATTTTGTGTGTAAGGGGTAGTGCTTTAAAAAGTTCTTTGTGCGTAATATAATACATAGTCAAAATTTCTTTGAAGTAAGAAAGGTGAGAAAATGCATGAGTTATGTGACACTGGTCTTGTAATACTGCCTGCTACCTCCATAACTACACTCGTCAAATTGTGAACTAGCTGATATGTAATGACCAAAGTAATGACCACACATAAATCTACTGACATTTATTGCTTTGAAAAAAAAACTCAAGAGAAAACTTTCCCTGTAGGTATAGGCGGATTTCTCATTTCACATTTGTAGATGTGACACAACACAAAACATTCATCTACTGTGCATGTAGCTCAAAGGTACTGTTGGTCTTGATGTCTGTGTAGCTTTTCAAACATTTGATTTTGTAAGAAATATAAATATTTTTGAAGTGTATTTACACAGGTACAAAAACAAATGTGTGGTGGGGGGTTAAAAAACAACATGATACCCCTAAAATTTCAGTATGTGCATCGCTATTTAAATATATATATATAAATATAAATTTGAGGGAAGAAGATTATAGGGGAGACCAGCACATGTTGTCACTTTTTATATTCTTGAATATACAGTGTATCTTGGAATCAGCCCATTGTACATTGAACTGAAATCTACATTAAAGAGCAAAGTCTCATTTTATCTGTTTATTTGATTTTGTCTGTCTTGCTTTAGTACAGACCTAATAGGCATCTAAATACAAAGAGGGAATTGTGTGACGAAGTAGTAATAAACTTGTCACTTTATCAATTATCAAACTGGATGCCCCCTTTTTTTTTTTTTTGCTAGAAGTGAAACATTTATTTCAAATGAACTTAAATGTACTCATCTACAAGTGACAAAGCGGTATCTATAGTCTACACATGAGCCACATGCCTGCCTCAAGCAGACATATGGCTCAAACCTTGAGCAGCTTGCACATAAAAGGGCAATATTGAAAGAAAGATGGTGTAAATTGGGTTCCGGAGATCACATCCTGCTGTTATACTGGACCTTATTATCTGAAGGTCTATATATTCTGTAGAACTGCTGCATCAATATAATAATCCACTACTATTGTTCTAGGTGGGGTATTTATGTAATGACTTATCCCAAATCAACACATGTGTGTGCAACACATGTGATCTGTATCTTAGTTTGGATTAAATTGTATTAAATGTGACAATAAGAATCTGAAAAAGGCCCTATCTGATTTTCTTTTTGTACCCTCTGTGTCAGACACTACTCAACCCTCCTGCTTTTCTTTTTAAAAAGTAAACGATTCTTTAAAAAAACAACAACAACAGCAACAACAATGATTTATGCATGCGACTCCTTGAACAACTCCTTCAATGGTCAAATAATTTTTCCACTTTTTTTTTCTAGGCTATAGTTGCGTGTAGCCTAGAAAAAAATGCAATAAAACGCAAAGTTTTATAATGAGTTCCCTAAACTTTATGTGGCTGCCTATATAGTAAGACAACAGATAGTGGCGATACAATAATACATAATAATAATGCTGTAGATACTAACACAATGGAAATATACTGTTTATGAACTTGAACCTTGGATGTCACAAGTCCACTTGTCCCGGAGTAAGACTAGGGGAGGGTTGGTGGCGCCGTCTACCATGCTCTGAAGCCTGCCGCTCGGTTCCCGCCCCCTGCTTCACCGCTGTCCAATAGGAAGGTCAGCAGCGGCGCACTGGACCAATCAGAAACAACGGATGATAGTGGAAAAGAAGTTTAGTTTTTCGAGTTTGCCATAGTGCTCATGTAATGTATCCGATAGACCCTGTGTGTGAAGAAAGAGTTAAAAGTTGTTGAATTAACTTGAAAGCGTTCACCGGAGACAAAAGCAGGTTTAACAATAAACGCTAAACAAGAGCCCTCTCTCTCCCCGAGTCTGTAGAGAAGAGGGAGAAGGGGAGCGGGCTGGCAGGTGTTCAGTTGAGGGAGACGCATCGCCTCAGTCGGCTGCCCGCTCCTCAACAGGGTGCCGCCAAAAGAAACCGGCGAAGGCAGCGCCAACTGGACACAGGAGCTCCCGTGACTATCCAGCGGACTACGACCAGCACACGACTCAGCCGGACGTGGCTTTTTCCCCGTCAGGACCGTCGTGGAGTCTTGCTAAAAGCCGAAAGCTCCGGTGTCGCAGCGGAACCACTCGTGGGAGTAACATTAGCTCGTAGCGGTCTTTCTCAGTTCACGCCGAGGTCACTTTTTGTTTTGCTCTCGGAGTGTTGCACCGTCACTTGAATGTACGAAGTGGCTGGACTTTGGAGGGATTTGTGTGTGCTTTTGCTAACCTGTTGTGTGTTTTCCCTCGTGTAACGTGACACGCAGAGCATTAGGGCAACTTAGCCTCTCTGGTGTCACACACACAGAGTGATATATTTGAACCCCTCCAGAACTGGGCTAACACTTCATTAGGAAAGACAACTTGTGGACAGTTTACAGCCGACTGGAGCCTCCCCAGCAGCAGCCTGGGACTCTCGCTTACCGGTTTATTTGCAGAAAAGGACAGGAGTATTGAAAGAATCTATTAGTGGATTGATTTTAGAAGAAAACCACACAGCACTGCTGCACAGGGCAGAGAGTGAGCACACGGATGGATAATGTACAGGTTTGATCGCCCTTCTGCAAATACTGACTGACTGAACAGCTAAATGATCCGCGGGGCAAATCCCCGGTGAAGACATCAAAACAGGCGAGGATTTGAGCTTGATAGCACGGAGTAAGCCGATAAGTATTAAACACACTCAAATGTATTAGTAATTTAGTGCTTGAATTAATCCAAATGAAAAGGTCGATTGCTAGAGAGCAGTGGAGATAGACTGTGAGGGGAAGTCTTTCTCTTCTCCAGCTGCCTGCGGAGTTTAGGAGCACTGCGCGGGGAGTGAAGTCCGAAAGCCCGCGGAGGAGAGAGCGTGCCGCCGGGGTCTTCTTCTTGCCCCCCTTTTGGACTGTTTACTGCTTTTGAGGGGAGATTGATAACAGCCCAAATAGAAGGGAACACGGACACCGATAGTAACCGTTCACATCGTTCATACTGGGAAAATGAAAGCTGTATTTGGCTGCCCGGAGCGCACGGAAGGACCAGCCACTCTCAGCCCGAAGATGATGCATGGGGCACCGGCCGCCAGGAGGAGTGGGAGCCGGTGTCTGGAGCTGTTCGTGCTGCTGCTCCTGGGCAGCTGCTGCCACATGTTGCACGGTCAAGGTAGGGGCTGGGCTCTCCGTATAGTAAATCTAAATGTCAAGCTGTCCGCTGAGGGATGTAACTGGGTTTTCCAGTCATGGGAAGGCATTAGTGTTCTGATTTTTGTTGTTTTAGTAAGATAGCAAACTGATTAAGCAGAATATGCTTGAATGATTGAAGGCTTGTTGTTAGACTGCCTTGATTTGATTGCTCTTCCCTGTGTTAACTTTGTGACTTAGGCCTACATGAGAATTCATGTCTTATTAAATGGTTGGCTGTACTCACGGGTGTTTTGTTATTTTTTGTCTATAGTTTGGCATTTGGTCATATTTGTTATTTGTAATAGTTTATGTTTTAAAAGATGCATTATCATTACATGTTTTTTAAATTATACATTTGGTAACTCTTTATGACAGCTACATACTATTAAGCATTATTTCACTTTTTTATTGGTTGTTTGTAATACTTCTATTAATAAAAAACATTAAATGATTAATTAATGTTAGCTCTAATTGTTTAATTCACTGATAATTACTCTGTGAGACTTTTCTTTGGGTGATGTGGTCTACACCAAGACTCCTTTCTTGGGATTTCTTGCAATTTCCGTGTCAAATAACAGGGTTTTGGCATTTCTCCTCACAATATTTTAGGTTGTATTAGAGTTTTCTTAACTTTTTCCTGAGTACTCAGAAGTGCCTTGTGAATAAGAAAACCTGACTTGACCTGGCAGACTTATTTATCTCTACATTTTTTGTTCTTAGTGTTCATACATCAGCGCATACAGCCCCAGACATATGTATGCTTTCAAATGTTTATACTATTTCAACTCACACAAGCATTTATAAATTGTTGTATACTTTGCCTTGACACTAATAACGTACAGCGACTTGCGGTCATGAACCTTTGTGGAACACTGAGTTCTATTACTCATTAAAACCTTATTCTATTCGACTGATAAAATATGCATAATAACAAGTTTATCTCCTCTGAGAGGGAGGCAATAGGCCAGTTTTATATGATTCATCTATTTTTACTGGTTTCCCTGAATGTACTCGTGGCCTTTTCATATCAAATTTAACACTCAAACTCATTCCTTTTCAAAGTCGTTTCCAGTTGCTTGAAATGTAGCTGTGTTTGGCGACCCAAATAAAATCTCCTGACCCAGTCAAAGCGAGTGGATGGTCTAAACGACACGATGCAACACCCACTGTCTGTAAACTCCCCTGACAGGATCTTTTTTTTTTTATATACTGGAACACTGGTGAACACGGAAAAGTGTGTGCGTCTAAAAGGAGGAACACAAGTGTGATTTATTAGAGCATGCTTGGCTGTTGGGTTTTGATATGTGTGGATAGAAAGGTATTAGGGCCATTGTCGTCTTGGCAAATGATTTTCATAAACTAGATTGTAGGTTGATTGTATTGCCAAAGAGGGAGGGGTGGGGGTCAGAGGGTGAGCATTTATGTTGTAAATATGATTGTTATTGTTGCGATTATGCTTGGATGGTTTTCGGATTAAGGTATTGGACATGCTTGGAGGCGTGGGGTGGCGTTACTGTTGCCAGCCACTGATAATCCCTCGCTTAGTCAATGACCCGCTTACTTTATAGTCTTGTTTCAGCTCCCAAGCAGACACCAGCATGAATGCATCAAGTGTGGCATGTGGCCAAGGTCCAAAGAAGACTGATATGACCATATTGATCTGAAGCTGGGTGTGAAAACTGCACTGCCATGTTCCATTCATTAAGAAGCGAGTTGATTGTGTGAGATGTTAGCGGTGGGCGGTTTTGATGTTTTGTACCTCACACTCACGGCAGACTGGCAAAAAGAAAGAGCGCAAGAAAAGGTCAGGCAGTCGTAGACACCCGGCATTCAGTGGGTCACAGATGGCGTAGTGGGTAGAATATTTAAGGGTTACATGCAGAAGGGGGGGGGGTCTTAGGAATGTGTGCGTGTGGGGAAAAAAGCAGCATGGGCTATTTGCAGTCTCATGGCAATAGTGTGAGCGAGCAAGAAAGTGTCTGGGTGAAAGAAAGTGGTTGGAGGCATGAAGGAGGGAGGTTAAGTGGGGCAGGTGGGGGATGGAGCCAGTGTGCGGACAAGGCAAAAAAAAAGAGTTTTTGGGGAGGGGTGG
This sequence comes from Neodontobutis hainanensis, assembly GCA_024349245.1. NCBI lineage: Eukaryota > Metazoa > Chordata > Actinopteri > Gobiiformes > Odontobutidae > Neodontobutis > Neodontobutis hainanensis. The sequence continues at coordinate 389,267 of JALDNG010000141.1, read as the reverse complement.
TTTGGGGGATGTGTTGGGGGTGATAGGGAATTTAGCTCACTCATGGGTTGTGGAAGAATAGGGTACTTGCCATCTGTTGCCGATAAGGAATCCTTGGAGGGTTGGTTACACGAAGATGGGCTTTGTTGATTCCTATTCAAAAAGCAAAAAAACTACTCAGACTAAAGTGTAAACTTGTGGTGCAACAACCGTTAAACCCGTTTTAAGCTCCTCTCTGCAATAATGTAGGGACTTTTTCCTGTTTGATTTCTGTCATTTAGATAGATAGATAGACTTTATTGGTCCCCAAGGGGAAACTAGTCTTGTGTGGATCATATTACATGTATACATAAATAGACAAAACAAAGATTACAAGCCTCACTATGCAGCTCTAACTCTTTTCTTTTTGCCCCAAACCTTGTGCCATTTCAGCCCAAGTGTTCTTAATTCACCAAAAGCCCAGATCAATAGTCCTAGATAGTGCTTTGTTCATCCCACTCCAACTATTACTAAACTTGACTTTGCTAATCAACTAATTGATTAGCTGATTCGAGTGAATCCAGGACTTTTTTTCCTTCTAAAAGTGTACGTATATATACTAAACTACTTAACAGCTTCTCTACATATTAATCAATAAAAACTTCTAAATATTTACTCTCCGACAATTCATTTATGACTGGCCATGCTGGTTACCATTTGCTCTAAACAAAGAACATAAGCAAGCCTCCAGCGCATGGTTTGTTTAATAATGTAATGTAATGTGTAAAAAATACAGTGTGTTTTTATACACTTGCAGATGCATGGATTTAAAATTTATTCCCAGTCTGCTGTTCTTGAAATCAAGTGCAGTCAGTGTGGAACACTGAGTCTGTTCAGAGCTAGGGCTGTGGTCCTTTCACTGACAGTAGACCCAGTGCTGCTGAACTGATTTTAGTATCCCGTGATCTTGTCGATTGATTGACCGACCAGAGGCTGTCAGCCCTAAATTGAGTAATATAGCACACCACCATAATATTCTACACATGAATGGATACATCCTAAATGTTTTTCATGCAGTACACAGAATTGTTTAAAGGCTGTTATTTTAATGGTAACAAGTAAGTTTTTTGGGGTTTAGCAATTTGGAGTAGTTAGTACTGTTCTGTTAAGCGGTAGAAGATGGATAGTACTGTTCTGTCAGAGAAGAAGAAAGAAAGTTTCAATTGGGTATAGCTCTTTTAGTATGTTGGTTTTGCTCACTGCTCCTAACATCATGCCCCAAAGTAGATGATTGATACGTTAAATTCAGAAAATCCCTAAGGCCAAAATAGAGTGTAACCAAAGTTAACATGGGGGAAGTCTCAATTCCACAGTTTATTACACTCTGCGGGTGTTAGTCTGGGAATATAGTGCACTGTGCTTGTCACTCATAAATCTGCAGTGAGATCAATGATAACAGCATGACCGCACCTCATGTATGTCATAACTTGTCCTCTTCCTTTTCCCAGACACCTCCTGTAGAGCCAGGATGGTGTGGATGCAGAGTCAGCACCTTCTGCCCTCCAACTAATGTCAAGGTCTCAGCCATTCCAGCCAACTTCTCACCCCCACCCCTTGCCTGTCGCGGCAGACAGCCTTCCAGCTGTCCCAGCTCTAATGCCCCCACTGTCTGCCTCCAGCCTGGGCTGAGGGGAGTGTATTGAAAATGAGTAAAACCAATACTAGGCTGGTGTCGGTGCTGGCGGGGGGGCTCACTGGGAGGGATTGTTGGGGGGTTTATTGATTTGATAAGTGGTGCCAGGCGGTCAATCGAAAGTTGTAGATTTTCCAGGTTGCGACCCTTCTATCCCTGGCATTTAACAGGAAGTTTTTTTAAGGCGGAAAAAGGATGAAATTCATTCATGGGGTTGATCCTCCTGATCCTCTCAAGGCTTTCCCTTCTCCTCTCCTTCCCACCTCCCTCAACCAATCGATGCCCACACCCCTGCTCATAAATGCAAGGCTTTATATGAGCCAACTCTCGTATCTGGGAGCACATTTGAATAAGCTCATCGATCTTTCATTTTGGAGTTTAAGTGACGGCAGCATTTTACTGTACTCTCCCCTCTTGTCTTTACTCATAAGACGTCCCTACATTTTCGCAAAACAGTTTGTTTGAGCTTGTTTATAAATGGCTTTTTAAAAGGTTTTTATCAAATGAAAGCACTGAGGATCACATCGTATCTCAAAAGACATTAAAGTGGTATGTTAGTTCAAAGTTGGGAGGGAGTCTGCGGCGCAACTCTGATACAGACCATTAGCTTTGTGAAAAGTGGAGAAGGATTTTGTCCAAATGTGGATAATGGTAATACTCTATAAGTAGCCAGAGCGCTCGTCATTGTTGCTAACCTTGGCCAAGGTAATTGCATTAAAATGTGCCTCCAGTATCACAGCTGTTTAGCCATCTCTACAGTCTAAGAATAAATTCAATGTCACAATGTTTAGGGCTCAAATGAAAAGGGGTATTTAAACTTTAAGCACAATTTTATGAGAATAGATTTGTTCAAATAAAGAGCATCTCATCGTCCTCAGCTGAACCCAGCCAGCTTTGGCATAATTTAATTTGTTTTTTTTTACAAAGCTGTGGCCATAAATAATGTAATCTACTTATAGTTTGTACAGTTATAAAAGATTAAATCTTTTTAACAAGTTATTAAGTGTCTATATCTGTGCATAAATGAATCAGGTAGATCATCAATGTTTCTGCCTCATGTCAAGTCATTTAGAGTGACTTTGAATTTGCTTAATTAGAAGTTTGATCTCATTGAGTGTGAACAAAGAAAGAGAAAACTTAACAGCACTTCAGCAAAGAAACCAGTCACTAGAATAATCGGTTATTATACCAGTATTAGATGAAAGTACTTAAATTTTCTGTATTTGCTCATTTGACTGCTAACCTCTGAAGGCGCTATTTCAACTGGTTAAAACACTGGTCAATGCTATTGTTAAGAGTTTACACTGCAGCTACTGTTCCTATGATCTGGCTAATTGAGAATCTTTATATATAATAAATCTTCATTCACATATAAAAGTAGGTCGATTTCAGCAGTAATATGTACCTTGGTCCACATTAACACTGTTGAATGTCCCTGGCAACAACATTTATTTGGCTGAATAGACCACTGGTAGACTGTTTGAATAGGGTTACTTGCAGATGTGGACATAGATAGAAGCTAAGCTGTGTTGTCTAACTCAAAATACGGCGATTACTAGATTTTATGGCTCTGTTGGGGTTCTAATGTTACAACCCATTTAGTTGAGCTGGGCGATATGTATTAACAAAATATTAACAAACTTTACCATTTTAATACATTTTTTGTCATGTTACTAGCCTACAAATGTAATTCAAATGCATTCTTCAACGTGTATGTAGTATAATTTTTGCTAATACAAAACAACAAGTGTTACAATTAACCCCAATTTCCACAGCACGTGTCAGCAAACATTGTTGCAGACCCTCACCCACTGGATGTGATTGAGTCCCGAGGAGGTGGGAAGAGCATGTGCAAGAGGTACAAGATAAAAGCCATTGGTGAAGACCTGTGCCAGACCAAAACAACTGTTTACTCAAAAAGAAAGACCAGAAAACAAGTTTAGTTTGAGATTGCTTTGTTGTTTAAATAAACCTTACTTCAGGGGCTTTTCCCCATCACATTGGACACAAAAAATGTAGTATTAAAAAAGTTATTAAATTCTAAAAATTAGTTTTAGAATGCTTATATTGTGTAAATAAACATTTAAATATTAAAATACAGAAAAGTAGTCTGTATCCTGTATTTTATTTTACTTGGAAAATTTAGATGTTTGGTTTCTGGTCTGGTGCGATCTGAGCAGATTCACGCGAACTGTCTCTGGTCTCAAAGAGAAATAGAAGCTCGTCAGTAAATGGCAACTCTTTTTTGCTGATGACAAACTGCAGCGTTTAAAGATGCAGAAAGAATGCTTAATAATAGCCTCAAGTTGAGTCATGTAAATGGACCATACAGAATTGAGTTACAGACATGTGGAACACTGTAGATCTTTTCGAATTGGTTAATATTGCCATAACCATGACAGTTTACTGACAAATTAGTAACAAGAAAAGTGCGTTGCGTTGGCTTTATGATTTGCATTGCCGGTTAAAAAAATAGCACAATCTTGACAAGAAGAGAAGAAAACTGGGACATTTGGAACAGCAGGTATAAAAAAACGGGACTGTCCCGGCTAAAACGAGACATATGGTCACCCTACCTAAATAGCCTACATACATTTATTTATATGATGCTAATTGAGCTTTTTTTATACAATGCTAGCTAGTGGGTGCAAAATGCAGCAGCCTGCCTGTTGACAGAGACCAAATGGTGGGAGTGCTTTCCCCACTTCATACAGTGGTTCCCTTGGGCAAAGCACTTAACCAACTCTGCCTCCAGTGTCTGTGACACTGGTGTTGGACTGCTTGAGAATGTTTGCTGGTTGGAGAGTCCATAGGTGCAAATTGGCTGCCACGTTTACCACCAGTGTTTGACTGTGGAGTGAGTAAATAATGGACTCCACAGTCACTCCACAGCCACGTTTCCACCACCAGTATGTGACTGTGGAGTGAGTAAATAATGGACGCTGTAAAGCACTTTGAGAGCACTTTGAGCTAGAAAAAATTCAATCCATTATTATTATTTTTACACTAGATCTTTTTGCTCTCCACTGCCTTCCAGTCAATTTATTATTTGTATTTGGATACAATTTAAAATCCATTTTCCATTAATTTTAAAAATTAAAAAGGTTTGGCCCCACTGTATCTCTCAGAGTTCCTACTACCTCACAAGATAAATGGACTGACTAGTGCTGCTTAAAGCACCTGAATGTTTTCAGCAAGCGAAGGGGTTACTAGATGCTCTGTGCGATGGAATAAGGAGATTTGAAGCACAGAAAAGTCTTTTCTGATAAGACTTTTGGACATTTTGCTCTTAATGGAGAGAGATTGTAGATAAACTGGAAATGAGATCGAACATTAAGAAAATACAGGAAGGAAAAGTGTAATGCATAACGCTACCTTGTGTGATATATCTATGTGAACGATGCGGCTTGGCATGTCAAATTCTATTGGTGCAAATAAGTCAGAGCTTAATTAAATTGGGGTCACTCAAATGACATTTGTGGGCACCGTCACTTATCATGGACATGTGTAAAAAACCCAATCAAGTGGACGAGCATGCAGTTTTACTCGTGTATGAACTCAACGCACCTCATCGAGACCCTCTGCCTCTCATCAGTGTCAAACAATTACTGCGGACGTGAAATTCACTTAACCACATTGTAATGAGAGAGGGTCAATTAGGAGCTGTGTCTATGTGATTATCGTCATCCACTCAGGACAATTTTACCATGACTTTCCATGTCTTTGACGCCCTCATTCTCATTAGTGTATTAAATTTTGGTCTTTGGTCTTGTTATTTGTCTCACCTTGTCTTTGGAAATCTTTGCCTCTATGCTTTTAAAGGCACTGGAAGTTTTTCTGAATTTTGTTGATGGTGCCATTATTGGAATAAAAATAAGGTTGACACTATGCAGTTAGTGTCTTTACCTGAATTGCATCAAATAGTGGGCTACAGTCTGCTTGTGTATGGTAATGCCATTTGGACAAAAAATATTAATTTTGTCACAATTTTTACAAAAATTTACATTTAAACAAAATCAATTTGTGATGCTTTCTTGCGTCTTAGGGAACAATAGTGGAAAGTGACATTGTTTGGTCGGTCAATTGCTAGCTAATTGATGTAGAAAACAAATTTGAGTCAAATTAGGGTGAATATCAACAATTTGGTTTCAGAGTTTATCGATGAGGCTCTGGAAAAAGATTTAAAAAGATGTCTGTTTTTCAAAAAAACCTCCAAAAAAGGTAATGTTGCCATTAAATTAATTAACATTAGTTTTGAGATTTTAAAATATTGTATAAGAAAATGTTCATTTTAATGTCAAGTTAATGACATTAATGTAAGCTATTACAGATTTCTGAGAAGTGTGACTGTTACAAACAATATCAAGTAGAAAGACGAGGAGACAGCACTTTTTTCTTTTCCCAGAAATTTAACAATTTTAATAGAAAGCAATTGTGAAAACGCTATATTAGATATGGGTAGCTTATGCATGTCTAGCCCTCGCTTGCATTGCAACCAGTACATATTGTAGTAAAAAGTATGACACAAGATAATCTGACTGCACCGTCAAGTCACTATTGTCACTGTCACACAAACTTTAGTCTCACATTTAAATTTGTTTTATATTTTATGGAAACACAGCTAATACAAAAACATGTTTTTTTTGAGATAACTTCTGCATTATCTTCCAAACTAGCCACTGCTAACTCCGTCCACTCCTCTTACTGTCAGCGTGCGGGAAGCTTCAGGTGAGGTGCAACTTCTAATGGATCGTCTCAGGGTGTGTGTATGTGAGCGTGATAGATGTCAGGTTAGTCCGGTCTAAGAGGAAGTGAGGTCCCTGGTTGACTCCCTTATTTCCTGTCTGTCAGGAGGGACAAATCACCTCACTTCCAGAGCTGCCTGACACTTTTGGCGCATTGTATGTGTGTGTGTGTAGGCTGCAGAGGGCCAACGTCGTGTGGTAGCTGTCTCTGCAGAGCGGCTGTGTGAAAGAGATTTTGGTGTGACAGCCGTGCCGACTACATCAGGTCTGAAATGTGTGGCAGGTGTGTGTTTATGTCTTGTGTGTGCCATATCTTTGTGTCAGATTGATGCTAGCCCCTCTATCACTCCTAAGTGTTTTGGTCTCTCTGCAGACGGCAGCTATAGAGAAGCAGCAAGAGCCTCCTAATGGAAAATAATCACTTGTGTGCATTACAGAAAAGCTGTGTGTACCCAGCAAAGTGCAGCAGGTGGGATTATTGCTCGCAACACTCTCAAATGCAAATTCCAAAAGGGCTATAAGTGGTATTTTTACTTTTAAGTGACAGCTCAGACTGAAATAGTAGTAGTTATAAATAGGTTCCAATTACCTAAATCCATCCTTATGCTAAACTGATTTACAACAGAGTTAGGCAGTGATTGTGTCCGATCACACAAATCTTAAATTAGGTTTCCACATGTGTTGTCCCAAGTCCAGAGGCCCTGCAGTCCCGCAGGGGTCATGGAGTTACTGCACTTTTTTTCTTACTGACAATACTAATTTTCTTTGTGCTGTAGTCCTGGCAACAATAGAGGCGCTATTGTACATGTGAACATGCAAACACCATACAGAATTGCCCTGTCCTGTCTGGGAATTAAACTAGAAGCTTTTTTTTTTATGAGACACACTCTAAAACGTATGTCGGAAGTCAATTACCCTTAGTTCCATTAGACATCACTTTACAATCCTGCTTGCCGTATAACTCCATGCCACTAGATGGAGTAGTGAGCTGTACTAACATCAACTAAAAACATTCTAAATGTAGATTTATTTGGAAATTTTTCAGCACAGATCTTTAGGGCAGCACAGAGGGCCTTTTTTCACAGAGTGCTGATGTTAACAGTTCTGCTAATAGTCATAGATAACCTCCCTACTGATAGAAAATTGCAGTATAGTCTACAGACTTCTTGCTTGAAGTAACAGCTGTTTGAACATTGATACAGTATGAAGCCCATATGATGTATTTTCCAGTAACATGTAATTTCAATTGTCAGTATTTTTCTAGGTAAACTGAGATACCTAGTTTATCTAATAAGGAATAATCAAATTAAACAACCATCACAATGCTGATATCACAACAAACTAATCCAGACATTGTGTTAAAAAATAATTTTAACTAATATTTTTATGTTAAAACCTCTTTTTTAAGGGGTTAAGTGAATTTTTGATTGGTTTAGAGCATGTTTTTTCCACACTGTAGAGCTACAACTCTACTGTACGAGGCACACGGATAATTGCCAGTAGCTTTGTTTATGCCTGGAGTGTACACATGTTCACTCAGAATGGTTTCCTTTCTCTGTGAAAAGAAGCATTTTATAGGAGTTTTTCTCCAAAACATCCTTTAGAGCTTTAAAACATAAACCAAGTGGGATACAGCGTGGACTCCCTCTGTGCCTCGCGCCTTGTTTCTCTTCATTTTCTCTGCAAGTTTGCTTGGTATTGTTGCTCATGCTTGTGGTTTTCGGATTGTTTTTTCCCCTCTTTGACGCACCATAAGGGATGGCAGAATCCTTGCTGCAGGCCACACATGTGGAATGGAGGCTGTGGTGTTGTTGATGCTCTAGAGTTTATTATGTAAGATACAAGGAGGAGGTTGTATTGATTGAAAGGGGTTCAAACACAAAGCCTACAGTATGTAGAGCTATTCAATATGACTACTGAAAACACTTAGATAAAGGAAATATCACAAAGCCTTAACTCTATTCAGCACATGGTCTTGAAGGCACCATGCTGAGGCAGACATATTTGTTCTCCGAAGGTAAGATAGACACAAGTGCTTTTTCTTTAAAGTATATGTTCTATCATGGTTTTTGAACACAAAGGAAGCACGGATGGGAAAAGATCATTTTAAAACCACTTGAGCAAAATACAGAGATGAATCAAATGAATCAGAATTTACTTGTTGTAAGAGAACCATTTTTCATCATGCAAAAGCAGAAACGGGTTATTATTTCAACTCGCAGCTGTGGCCAGAGGCTTTATATTTTGTGCACATGCTTTTTGTGTAAGTGGCACAGCTCAGGAACAAGTTATTTTTTGCAAATGTTTAACAACTTACTTCAAGCTACTCCAAGTCTAAAGTACTTTCTTTCCTTTGCCCTATATATTTTTGCTGTTCCATTCCCTTATGGCTGGACCAAATTACTGCAAATATGCTAAAGTCCCTGCAAAGTGCCTCCAAGATTTGAGAAGATTTGCCCACTCGCCACTGAAAAGAATTTCTTACAGTTATGCTCATAAGTTTATATACCCTGGCAGAATTTTTGATTTCTTTTGGCCATGTTCAAGAGAATATGAATAATAACACAAAAACCTTTCTTTCACTCATAGTTAGTGGTTGGGTGAAGCCATTTATTGTCAAACAATTGTGTTTACTTTTTTGGATCATAATGACAAGTAACAACCCAAATGACCCTGATCAAAAGTTTACATACCCCAGTTCTTAATACTGTCTATTGACACCTTTAACATCAATGAAAGCTTGAAGTCTTTTGTGGTAGTTGTGGATGAGGCTCTTTATTTTCTCAGATGGCAAAGCTGCCCATTCTTTTTGGCAAAAAGCCTCCAGTTCCGGGCTGATGAGTGCAAATTTTACACCAGTATTTTCTGATAACTTGCTGCATTCATATTTTCTTGTGCCTTTGTATCTCAAACATCCCCAAAACATCAGTGATCCACCTCCATGTTTCACAGTAGGAATGATGTACCTTTCATCATAGTCCTTGTTGACTCTTCTTCAAATGTAACGTTTATGGTTGTGGTGAGAAAGTAAAATTTTAGTCTCATCACTCCAAATGACTTTGTTCCCGAAGTTTTGACGCTTGTCTGTGTGTTGTTTGGTGCATGCTGCTGGCGGATGCTGGCATTTGCTTAGTAATTGTTTTCTTCAGGTGACTCAACCATGCAGCCCGTTTTTATTCAAGTGCCTCTTTATTGTGCATCTTAAAACAGCCACGCCACTGTCCCAAACATTTTCCTGGCAGTTGTGGCTGAAATCTTTGTTGGTCTCCCTCACCCTGGTTTGGGTTCAACAGAACCCCTTATTTTCCACTTCCTAATTAGAGTTTGAGTACTGTTGATAGGCATTCTCAATTCCTTAAATATCTTTTTTGTCCCTTTTCTATTTTATACATTTCAATTACATAAAAATGGCCCCAAACAAAGATTGCTAGGGTATTTAAACTTATGAACACAAATGTATATAAGAAAATGTTGAGGTACTTAGTGAGACAGAAATGGATAGAGGTTAGATTTGAGGTTAGAGGGCTAAATTGTTATTTTCAAAACTGAGAAAAGTTGGAAGCCACTGCTTAAAGCAGGAGTTTGTAACTATTCCAAATTTGGGAAATTGTGACAAATGTTTAAAATAATTAAAACTGATGGTCTAAAGTAAGTACACTGATCGAATTATTATTTTATATAAGTCCCTCCTTTTGGAGCTACAGTGATTGGAAGTTTCACGCAGACGCCGTCCACACAGACCAATCACAAACGAGCTGTAGTGACGTCATCTGTCTTCACTCCCACATGCGGACGCTGGCTGATCACCTTTCTCAAGATTGAGGGTGTCACTGTTGCTATTTATTATAATGCTGCTCAGGTATGAACACTCATTATTTTTGTTCCCTTGTCTGTTGATGCACTCTTCCAACTGTTTTCATGCTCAGTTTTACAACAGAAGAGGATCCATAAAAAAGTGGTCAAAAATGGTCATGAGTTGTACTACAGCGCTAACAGAAGTTAGCATGTCCCACTGTTCACTAACTTTGGCTGTAATGAGTGATTTTCTCACAAATAAACCATAAAAGCTTTACTGTGCACACTTGAAACTGGGAAAACAAATGTTATAACAGTGGGAGAGGGGAAAGTAATAGCTATAAAGTTGCTTTTAAAAGACAATCTTACCTCAGTTAGCTAAATTAACTAAGAAGTTATGATGGTACAGAGTAAACATCCCAGACAGGTGCGTGGCTTGGAGCAACTCCGAGAGGGAGAGGGAGGGAGCTGTGATCATTTTTAAATTTTCCTGCCCCTGCCGTCTCTCTTCTTGATTTTGAAAAAGATACAAACTACAGCTTTAATGGATTAAACAAACTGGTTTTGGTCCATGTTTATATTAAACATGCATGTCTGTAGCCAGCTATGAGGTCCCTGAGGTCTAGACCATGGTGCACATAACTGAACCATATGCAGGTACAAATACAAGGATCATTATTTATTATCTAATCAAATGCGTTTCCCTCTAAGACAAACGCTGTCAAACTTGTCAATTCTTTATAATCGCTTGTATGGTTTGTTCTTCAGCGCTGCCTCTGTCTCTGTTCTCCTTCCACCCTTCTCTTTCCCTCACAGAGCACCAAACTGATCTAAGATCTGCCGCTTGCATCACTTCTGTGATTCTGTGAAAGGACAATTGAGACCACAGCGTGCAAGATTATCAAACTGTGGATATGCGGCTATGACAGTTTAATCTGTACAATAAGCTGCTATAATAATGATTTAAAAAAAAAGAGACAGAGTGGAGACGCGTGTTGGGCTCAAACATTAATGAAGTCTGAGTGTGGACAGACTTCAGCCTTAACGAAGAAACTCAAAAGGGATTTAGCTCCATTTACAGAAGAAAGTAAGGTACAATGCTAAATACTGCTAACAATAAAGCTAATACAGCTATTACTTAAATTTGAGAGTTTTGATAAAACTATTTTTTGTCAGAAATTGAGACAGAGGAGGAGAGACAGGAGCTCCCTCACCTGTTAGAGCCAAATGAGCAGGTTACATCCACAGTCTGTGTAAATCTGACTCTTAAATATGAGCTAGGCTTATGTTCCAATTACCATCTACCATTCTCAGAGCTTAGATCTCTGTAGTTTTATGTTTTAAACACAAATGTGAGTGTGATAGGTCAATAGAGCTTAGTCAGAAATGAAGCCAGTGAAAAAAGACATGGGCAGAAGCACTTTTATACAATATGTAAAGTAAATACTGAGTCTAATATAGCCCTGGTAAATGAGCACTAAACCTCCTCCTTACAAGTGCTGCACAGATCTTTCCTGTTTTTTTTTAAAAAGTCAGAAGACTGTGTTTTCATTTCTAATTAAAGTATAACTGAAAGAAAAGCCTCTAGTCTGACTGTAGCGTGGAACAGTGTAAAATGTGCATATATGTCTCTACATTAGAATAAAGCCAGGATTTCTGAGCCATTTACAGCAAAGATCTGAGTGATAATTTGTGTTGAAAGCCTGAGTGGAGTGTGAGTGTGTCTCAGGAGCTGAAGGGTCTGTGATGGTGAGCCCTCTGCAGCAATACATGACACATAAGAGTCGACCTTTAACCTGGGAACAGCAAACTGTCAGCAACATCCCACTAGATTATCCCACAATGTAAACCATTTACTATTATTTTAACATCATCTAAAATGCAGGAAATACAGGAAAGTAAACCTATTATGTTAAAAACTTTCAGGCAAAGGACCCCCAGACCCCACTACTTTTGAGTCAGATGACCATGCTTTTTGAGGTGCTCAGCTCCTAGATCTCTAACATAGACTCTCCTGCTGTTAAAAAGAGCAAAATTTACTCAACAAAAGCACCAGCTTAAACAGGCAGTAGCTCAGTGGGTAGAGTGGTTGTCCTTCAACCGGAAGGTAGGCAGTTCAAATCTCACTCTCGCCACAGTTCATATTGTTGTTGTGTCCTTGGGCAAGACACTTAACCCACCTTGCCTCCAGTGGCTGTAACACTGGTAACAATTAAGTTGCTTTGGATAAAATAAACATTCATGCTTTGACATTTATTACCATGAATGCTCTTCAAGTCAACTGTAATAATTAAAAAATGCATGAATAATGTTACAAATGATTGCTGCCTTTGTTAATATTTCAGGAACATTTAAGCGTTAACACCCCTCTAATGAGTACAAGCAAAAAGAATGGTCAGTTAATTATCAAAATAATCTATGAAGATCTCAAGATGCTGTATATTGCTGCACCACATCTCCAGTCTTGATGCAGTGGATTAATGTGATGATGACCTCTAAAAGCAGCTTTGCCTCAGGGCTTTGCGCCAAACTCATAACGAAAGATTTAATTCGTAATTTGCATCTCCAAACAAGAACCTTATTAAGTGTGAGTCATGAAGTGGCAAAACATGACTTTCAGCCGCACTCATTTAATAAGACCCGTGGCACTTGTTCCAGCCAAATGACTACAGGCGGTGGGAAAAACAAAATACTAAATGAAAGTTTAGAAAATGATCACAATCTAGAGAATTAACCCTGTAGTTTTTCAAGTTTCTGCTAATACAAAACACAATCACGAAAATGGTAATGAGGATATATGTTACAAAAATTGATGCCCTATGGTAAAACCTTTAAAATTATCTTGAAAATTTGTTTGCCAGATTGGCTGCTGGCACATAGAACTGCAGCCACTTCCACTTTCCAAACATTCTTATGTTGTTTGTTGATATTGCCTTTATAATACATTTGCTACATACTTTGTGGTCCTGATGTTAGGAATACATGAAATAATTTTTGTGAATTTAATATTAACGAGGAGTCCAAATCTATTATTAGTAACAGGACATAACAGTAGGAAGCCTATTATGGTGCACTGTTCTGTAAAGAGGAATTGTACAGAAGTGAAGTTAAAACCATTAAACTTGTAAAGTGAGGTGGACATCTTTTACAAATTGCACTCAACTATAATTTGGAGGCGAGATGGGGATCAGTACATCTCTAGAGTTATACATGAGTAAAATATGTATTTTTACTGTAAGGTTGCTGAAAAATGTACAAATTAAATTTGATGCCGATGTGTATAACCTTTACGTAAAAACACGTTGACTTTTTGGCAAGCAGGTTCTCTGGTGAAATAATTGCCCAATCAGATTAAGCCATATTTTATCACTATATGAAACAGAGACCACCTTTTCCTAGTGTGGCACAGCTTTACAAGCCATTTCAAACAAACACCCAGACTCAGGCTCAGTGGTAGAGTGCTCGTCCTTCAACCGGAAAGTAGGCGGTTCGATTCCCGCTCTCCCCACATTTCATACTGTCGTTGTGTCCTCGGGCAAGACACTTAACGCCCCTTACCTCCAGTGGTCAGCTGTAACACTAATGAATGGAACCTTAAAGTAAGTCGCTATGAATAAAAGCGTCTGCAAAATGTAAATGTAAAAATGTTCTTTCGCAAGATGACCATGAAACAACAATTAATAAAAAGGCATCAAATACAGTACATTTTATGAGCACTAATGGTAGAGAGAACTTTAAAAACATTTTGAGGGGGATTGCAAACAGGGCAAAGAGAATTTCAAGTTGTGAATTTAGTAAAAACACTTAAAAACAACCACAAAATGAGACAAAATAAAATACTGCTACATGTGTTCATGAACCAAATATCTAAATAATAGCCTTGTGAAATAATTATTGTGTCTTTGGTCTCCAAAGCCATTCTCACATAAAATTTCCCCTCTGTTCACCGTTTGTTTGTAAAGCACTGTCAGACAATAGCTTTTCCGAGAGTTATATTATGACTGTACTGAAATGGAATGAACCTATTGGTTAAAGTATTGCACACAAAGATTAATGGAGAAACATGTTCAACCTGAGAATAGTGTTAATCAGGGTAAACACAAAGTCTGATGTAAGTTGCACAAAAGTATATATTGAATTAAAAACAAAAAATTATTGTCCGGAAAAAGAAGAAATCACAAGACCTGAATTAGGAATCAGGAACAAACTGTGAGTCACACCTGTAATGCGGTACAAGTTCTACCAGGTGAGCCATTCAGTACATTCACTTGAACAGCCACTATAAGCCACTTTGACACTTATATTACTGTTTAATATTAACTACATCTGATTAGGCATTAGTTGAGTATTCATAATGGCTTAAATTAATCATTTAGAAAGCATGGCCCCTACAGTAATAGTTATATTAGTCCAACCTTTACTTGGCTGACTCATAGATCTATGTAACAATAGCCAGGCTATGTAATGCATTGCACATGTACTATATGTTAGCTCAAATGAGAGCCATTTACAAGTTTGATTCATTCATTGATGGCAAAAAAAGAATCCCTTTGCGGAAGCCTGAGGTGGGATGCATCCTGGACAATGGCCAGTTAGTTGCAAGGCTAGCACTTAGAGACATACACTGACAGACAACCATTTACACTCACATTAAGTATTTACACTTGCTGTTTGGTGCGGTTCAATTGGATAAGCCATACAAAACAAATTGCACATGTTTAGTGCACCCTTCAAAACAGAAGTCATAAAGAAGATTGATAATTTGGACTCCTCATTAATATTAAATTCACAAAAATAATGACACAGAAGATGTCATAAATTTAAATAACATAATAAAGTAAAATGTGTTGGACCGAACAAAATGGATTGTTTCCGTTTTGGTGTGAAATAAATTAGGCAGACTGCAACTGTAAATACTTCCTTAGTTTGCTTTAAGTTAAGCTACTCTCTTTAAAATTTTTCAAAAGATGTTTTTGGATGTTTTGGTTATTGGATATTTCTGTTTTTTGATATTTCCTGCATTTTTTGCTCCATAGCTAGCCAGGTCAGCACCTTGACTCGCACTTCAGTTGTCATCCTCATTTTCAGCAAAAACAAGGTGGACGTTAAGATGCTGTTTAACAATATAAAAATATTGAACATCTTCCAGTCATATTTCACTGGACTATAGCCCACCAGCTGGATTTAGACTCTGACTGAAGTCAGTGTTTACTGAGCATCAAAACCACAGTCTTGTCTTTGTGAAAATGACCCTGAGTGCTAATGTTCAAATATAACTCCAGCCCTGAGCGAAATGGTGCTCATTACCATTGATTAAGCAATAATGTTACATGTTAGAACCATAATTCTCTTTTTAGCTGGAAGTTCATCTTGCAAGTGCCAACAACAAATAAAAATGCTTTCAGATTCATGTCTATTGCTCTCACTTTTTTAACTCCCTTGATTGTAAATTTACCATTTTCAGATGCAGGTCTAAACAAGTCCAAGTAAAGTTAAAACGCTTTGAGAAAGGCTATTTAAACAAGGCAATCCAGGGAACAGATTTGTATTTAGAGGAACAACTGGTGGAAATAAACGCGCAGGTGGCCATGGAGATACATCACAAACCCGCGCACTCACATACTCAGAGGTAAGATGACGTTTTAAGAGAGGCCGTGTGTTGTCAGTCTGAAAGTGGTGGCACAAGATCAGAAAACACTCACAGTTTTTCTCTTTTGCAGAATGTGTCAGGCAGGGTTGGATTCAAACTGGCAAACTTCCAGGGATTTTTTTGTTTGTTGCTTTTGGTTTATCCTTGTCTTCCATCTGAATATGGCGCCGCGGTAGTCAACTGTAACATGGCGGTTTTTGGGTGTGGAGCCAAGACGAGTAGACCTGGAGTTAATTCTGGCTAGGCTCAGAGCTTATGCAATAGCAGTGTTTGGTTTTCACTGACTGCCATTCAAAAAACTATTCTGTCTTTGAACACACTTTCACTTTTCTTAAGGTCCATCAGGAGATTATTTCTCCATTTCATACAATTTTGAGTAGACTAACATGCCAAATAGCTGTCACAAAGACTGACAGTGTGATTGACAATTGGCTGCCAACTTCTATCTTCAAAGACATTGTTTCACATATTTTTTCATAAACCTAAAACTATTGGAGACTCAGTGCTTTACTGCAACTGTGGTTACAATCTGTGGTAATGCGGACTAAACTGAATACAAAACTACAATTCCGTCTATGCTTTATGAACTCCTGTGGCAGTATACTAGCAGTAAGCACACTACATGGCAAGTTTGCATCCAAACCTCTCGGTGTCATGACACTTTATTATATACTACTTTTTTTTTTTGTTTATTCACTCTTGCCATGTTGTTATAGCCATGCTTTTCCTTTTGTCAACTATTGTTAGCCACTTGAATTGGAGTGTAAGTGGAAATTTTCCCTTTAAGGTAGCTGAGGAATACCTTCAAGATAAGATGAGGACCTTTGCCACTGGAGAGAGCTTTTTTGTGGTTTGGGCACAAAAAAGGAGTTTGTTTTGGATCCCTGGGGAAGTGTTTTGGGCATGTCCCACTGGGATGAGGCCCTGAAACAACTAGTCCATTTTAAGCTCACTTTTCATTGTGTGAGTTTTCTTGTCTCTCTTCTGCTTCAAGTCATTCTAAAAGATGGTTGTTTTATCTTATTCCCTAAAGAATAGATTACTTGACTTAACAAGAATAGCATTCATTTAACAATAGCCACATTAACCTGAAAGGTAGTTAAGTATAAGAGTTTTGGTTTTAAATGCTGACTCAGTGCTTTCTGCCCTTTATCTCATTTAGTAAAGATCAGTAAACATGTTCCACTTGACAATTACTTTTTTGGTGTCACATTGGGAAGGTTGTTAGCATGGTTTTCCCAACATGCAAAGGCCCTGAGCTGAATTACTTGTCTGCATAGTTTGTATACTAATTGTGGGTGGGTTTTCTTCGGGTGCTCTGGTTTTCCCAAGTAATATTAAAAAAATGCAGTACTCATGACCAGATACAAGCTCTGGTCCCCATTGCCAATAGTTATGCTAGTTTTCATTTTCCTTTTTCTTTAGTTTTGCTTTGAATAGACACTTTCCTAGTCTTCTGCTGCCATTTATCCATTGTTGACAAGACAACCATTGGCAGCATCTAGGGCTGAAACGACTCCTCGAGTAACTTGAGTAACTCGATTACAAAAAACTTTTAATATATTTTAAAGCTCAGGTTTTGCAATATTTTTTTTTATGTGACACAAGCGTTTACGTCACTCACAAATCGGAAGGAGACGCAAGGGAAAGAAACGCAGTTTTTTGATTTCAGGGCGCGAGCTTGAGCTGCAAAATGGAAGGGAGCGATAACAATAGCAATGTCATGTCCTAAACTAGTCTATGAAATGTACTTAATTTCCTGTGTATTATTGTGAAATGTCTTACTTCTGTTGGTTTGTTAGATTGACTTCCTGTCCTTGTGTTTTCCCTCCGTTGTGATTACCTGCTCCGCCCTAATGTGCTTCACCTGTCCCTCTTTGTGTGACTTTATAATCCATGTGTTTCTCATGTTCTGTGTCAGATTGTCTTCACCCCTGGTAGTAGTGGACCCTGTCATGATGTCA
Source organism: Neodontobutis hainanensis (assembly GCA_024349245.1). Lineage (NCBI taxonomy): Eukaryota > Metazoa > Chordata > Actinopteri > Gobiiformes > Odontobutidae > Neodontobutis > Neodontobutis hainanensis. Next base: position 371,462 of record JALDNG010000141.1, on the reverse strand, counting down.
ACTTCGGCTTGTGAATATGAACTTTGTACTTGTGAACACAAATAAAACCTTCTGACAACTTATGCCTTTGTGGGGTTCTGCTTTGAGAGTCCTTCTACCTGTACCAGACACCAGGTCGTGACACAAACAGGAGAAAACGACTCAAATTGTCCGAGGTTTGGGATCATTCCATATTCAAACGTAAAGAGAACATCGTGACGTGTGTCCATTGCAAGATCGAGCTAGCATACCACAACAGCACGCCGTCCATGCTGCAGCATTTCAACAGAAAGACGCAGAAGAGTCAAGGTAAATTCAATAACAGCATTAAATAAATGTGATTGCTAGTCAAGATGAAGGCTGTTAAATCAAGTATGTTAACTAACTTATGTAATGGACAACCCACGACGGGCAGTACAACTATGTGTAAATATACAGCACACGTTTGCGTTACACCACCCGATTATTTAACAGCAGTTTATACCACGGCTACCAAAGGACTTAATTTACTGCCAAAAAAAGTTGTGATTGGCTTTTACGATGAAATATACTAGATTCTTTATAAACTGAAAACATGCATGTTATATCATTTTCAGTTTATAAATATACATTTAAATTTATTTTACACACTCAATGCATTATCCCATGATTGTATATCAAACATTGCATCTTGCAAGTTATCGCATATCACATTTTTTTTCAATATCAAGCAGCCATAATACAAATTATTCTAGTATTCACAAGTTATTACAACTTTTTTGATATTTTTTTAATACCATGTCTCTAAATACTAGTTGATACTTTCGTTTGAATACTGAACGATGAATACTTGTTGTAATCATGTCCCTAAGCCTAATGTGCTCAAATTTGGGTTTTTGTTCGTTTTAGTTTGATTGCCATGAATAGGATTTATAAATGCACAGCCATAAATTTGCTGTATAATGATAATATTATATCTTACTTTTTGCAAAGATAAATAACAAAAAAAAAAAAACACGTTTTTAATTATTTTACAACTATTCCACAGATCTTGATGTATTTCGGAGAACATCCCATGTCCAATAAGGAGAATCCACTGTCATGGTGGAAAGTGAATGCAGTGCACTATCCAGCACTGGCAAAGCTGGCAAAGACCATGATGTGTATTCTGGCCACATCCACGCCATCAGAGCGTCTGTTTTCAGCAGGAAACATTGCTTCAAAGCACAGGGCAAGCCTTAGTTCTGAACATGTTGACATGCTTACCTTTCTACAGTCATATGCTCCTTTAAAGACTTGCACACACATCGAGAGAGAGACAATTATAGTCACATGAATATATTGGCTTAAAGCACTCGGCGTGAAACCATGCATGGACTCTTGTTCCAAGTTCCAGTCCGTGTGTGTTTGACTCCTAAATTCTACAAAGCATTCCAAGAAGAAGACTTATTTTCAGAACTTTTAGTTCTGAAAGTTAAGTTGCATGACTTAAAGGCAGTGTTTTTGTATTATTATATTTATTATTAATTTAATGTATGCCTTAGTTTTGACACTTTAGAAAAGTAATTTGAAAGAAATTAATTTTATTTGTTTTTGCATCTTAGAAAATGCTTTATTTAAAACCCCAAATGAATGGCAATTAAATGCACTTTATTTTCATTGTTCACAGTACAAGTACAGACAGAGAAACAATGGGTAATAACTAAATGTTTATTTTTGATGTATGCATTTCATTCTATGCATTTAAAAAAATAAAAATGTAATTTTTCTAAAAAAAAAAAGGAAACTACGTTGTTTTTAAGAGAACTAAGAGTCTTATTTTCTCTTTCTATATTTAATGTTGTACTTTATTTAAGCAAAAATAAATTTTATCCGATTACTCGATTATTCAATTAAATTTTTGGTAGAATAATCGATTACTAAAATATTCGATAGCTACAGCCCTAGCAGCATCCTTAGTTAAAACAAAACAAAACAAAAAAACAACAACTTGTATACAAGCAGGGGATTGGCAACAGCTTGCCGGCGCACTCTGAACATTGCCTTCTATTAAAATCTGTACTAAAAAAGCCTAGAGAACACTTTACTTTAAAGGCTCATTTATACTTTCACATTTGGATATGGACATAGGATTCTGTTTGCCTTCATTTTGTCCATATTTTTGTCCGTTTTCCCAAAGCTTGCAAATACAGAGCACTAAACGTTGTAGTGGCAGACAATGGCAGAACTTTTTGATGAGCGACTGAGTGAGTTGGTTAGTCAGATAAGTCTGGTAAGTCTTGTTTAAGGCCTGCAAAGACCTGAAAAAATTGTTGAAAAATACATTCTTTGTTAATATCTTGCTTTGGCAGAATGAGAGAAAAGAATTCCTTGTCCTCAAGATGCGATGCATTCAGTGGCCCCTTAAACCGTTGTTCTCGCCTCTTTCTTAAAATATTCATTATTGAATAACTTCTTCTAGTGGTGCAATGTATGTTGTTGTTCTTGTTTATCTTATTTACCGAAATCTTTTTCCCCTAGATGTTGTTTAACATAAGTTAACTCTGATAACGCTTGGGAGTTAAAAGTGCAGCCTTTAACAACGTTTGTAACCAATGGATCTAGTTGCGTATGTGCAGGGAGCCTAAATAAGCCTTTAGAGGTGATGGTGGCTTGTATTTTTCTTGTCTCACTTGCCCAACCCAATTGGGACCCATAGCTAATCTCGATTCATAATAAATACTTCTGCTGCTATCTTTTCTTAAAGAAGATGGACGACCTTTAACTGCTTTGTACATGTTTGTCGTTTGTAGAGCCTGAAACAGAGCAGATTTTTCTGTGGCAGTATTCCTCACTTCACTTGTGCTTCCCGCTGAATGCACCTGGCTGCAGCCCTTCATTTGTTTGTGTATGTTTTAATGTGGTCGTCCATGGAGCAATTTAAATGTGGGCTCTTTGCATCGTGCTTCTCAGTCACGGAGCAGCTCTGAGGTCGCCTGCACTGCCAAAAGGGGGGTGTCATTGTGTGTCTATTAGAGCGACATGATTTACTTGTTCTATGGGCTTTACCCCGCTGCAGGGGTGTGTTTTCATTGTGATGTGTTTGATGTGCCACAGGTGTTTAGGAGGGGTGTGTGTGTCTGTGTATGGTGATTTATGCTATAGGCTTACAGCTAAAAAAGAGCCTTTTTGATCTCATCCAGGAATAAGCAGGAAGTGCACTCTGTGTGTGTGCATGTGTGAGTCTGACCAGAGTTTTTTGCTCAGTGCTTTGATCCGAGCCAGAGGTGGGTCTACCTCGTGAGGAACAGCCAGCTGTATGGAGACTTGGCTCGAACTACAAGCTGTCTGTCTGTGTGAATGTGTGTGTGGGTGTGTGTGAGAGTGGACGCAGTGCCAGTGTGCAGGCAGAATCACAAAGAAGCAGCGGGGCTGTTTGTGCTGCAACAGTCTATGGTTCAGGTCTCGGTGACATGATGTCTCACTCTAAACTGTTTATAATCATCAGACTGATGGACAGTGATATTAGCCTCGACACCCATCTTATTCTTTTTATATTCTATATAAAATATTAGATCCCTGTTTGTTGAATTTGATTTCCAGGAGGCGGAACAAATAGATGCAGACCAAGCTACCGCTAATTGCCATTGTTCAAAGTTCAAAGTTCAAAGTTTCTTTGTTGTCCCTCTTGGAGAAATTACTGTGAAAGTGGATGGGCAATATGACAAAACATATTCATTAATTTTCTTCCACTTAGTTCTGTAAAGGGTTGTGGGTGACTGGAGCCTATCCCAGCAACTTTGTGCCTTAGGCTGGGTACACCCTGGACAATAACCAGTTGGTTACTTTTTCCTTAAAAATGTAGTGTGCTTATGGCAGCTTGATAAGTTAAAAATAAACCTTACCTTACCTTTCCTGACCTTACTCCCGCATGTGGGTGTGTTTTTAAACACTTACTACTCTCACCAGCTTACTGTTCAAACACTGACAAAACTGAGACAGCGCAAACACAAAATTGTGGGAGTGCACTAACAGATTGAAGCAAGCACTAACATTGAACTGAGAGCGCGCTGACACACTCTGCTCGCTCAAATCTGCACATGCTCACTCACATTATAGTCTTCTTACTTGAAATTGTGTTTACGCGCTCTCAATACTTTTGACTTTATTTTACTTCCATACAGCGCAGTCACGTGCGGACAGACGCAATGAAGATAGAGCGCAATAAAGCCTATTCTGCTGTTTGGTCCGTTTTAAAAGCCGCCTTCTCTAGCTGCGAGATAAAGAAAAGCTAACTTTATGTATCAACATTTCACAAACTCCTCCCTTTGAGCGTTACCATGGAAACCATGACAATTGCCTTTACTCGCCTTTTAGGTGAGCTTTGATAATGAGCTGTTGTAATGCTACTGTAGTTTAATTAAAATTAAACACATGACCCTAACCCTGGTTTATTAAATATACATAAACAAATCAAAGTATTTAATATTATTCCTCATCCTTGTGTTGATATTAAAAGTCCACAGTTTAGCTTTTTAAGCAGAAAAAATAAAAGTTTGAAATCTTTTGAATCCATTTAGTCTCTGCAGTAAGATATCGTAGACTATACTGTATGTTAGATGAATTATTATTGCTTCCACCTCTCCCTGCTCCCAACTCCCCATAACAGGTCATGTGACCCTTCACCACCACGCCAAGGCACTTTGCCAAGAAGGAGCACTTCAGCATAAATTGGTTTTAACATCACAACAATATTGTTTATTGCAATTAATTCTGGTGCAATATATTGTACAACAAAAAGTTGTCATCGTGACAGCCCTATTTGTGATGCATATACTGAGACAAAGGTGGTAGGAGAATGGTGACCTAAGACTGCACAGTATACTGTTGTTGGTTGGAAAAATAACCTAAATTGAACAAGTCTTTCCAAGAAGTACATTTCTGTGACCATACCCAAGTGAAAATGTGGCAGCCTCATATTGTAGTGTGAGAATGGCAGTGCTGTGGGAGTGACACACTGTCTGGACGGCGGCTATTGGTATAAATTGGCAGGTTTTCAGAATGCTGGCACAGTAGTTGTGTGTTTCGGCTTAAGAATCATTATCTGGATAAGGATTAACTATTTTAAAACAAATTTTCCCCTTGTATTTCTAAATAGACAGTAAAATATTCAAAATTATAACAATCTGGATGATATGTAAGACATCAATGTGTTGTATCATATTCTAGCGCTTTTATTCTTTCTCATTTACTGTGATGTTTTCTGCTTCCAATTGAGCCTGAATGTATATTATTAGAGCAGTAGCACAGATTTTTATTAGACACACCGACATCCACTTATGGCCTATTAAAGAGTTTGGTTGTTAGTAAATGTAGCTCTTTGGAGGGAGAATGATTCCACAAATTTAATGCTTTGAGTGGTGAGTCTTCTTTTCTATACACCAATTTGCTGTTATCAATTTGTTTGTTTTTTTCAAGTCCGGTTTGGAATGTAAAAACTGCATAAAGCTCATTTGAAGCTTCTATTTTCAATACTTTACTTCACATCTTGCCAGAGTAGAGTGAGGGGATGACATGCAGGAGACCAACTCAAGCTGGGAGATGACCCCATATTCTTCAATTTAAATACAACAATCAAGGCGCCCAAATTGGGTTTTAAATATAGTCTCTGTTGTCAAATTGAAACATTAAAAGCATCGGCTTTATCTTGAATTTTTTACCTAAAAAGGTGAAGGCTTCTGTGGAAAAAGTGAATGTAAAAAAAGTGAACTTTGCTCATGTTTAGCTTGTCCCTGGCTGTGTCTGAATCCTCTTCATACTACACTCTATAGTGACTGCTATTTTGTATTGACTAAAATTACGCTAACATTTGCTTACCATTATTTGTACAGGCAATACACACAGCAATTAAGATGAACAATAACCCAGGAAGGAACAGACACAGTCATTGTCTTTTGATTATTGTGGCTAAATCGGCTGAATATCTCACTTTCTCACTCATTATTTAATTGGTTGTTAGTTAGTTTAGTTTCAAAGAAATCAATTACCTGCAGACTTCAGTTTTTTATTTTATTTTATAAATATGCATGCATGGGTTACATGACTAACAGTGACTAAAAAACTACCACGTAGAACCATTTATTAAATATACTCCAGCCTTATTTAGCACTTAAGGTGTTAAGAATGGATTTAGACACACCTTTCTCACCTGGTCCACTCCCCATTGCTCATCTAATTAGCCGCAGAGAATCATAGGTCGAGGTACAGCAGACCTTTTGAGGACTTGTGATGCGTAATACAAATTCCACAAACTTACTTAATACCATTTCCATTAAAATATCAGCGTCTCAGTTACTTCCCAAAATGGAGACTGTGAATTGAGCTATTCATGTAGCAGTTATGAAAGTCAAGTGAAAGTCGCTGCGTGGCTAAGGTTAAAGGCTTGCAATGTTCCATTAACATTGGTCAGGTAAAGTTTTGTTTTCGTTTGTATAGCCCATCCACTGGCATGTTGTAGATATTATTAATAACATTTATAACAGTCGTTCAACACACTGTTTCACCCCCCTCAACACACACCTGATGACGTCATTAACACACCGTCATAGACGTACTGCGAGTTATACCATAGCTACTTCAGTGTATCATATTAGCACATACATAAAAATATTAATAATTTAGATGAGGCAAATTGTCTATCAACAGGTTATTACAAAGTTGGCCCACAGGGCTGTATAGACCACCACTAGGGATGCACAGATACATCGGCTTAACATCAGAATCAGCCAAAAACAAAGAGGTTGACTGACATCGGACATCGGTAAATGCACCTATAGCAGCCTATCAATATACTCTGTCACATATAGTATATGTACTGGGTATAATTCTCATTCTCTCCTGCCTTTATGTTTTTGCAGCTAGGGCTGCTCGATTATGAAAAATTCTAAATCACGATTATTTTGGTCAATACTATAATAATTTTTTTTTACACAAAAACGCATGGACTTTGGAAATATGTTGCATTTATTTAGGAAAACTGTGAATTCACCTTTAAATAAATAATATACTGAAATGTATGATTAAATAGATTAAATATAAACAGAAATAATCAGTAAAATAAATGAATAAGATCGACAATGTCCACAATCTCGTTTAATAAATAAAAATAAGTCAATAAAATAGAAATAATACAACCGGACATGATTTGAATAAAATGCCTCTAAATGTTCACTGTACGGCTGAACTCACCCACAGACTTCACGGCATGGAGGCACAAAATACAGTAAAAAGAGACTATACATTGAGCAGAAGATTACAAATACTCCAAAATGAAAAATGATCAGCTATTGTTTTTGGTATAAAACGTGCCAAATTAATTTACTGAGACAACCCCAAAAAAAAAAAAAAAAAAACAGATTGCTGTGTTATAGACTGTATCAATAATACACACAAAACCATTTGAAATCTCGTGCTGCATATGGCCCTAACAGTTTATAAAATACTAGACTATTGTTACAGAGGAGTGTAACATGGAATATTTTCAAAGTGCAAATGTGTTAGTTCTAAATAATGGTTTTGCTCCTAAGCTTTGTGCTTATGTTAAACTTGTCTATCCTCTATTCACACCTTCCCCTGACCTGGTGTGGGATTTGATCATATGAACTCACACATTCAAATTGATAAATGCTTAAGATTGTGTGGAAATGGTTGTACGCCCAGTTTTTGGCTGTACGCACTTTTGATAATGTGAATAAATTATTGTTTTTTCTCGATTACATAGGTTTTGTGATTGTTGGGAGCCAAAATTTGATTAATTGCACAGCCCTAGCAACACGTGATGTGTCTGTTCTGTACTGGCGGCTCAACTCCGCCTCTCCTGCTGATCAGCCCACTCCACTGCGCTCTTTAGAGCTCAGCCATCAGAGTAAAACTTTATTCTCTCTGCAGAAAACTAGAGACAATGATCTAGTCTGAAGATGAGGCTCTCACTTTATTATGTAGGCTACTAATTTAATACATTTGGCCCATTATTATATAGTCACTCTGTACGCAGATGGCATAATTAATGAATGAATTTAAAGAAGTATTTTTTTATAGGATCATTTTTTTCTCAAAGGAAAGATACAACCAAAATATAACATAAACATCGGTATTGGCTTAGAATTTTTATATTGGAGAATCTCTACATTTAACTGTAATTCAGGACACACTTTTTCAATAAATCTTTGTGTTGTGGCCTGATCAACTGAGTTTTAAACTGAAATGACCAGCGGATGATGAGTTATGAGATTAATGGAGTGGATTTATGAGGAAATGAAGCTAAAAGACAAAACAAAGACAGTGAAATACCAAGGCAGATGAGGCCAACTGCGTATAGAGAAAAATCAGTTTGTGGGCTAATAGACTCTCTCATCTTTGTGCATTCCTACATCTTTCTCCACTTTCTATCACTTACTTCTCCCCTCCACTCTGTGTAATGGAGAAGGGGCGGTGCACAAGCATTCATCTCATTAAGTGCACAGAAAAACACGGCTGACGCTACAAAATGGTGTGTGCGCCAGTCATTACCACATGAAAACAAATGGAAATAAAATGAAACCAATAAAACAACAGAGAGAAATTAATTATGCTGTTTATGTGTTGAGGCCAACCGTTCAGTAGAAGCCAGCAGGTGTAAAGGCACACACAATGACCCACACATGGATGCTCACTTTTGTCAACCTGGGAATTGAACCTGGGTCTCCCGCGTTTTTGGTATGCGCTCTGCCAAGTGAGCGAACGGGGCGCCCTCCTCTGTCCCACAATCATCACATTTGTAAATCTGTCCAGTACCAACTGCACACTAACCCCCAATTCATACCAAAGCAGCGACAGCGCTAATCAGTTTAACAATTCACACCAGCTCCAGCACACGGGGGTTTAACAAGCAGCATGAAGCTATGCGCCGCTCAAGGTTGGAGTTCTGTTTTTTAAGCGTATCTGCACCACTTTACAGGGCTTTAGCAGAAAAAAACAGGAAGTAGACACATGTCGAAATAAACCTCTGTTACTCTTTCAAAATAAAAGGTTTCTAATTGCCCGGCAGTGACAAAAAACATTGTGCATCCCATCCAGGACGTCAATGAATGTTTAACAAAAAAAACGTTTAATATAATATACAACATCAAACTCCAATTTTACAAGGACAACGTAAAGAAGGAAAAGGCATGACGCTAAATAGTAGCAACTTTGGGTTTAGACAGTGAGTTATTGGCCAATAAGTACGCATATGCACGTCTTGTTTTCTCTCTCTCTCTAGCACAGTTACCCTAAAGTAGCATCCATCTTGTTTGTTTAACCAGAGGTTATTACGTTATTGACCAAGAGAAGAAAGGCCAGGATTTGCCTTCAACTTGGGGATATTTGCATAAATAAAGTCATAATAAAGTTGTGAGTATATTTTCTATAGTCCCATTAGCTAATTGTTTTGTCTAGGTTCAATTCAAGCCAAAACAAAGCTTAAACACCAATACTTATCATTTTGTTACGTACCCATTCGTAGGCAAAAGATATAGAGAAGATCCACACGAGCGGCGCAGTGGCACTTTACGCCTCTGATGTGAATAGACACTTTCAAATATATTTGTTTAAAACGACTACTCAACGTTCCACAGTTAATGTTAATTCTAAAGGTAAAATTGTTGCTTTTTTTTAATAGCTTGTATTTATCAAAGGCTAAAAATATGAACAAAATCCAGCTTGAAAAATATAAAATATTTGCAGAACCACTCAATATTTTGCAAATATTTCACAATTTGTCAAGTCCACCACATGAGCCACAGTGCCCATTGTTTTTTCTTAGGTTGACTTAAAGCTATTCATACAGTTACCGTAACATACATACTGTGCATCCCTGAAAACCAAGTAACCAACACTATTGACGATAATATAATAGTTTGTTTTTTTTTCACTGGTAATTTTGTACAAATGTACAATGCTAATATGCAAAAGTGTCTATAATAAGATTCTTTTACCTCCTGAGAATAGATGTATGCATTTAAACTTTTACAATGCATTATCACTGACACATATTTTGTATTATGTATTTTAAGGAATTTCAACAAATTTAAGCACCATATATTATTGTAGAGTCTTTGTTATTCAAGTTGTTCCGTGTCATGAGTGATTCATATTGAGGCCTGTTAATACAGCAACTAATGAAGCGTGCTCTGCTCTCAGCTCAGCGTCCCATCAGAGCCACCACAGACACAAGGCTACAAGTATTAGCTTATAGTCTGATAGTTGTTATGGTTTTATTAAATAATGATCAAATTCCTTTTCAGCCAATTTACATTCATTTCTCGAATACACTATGATTCTCCACAAGGGCAAGCTGAAATAAATTTAGGATTTAGGATAGAGCGAGGAAACGTGAGAAAAATCTAAGCTTCTTTACAAATCACCCATACCTCGCATTCTTCACTCAAGCAAATACAGTTGGACAGAAAATTTGTTGAAATGATTTATACTTTCCTCCGAGCTACATGTTGCTTTTAGCGGTAGTTAAGTCAATGAAACTGCTCGATGGCTTTCAATAGGACAAGGTAAACTGTCCTCCAGTGTCAGGACACTTTTTTTTAAAGCAAGGCCACCGTTTGTCGCTGTTCACTACGCCTAAATAACGGAGCCAGGCTGTGAGCTCTTTGTTGTGCATTTGTGGATACTGTTTGAAGAGCCCATTTCGAGCAATTCATTGTAAATAGTGTCCCATTTGGACGACACGAGGTCTGGCTCGCAGAGTGGAACAAACTGAGCTGTCAACAATCAGAGGTGGGCATTGAAACGCTGCTATTTTAAAGTCTTGGTTCCAAGCAGCATGGTTCACGTCATGATTTTAGTCATTTCCATTAGCAAAAACGGCACAATGGGTCCCAAAAATAAGCTCAGAGAAAATCACACCAGTGTTTCCCACACATTGACGAGTCTTTGGCAGCCCCCCATAAACTGACTCTTTGCAAAGCAAAAATAGATTATAATGTTACAATAAATTTTTGCTATGGTTAATTACGGACTATGTTTATATTTTAGATTCTGCTGCATTGGCCTGTATCTGTAACGTGAGTTTTCAATCTTAAGAGCGAAGAGCTCAGTGCTGACTCAGTAGCAGCTGCTACTGGAAAAGTTGGCAATAGCATTAGTTAGTACTACAACTCGCTCTTGTCTTTTCTTTCTCCGCAGTGACATGAGGGACAAGCGGTGGATACAAACAAAGACAGTGGAGCAGTACTCAGCTGAGAGATCAGCATAAAACATTTAGCAAAGTCGCTAAAGTTACTGTCTTTGCAGCAGCCACAACTTTTATCTGATACAGCTCTGTATCAAAAATGGAAATCAAAAGTTAAAACAAACCTTGTCTTGTGATAGAACCATAGATTAGATTTCAAGATAAAATTATGCAAAATGCTGCAATGATATAAGATAAACTCCAACAATGTGAACGTTTTATCAAAAGATGCTTCTGATTTTTGTTACAGTTAGTATCTTATGGCACTTTTTGCATGTTTCTTTAGAAGTGTCAAATCCCCACATCAAGGTCCACAGTCAGGAATGAAGTCAACTCCTCAGCACTGGTAGCAGTATTGTGTAGGGCTTGGCAATTAAATTGAATTTCAATCACAATTACAATATGTTTTTTTTTGAGCGGTGACGTCCAGTGCCCCACTATCTTCAACAAATGTGAAGAAAAATGTCCTCCTACAAACAAAAACTTACCTGGTAAATATTCAGTACTGTTTTACACAAAAGACTAGAGAAAGTGAGCACTCTGAGGAAAGTGGCTAAAGTTAAATGTCAATCTTTATTCAAACCATGAAATTTACTAAACAAGTAAAATCTTGCTTTAACTTTTTTTTTTCTTGATCCAATTCTACTTCCAAGTAAAGCATGGTGAAGATTGAGGTGAGACTACAAGGCCGACCAATTAATGAACCAAGGCTGGAAGTAAACTAAAGCACTGTTTGATGTGAGCCAAAGAGTAAAAATAAACAAGCATCTAATGTGAAAATGTGGCAAAAGGACTGGAAATATTGTTAAACTATGTTGTATGTATGTACCAGCAGCTTGAGAGCACTGCCCAGTTAATCTCAAGCCGGTATCACTTTATTCAAAATAAAAAAAATATAGCAATGAATTCCAGCTGGAATTTAAAACAGTAAACTGCAATATCTATCTACCAATCTTTTTTCAGTTTTATATTGCATAACTCAAATGCAGTTTGCTACCTCAATTTGGTGAAAGGCATTATACCATGGTTCTAAAGTTGCCTCCACTTTGTCATAATGACACATAAGCTAGGTTCAAGGGACTGCCGTTTTTAAATGATCAGTTTGGCCCTCACAGTGAAGCACTCCTAACTGAGCCGGCCAGTTAAACACTGCTATTGTTACAGTAATTTCTAATAGTTTTGTATAATAATTTGATATTGCACTCTGACAGGCGCAATGGGCTTTATACCATAATCCACTGTTCTAAATGTCAGTCCACGGCTCTAGGCAAACATTATGCTGATTACTGCGACCATCATTTTTTAACAGTTCCTCATGGCCAGCAAACAAAAATCTTTAATGGCTTTGTGTGTGATTGTGTTCGAGCCGAGAATTTACTGTTCACTACACTTCTTGGCCAAATCTACTTGATTATGGGCTTCCAGAGTTAGTCTATGTGACATGCCGGCTTATTAGGCTGTCACGGACCCATCAAAGTGTGTGTGTAGGGTGGAATACGTGTGTCTGAGCAGCGTTGTGCATCAGGTGTGCGGATAATTACGCTGCGGCTGTCTGTTTGTGAATGAGTTTTCTAGCCACCTGCTTTCAATGCTCTCAACACAATCACGGCTGAAGAATAGCAGCCGAATCTCCCATTTCAGGTCTCTCTAGTTTTCTGTGTAACAACTGCTGTTGAGAATGTAACTGATTAAAATGTATTATCCAGTTAACAAGTAATATAGATAAAACTATTGTTATATAACCATGTTTTTGCTATTGGAGGCATTTCATCTATTGACTTCCTTTAACAAATGGCAGTAAAATAAAAAAACACATTGCTCCACTGTGCAGATGTATCTTGGAAAAAAAACTCAAGGTGTCAGTAAAGCTGTGTGCGCTTATCAACTTTGAATTGTGTGTGGACATAGGCATTCACAAAGTGCCCTCAAAAATGGGGCTGAGCCAGGATGTTAATCTATTTATCCAATTCAGTTCTATGCTTCCTGTTTGTTTTTAACAATTACAAAATGATCTTAGGCTATCTTCAAGACTCTTGGGACCCCTGGGCAGGCTGTACCAGTGCCCCCCACACACTGTATTTGGATCACATAAGGTATTTTATCCCATTTTAGTCTATATTTGTCAAGTCATTCAAATATCTCAGCAAGGTTATTTGCCTTTGACATTTGAAAAAAACTATTTTTTAAATATATTTATTATCTGTATAAATAAGCTCGGGAGGCCTAGGCAATTGCATAGTTTGCCTTCCTGATTAATACACCCTTTAAATAAAAAAATAAAAAAATATATATTTATCTAGGTATTACTATCAAGACTGAACAAAATAATGGCAAGTACTACACAATAATGGATAATTCATTTCAATATGTAGTGTGATTACTTCTGCAATATGCACAAAGCAAAGCTAGCGAGTTATTGCTGTCTCATTCACTGCGTCAGTGCAGGCAGTTGCTTTTTAATCAAAATGAAAAAGCTCCTTATTTTGTTGTGTTGGATGAATTTCACATAATTAATTTGCATCTATGTGTTGATCCATGATACATAAACAGAAAAAGATCTGCTTTTGGGGCTAATTAACTGACTATTGACAGTGAAGCTCTTCAACCATGGGTTAAGGAAAATGCATGAAATCAGCAACCCTAATTACTTATTTGCATCAACATAATTAGCTTGTATCACAAATGTATTAGGCCTGTATAATGACACAGCTGGGCCACTTTTCTCTCTGTCCCAGACAAGCCCCAAATATTAAGAAACAGCTTATTTGTTTGTGTGGTTAGCCAAAGAACTGTATGTCGCGGGAGTAATTTATTTGCCTGTTTTGCTGCAATGCTCTCTCAACATTTTAGCAAACATATGGAGGCTCCGCACTCCAACATTTAGATCGGTTTATGAATACAAAGAGATGCACACACACATATCAGCCCGCACACTCACTGTGCGCTTTAAGAGGACGTGGATCCACTTGGATGGAGAAAAACGCTTTTATTTTTCACTTTTCAATTTACTTCAATCTGCTGAAACAGGAAAGTGCATTGTATTGTAAACACACACACACACACACACACACACACACACACACACACACACACACACACACACACACACACACACTTTCAGGCTGCGAGCCAAGCAGCCAACTACTCATTTATGTCCGGTCCACTACTTTACTATATTCCTCTGTGATCGTAATAAAATTGTTTGGATTAATTAGCCGCAGTTGGCTGATGTGCTTGTATTTTACGACCATTTGCTCTGCTTTAAAAACGTGTGAGTGCAGGTTGTGTTGTGTCGACTACAGTGCGGAGAGGCAGGCGGCTTCAGCAAAATAACTGATTAAAAAACATGAGATGAGGGGTAAGTGTGCAGACGGAGCGTCCTCATTAGGTGGAAGCACTGGAAACATTCAGAGTCCATGTGTCCCACTGATGTTGATGGGTTTAATGGGTGCCAATGAAGCAGCGGTCTTTATGTCCGTCCTGTCGTCTGTGAAACACTGAGACGAACTGCGCAGAAGCACACCCTCATGTCACTGCAGCATCAGTCTTGTGCAGCAGGGACAATTAACTCTGTAGACTTCTCCTCAGGGATTGGTATGTGTGTATAGGGAATAGGAAGAGTAGGCTGACATATACAAATTTCATACGTTTCAGCCATCAGAGTAACTAAAGCGGGAATTAAAAGGCTAATCTAGTTTAAAAGTGTTTGATTTTTGTAAAAATGTCATAAGCTTCTTTACAGATAGATCAGATTATACTTAAATACATACATTTATGAAGGGCAACATTAGGAGTAATTGGTATGTTATGTTTTTTACAATGAAGCCAGGTTAATTATTCATAATATCTGTTTTGTGGGCAGAAAAGTCAAAATATGTGCTCAGATTTTGCTCCTCGTATTCTCAAGTGAGACATGTCAATGATGTGCCTCCATTTGGTCCAGCTATGTTATGCTGGACATGTCCCATTCCAGTCACATCTCTTTCACTCGTTTTATTTGTACTTTTATTCCTTTTACCAGGTGGTGTTTATCTATGGGAAATGTTTAATATATGATCTTGGTCCATTCTGAAAACATGGCACCACACTGTGGCTCTTTGTTCTTCAGTAGACATGCAGTATGTGAAATTCTCAGGCTGAAAAATGTGTCTATTCTTCTAAGACATCCATTGCGGAAAGTATTTGTACATTTGAAGCATTTTATACAAGTTGTCAACATTCAGGGCTATTTCATATTACCTGAACTAGTACACAACTTATCCACATATTTGACCCTCTATATCATTCCATTTACTTAAACAATGCAGCCTGTGTTAAGACTTAGTTTGACAAATGGTCTATTAATATTCTTTTAAAGAACCACCAACAACATTGTATTATTTGATCATTCATTGGCACATCATGCCCTACTAACAAAGGAAAGATAGCATCTCCAACGTAGATGTTTACCCTGCTGTCGAGTAAATCATTACTGGTACGTAACTGGTAAACAAACTGGTAAATAACCACCTTGGAGTATCAAGAGTGGGTCATATAGAGCGTTCACATTTGTCAATGTTGATATCTAAAGTACTTAGAGTGTAAGGTATTGCATCTGCGCACATGCTTTGCACCACGTGTCATGATACACAGTGACACAGGTTTCAACCACAGGAATACTTTCTCATTGTGTTGACTGTATTGTTCCTGATTATCAGGTTGGAGTTGTTTCCTGTTGTCAGACACAGT
Organism: Neodontobutis hainanensis; assembly: GCA_024349245.1. Lineage (NCBI taxonomy): Eukaryota > Metazoa > Chordata > Actinopteri > Gobiiformes > Odontobutidae > Neodontobutis > Neodontobutis hainanensis. Next base: position 355,534 of record JALDNG010000141.1, on the reverse strand, counting down.
TTGCCCCCAGGCTTCTCATCCTGACACAGGGATAGTGACATCCCATTGTTGTAACAAGAATTCACCCTAGAATCAGCCACACCTCAGCTACACATTTTACAATTGTACATGTTACTCTATCTTCTTTATTTTTCAAACTAGTATTATTAATGAACACTAGTAAATGTGACTTACAGTGGCAAGAAAAAATATGTAAACCTTTTGGAATTTCATGGTTTTCTTATGTCTTCTATTTATGTCTTGGGGACGGCAGTGGCTCAGTGGTAGAGCGGCCGTCCTTCAACCTGAAGGTAGTAGGTTTGATTCCCGCTCTCCCCACAGTTCATACTGTCGTTGTGTCCTTGGGCAAGACACTTAACCCACCTTGCCTCCAGTGTCTGTAGCACTGGTGTGTGAATGTGTGTGACTGTAGAGGTGTGTTTGGTGGTGGTAGGAGAAGGTTGAGCGCTGTTTGTGTGGCAGCCCCCCTCTCTGTCTGCCCCAGGAGTGGATGTGTGTGAATGGGGTGAGTGGAAGCACCATGTAAAGCGCTTTGGGTGCCCAAGAAGGGTGCAGGAAAGCGCTATATAAATGCATGCCATTTACCATTGTATAATAATTATTTTGTTATTCCACAGCTTCAAAAAACATTAACATCTAGGCGCAACATTTATAAACCTACATTTATATGAGCCCCTGATATAATTCACAAAGAACCAGATTTCAAACAGACTTATGTTTAATCAAACCTAAATAATGTCTCAGCTGATGTACATCAGACTGTATAATTCTGTAATATGCAGCTTTTTACTTCAGTCAGGTTTAACAACAATCATGGTTAGAATATATAAGTCTTATTCCCCAAAGAGATGTGTGACTAATAATTCACACACTCTGCGCTGGTCACTGTCTATAAGTGAGAGGTAAATACCAATGACATTCAGATTAAAAACTACATTAAAATGCATATTTTAATGGAACACTCTAAAATCTATAACATCTTCGTCAGTTTTTAACTTTGTTGTTGCTCATTATTTATGCAAATTAGCCACTTTTTGTGCACTTAGACAAGCCTAAAGAAGCCTGTGTCACTGTCACTCAGGACACTCAGCACACCTGAGATAAACTATTATTTATTATCTGTAACCTGTTAACACTATAATAAAACCAACAAAGCCTCCTGTGTTGCATTAACTCGTTTATTAACTCGTTTAAGCACTGGAGGAAACACCGGCGTTCATATTGTTTGTCATCATTTACCCATACAGATTTGTGTTTGGTTGTTCACTCACAGATGCGTTTCCTAGTCCCAAAGGTTTTAAAGTTGCACACGCACTCATAGCCACCTGAAAAGAAATACGCTGCATAAAAACACAGGGACTAATAATTTTACGCATAAACAAAGAAACTAAAATTTACCAACGCATATTGAACCATGAAGGGCGTACCAAATGGTTCAATACTATATTGATAATTGTTGCATCCCTAATAGCTATGCTGTGTTTATAACTTGTAAGCTTTTTTTGCGACAGAGGTGAATGTAGTGATGTGGTAACATTGTTTTTCATTTGGGAGGATTTCTGCTAACACATTCATAAATGTTAAGACCTTGAGGCCTACACTTCCACTGCCTTCTAAATGTTATAGCTATAGTACAAATGCACTTTTTTCCACATCCTTGCTTTCCTTGTGCTCTCAGCTGACTTTGTCTTTCTATGCTGTCACCCCCTCCTTACACTCCCAGTGGGATTGCATTACATTGACAAACTTTCCCTTTTCATTTCTTTCACTCATTCCTGTCACTGCTTCTACACTCTTGTCCCCCTTTTCCCTCCTCCTTTAACTCTCTCCTCTCTGGCTCCATTTAAAGGGGAAGGGGTGGCAGCCCATCGTGGAAGGGGATTTACTAACTCTAGCCTTTGGCAGCAGCTGTCTGTTTGGGGCCCACTGTATGCGTACCGTTGGCCTAATGGTCGCTGGTGTACACTCCGCAGTGAGTCAGAGTCTGTTCCGTCAATGTGGTCAGACAGTAACTCTATCCTGGCCGCTACACAGCTAAAAGCATTAGCTTCAACAACTGCCAGGGCTATGGGCAAGGGTAGGAGGACAAATGGGTGTGGTGCCTTACAGCTGGAAGTGTTTGGTGGCTCCGAGCATGTGTGTGTGCAGCTCATTCAGTGCCAGAGCCCTGTGTGAGCTCTTAGTGATTATGGTGGCCCAGCGTTGTTAATTTGTGTAATCAGTGTTTAATTGGCATTGAGGAAAACACATTAATCAGACTAGAATAAGTCTCTGGGCTTCTTCACACACTTGTTCATTAGTCTACTTGAGTCAGCCAATCACAAGCTGACGGGGAGGCTGGCGTGAAGGGATGCAATCACAGGTTAAACTTGCGCATGAGAACGACAGAACTGGTCTAATCACACAGCCATAATGACACTTTGTGTGAACACATTCACCATAGCTTGACTGTGCATTAATCAGTCAAAGGAAGTGGCACAGACCCACTCCTCTCAACTTTAAGAAAAGAAGTACAGTAAAAGCACTTCACTCCACTTGTCTTGGTGTTTGAAATTTGGAGTCTATAGTATTTTATCTTTGCACTAAACCAGACATTGTAGGAATTTAGGCTTTTTCAGTTCATAGCATTATTTTTTTATCCAGTCACAATTGACATGTTCTAGAAATTCCTTCACCATACAAGTCTTATTGTTGTTGACAAAAAGAGTAGACAGTAAAGAGTGTAGTTGAATTAAGGCATTAAACTAGACTATTTATCTTGTCTGAGTTTAGGAAAAGCAACATTTTAAATGATTCTGGCTGTGGGGGATATTTTTTTTTATTTTTACTTTGAGGAACAAGCTAGCGGCATAGTTACATGTCCGGCCTCCAGACGTCTCCAAATCTCCAAATGTATGGTTCTTGCTTTAAACACTGTATTTCTTTATCATTGTCAAATGTTGTTTAGTTTCTCTATTGCACTCTGGAGGTCCTGTTCATTGAACAGTGTAGCATGTACAAAGCTCTTAGTTCAGCTCCAGTCCAACTACGCCATACACCTGCAGCTCTAGCTTCAATAAAAACCCCATTATTCAGAGATATTTGATATATTTGAAGAGTTTTACAAAAAGGGTATACTGAGGGTCAGTGCAAAATATGCTTGGGGTCTCATTTCAATCTAGTCACAAATGGCTCAAGACTTTTCTAAATACTCCCTGAATAATTGGATGTGAGGACACATTCAGGACGCTTTAGCTCTGGTCACTTGAGAACAATCACATCTGATGTTGGTGTCAGGTGTAAACTGGGTCTTTGTGTTGTAAATGGACACTGATTCCAGACATGCAACAGGCATACTTAAATATTCATACAAATCACATACTATATTACTACCAAGATTTGGCTAAAATAGGTTTTCTCCAATCGACATTCACTTCTCTTAAGGATGTGGATGTAATGTGGCAGGTCGCTAGATTAGAGCCACATTCACAGCCTAAATGCTTTGTGACTGCTGCTTTGTACTGCAGTTGTTTCCTTTGATTTTAGCATCATTGGACAACTGAGCAGTCATGACTAGAATACATTAAGCTTACTTTGAATCTGGCCGTGCTTTTAAAAGGCTGCTTGAGTTTTAATTTAAAGAATTTGTCACTGCTTTGAAATGGCATCTTTACCTCAATGGAACTGTGGCTTGAAGTATTTACCTTTTTATTAAATGTTATCTATTTAAATGGGATTTGCTTAGAAAAGCCTGTTATCTTCATAACACACCTCACTGACTTCAATAACTGGTTGAGGACAAACCTGCCACAGGTGATAAAATGTACTGAACAGGGCTGTGCTTTTTCAAGTGAGGACATCCAAGATCACGTAGCATTGGCCTGCAACTGTTTTCTGTCAACAAAATGGTAAGACAGAAGTATTTACCTACTTTATTTTAATAAGTAAAAATATTTGACAATGGCATTCCAACATATTTGTTGTAATGTGTTGATCATAAGATTTTTTAATTTTGATTCAAAGTAAGCTTTTTATTAATTTTTTTAAACCACTTACTCAGGTTAAAGGTTTAGGGTAGCCTATAACAGGCAAAAAAATTAAGACATACAATACAGACAATTACTCACTCTCTTATTAGCTCACTATGAACAACTTAGAGCATATAACCTATTCATCAATGTGTTTGGACAGTGGGAAGAAGCCAAAGAACATGCAGAACTCACACAGAAAGGCCATCACAAACAATGTCCACAAACATTTGACCATTAATGGGAATTGCATTTTTAGATTAAAAGACGGGTGTCTTTGCTATAGTGTACATGTATTGTATACACCAGGCATGTTAACATAGTAGAGCATAGTTATAAATGAACAACTCTGGCCTTTCTGTGAGGAGTTCTCAAGACCTCCCTGCGTTACTATGGGTTCTCTCCGGGTATTCCGGCTTTTTCCCACCATCCAAACACATAGGTCAAGTAGCAACTCTAAAGTGTAGTGGTTCTGAATGGTTCTCTGTCAATGTCTGTCTCTAAGTGTTAGCCCTGCGACTAATTGGCCATTGTCCATGGTGTACCCCACCTCAGGCCCAAAGCGGATGGGAAAGGCTCCAGTCACTCACAATCCCTAACAAGACTAAGTGGAAGAAAAGGAATGAATAAAAAAAGTTTTGTTTATTAATCGAATGGCAAAACCAACATGAACACTGTGTCCTGTCCTACAACTGTATCTACGACGGTCGTACAAATACCAAGGGTGGCATTGTTTAAACATAATTTAGATCATGTTTCTGCAATTATTCAGTATAATGTCCCTGTTTTAGCCATTTAACTGTAGTACAGTAGGAAACATACATAACATTACAAAATAGGGGTTTCAATCAATCTGTTGTCCCAGGTCTTTTACACTAGCCTCTGTAAAAAAATTTTCTACAGAATGTGATTAATGCCGGAGTTGTGTGATGAATGCAAAATTAAATATGTACCATCCTCCAGATGTTGTATTTGAGCAACAAAGAGGATGTCTAAAACATATGCACTACAAATCGGAGCATCATGGCCTATACCATTGTCTATATATACTGGGCTGGTAAAAAACATGTTTTGAATCTGAAGCTGGAGGTAATATTGTGTCATGTGGTGGATAAAACAGCAGATATTTAACCAAGCTATCAACGTTGTGAAGCTCCTCTAACAAAACCACCATTTCACCTAGGTATTTAAAACCCCTTTCTGCTTTGTTAACTGGAAACGCTGATGAATCTACTGTGTCTGCAGAGAGTGAAGAGTCTTTTCACAAAGACAACTGACATGTCAGGCCTGATACAAATGAGACTGACTGATGTGAATCTCAAAATGTCCGAACCAAGTTAAGTTTGTGTTCTCAGAGGAACTTGGACGAGACAAGCAGAGTGTAATTTACTGTGGATGAAGGACCGCTGGCTCACTTCTAAAGGGATTAGGCTGACAAAACTTTGCAGATTTCCCACACAGCAGCTAGAAGAAGGTACAAAGTCAGATTGGCTAAATGCCTTAGTCTTGGGAACAGTTAAGCAAGGTTTGTCTGCTTGGATGGATCAGCGGGATGCAGTTTGTTGACTGCTGATAAGTAATTGAGTTGTAACTAAGAAGGTAGAAGCGTCTTCTGGTTTTGCTTGTTGTTCACTTGACGTTGGTTGCGTCCCGAACTTCAGAAGCCGGTTTTGGATAATCTGTATTTAAAATTATTTAAATAATTTTATTTTAAGTGAAATGCTAAAGCTCTAACAACATCTTAAATTGTTCAGTAGACAATAAGGCAACACAGTATTTAAAAAAGTACTAACAGTTAAACTAACAGCTAAAATATAGATAATAAAACAACTCTTTGGCCAACAGCATGTCCGTAAACTGCTGTGATACGTTCCATATCGCACGCTATCCAAACGTTCTCTTTCACCGAGTGACTGTGGGAGGGCTGCAGTCTCAGCCAGGAGGCAGTAATCCTCTTATTGGCAATTAAAACTAGAGACTCTTCACAAGAGGAGATCTCAAACTCTTGTGCTGACTCAGAAAATCTTTTATGGCTTAGCCAAAATGAAGACTAATAGTGTCTCCAAAAAACCACATAGGAGCGTTGACCCACTATAACAATTTAAATCAGTCAATTAAAACAGGTAGATGGCAAAAGCTTAGCATAAACATAATGGGGTGTAGTCATTTGCATGATTAAGAACAGGAAGTAATTCTTCAGTATGGAGAATGAGCCACATGAAACTGAACTGCTAAGTGCTACAGACCACATTTGAGAGTATGCATCACAGTCTAAAAGTGTGCATCTTAAGGAAGCGACCAATGGATGCTTTATAAAGAACTGGCCAATCCCAGCAACTCCTCTATTGGCCACTTGCTGCATTACAACAACAAAATCTCATGGCCTAAAAGGAATATCACCATAAACTATGTCCAGAGAAATGCTGACAGGGTGAACTACAAGATGTTTGGAAGCTGTTCAGTTTATTGAAAGTTTTCATACCATGACATTTTCTTTGTCCATTGACAAAGTGATATATATATATAGTGAAGGCAAATTAAACTTGAGAATAAAGCAGCAATTCACCTAAAAAACTATGCCTATTTTGGCACATTCATTCATTCATTCATTTTCTACCGCATTGTCCCTTTAGGGGTTGCGGGTGACTGGAGCCTATCCCAGCAGCTTTGGGCCTGAGGCGGGGTACACCCTGGACAATGGCCAGTTAGTCGCAGGGCTGACATATAGAGACAAACATTGAGTATTTAGAAATATTTTGGCACAGTGAACACAAAAACATTGGTTGCAATAACTTTGATTTGGCTACCCCCCCAGTTTTCACATATAGCTTAAACCAACAATTACAAGAAGTATTAGCAATATACAATGACATTATTGTGATACATGCATGTGACACGGATATTGGTCTTTGTCAATATTGTGCTAAAATTAAATAAGGTATCAATGTGCAGTCCTACGGAAATTTGAAACTTTTTAGAGCATTTGCCATTCCAGCATTTATTACTAAAATGAATGTTGGGCATAATTTGTACACTGTTCATCAATGGCTCTACTGTGAGTGTATTTAGGGCTTTGTGGTTACAACAAGACCGAATACACAATATTTTATGAAATTTTGCGGTATTTTTCTGGCTATTAGTAGCTTACCAGCTAACTGAACCCTAACCCCACCAACGAACCATCTAGATGTCTAGAAGTCTGCATATTTAGTCTAACATAGTTCATTTTCATGCAAGATGCAATTTCTGTCACAACCCTTTCCATTTATTAGGGCATGGAACTGGTACAAAGGTACACTGGTGCTTTGAAACTAGGATTTCACAAACCTGATCCACAGCTGCACTTTGATTTCTCCACTGTAGGCCTGACTTCCTGGGTGCCCCAGTTTGCCTTGATCATTACAGAGGATCATATCTGGGGGGATAACTTTGTAACTGGTGTGACACAGTAAATTACAGCACTTTGTTTTAACGCGGGAACTTACAATGTTGTGTTACTTTCAAATTACGGAATACACTCAGATGATTAGTCGAGCCTCAGCTATCTTTAATTTACTGTGTGTGCGTGCTCTTTGGCCCAGCTCAGTAGCGCTGTGCAAGAAGCAAAGTGCACTTTTTAATTACAGCTCTCAGATAATTTAGAGAGGGGGGAGGAGAAGGTGGAGGGCCGGGAGAGGGTTGGTTTAATCTCACAGTTGGTTTCACCCGTTGCTTTTGGTTTTTATACTTCCTTTTAAAGACATAAATCAAGGCTCATCCTAAAAAGGCCTTGAAAGGGACACGGCGCTGAAGCAATCAGAATTAGAAGTGTATTATCCGTGGTTTACTTTGTCTGATAAAGAGGTAGAGGAGTTGACCTGTCATATAGAAATCCTTAATATAGACAGACAATACTGGACGATCGATAAAGCCCGGCTCCACTTGACACCACCTCAAAAATGTCTCAAGACACTGTTTTTGCAAAGCAATGTCTTGGTGCCTTTGCTGATGGAAATGGTGCAAGGACAGAAATAACAGTATAGTTAAAATATTTCTGCCTACACAACACAAACCCCTACACAGGAATAAATGACATGCAGGTAAGAAGATGTATAACTGGTTGGTGATTGGGTGAACCAACATCTTGTAACCACCTACCACAAGATCATTTTATGAATGAAAGTAATGCCATGTTGTTTGCCAAATAAGGAAACAATGGCCATTTGTCAAGCGAAAAAATATGCCTAAAACTGCAAGAACAACCATGTTTAAGTGGAAATCCTGTAGCTTTGAAAATGAAAATATGGATTTCTTTGAGTTTGTAAAGATAAGAATGCTGATACTTTAAGCTGCAAGTTTATGTGATTAAATAGTCCTAAATTGAGTGTTGTATTATCCTCATAAGTATAGAAATGGTAATTGCACACTACAATGAGCTTTTTCCTCCAAGTATGGTCACAAGATACTGTACCTCTTTTTGTTAAAGAGTGATAAACACATTTAATCAATCACAGTGAAGTTTGGAAGGGCTCTGTGCTCTGGACCTCAGTAGCATTGTTAACAGAAACCTTGTGAGATAAAAAAATAAACATAACGCCGCCCCCCCAATCCTCCACAAAACTCTTAAATTCAGTTGTCTGTGGAGGTTCTCAGACATCCAGGTCATCTTGAAGAAAAGGTTAAAGTAAAAGAATCTGGACATAGATTTCAAGGTGACGTTTTGTCTTTAATTCCAAGAGACTTTATCAATTCTGAGATCAACTGTAAGAGAGCTGAGTTTTATCTCTAGAGGGAGGAGTTTCCCCTGAAACCAAACCTGATGGACCAGGCTGTTCTGGTCTCACTGTCGTTAGCTGTGAATGGACAGTGTGACTTCTGATGTAAAAGTTGTTAAAGGCTCAAGTAAGTTATTAGTGACACTGCTCCATTCAGGTGTTGTTGCTGTTGTTCTAGAGTGAAACTGTTAAAATTTATTGATTTAGGTTTCAGAACACTGTTATAAATACTAGGCAACATAAATATGAGGCCACCTTCTCTGTTCAGAGAGGGCTAATGTCATATCAGTAGGATATCTTTCTATGGCTATGTTCTTTTTTTTTTCTATGGCTGTGTTTCTTTTTTGATGAAGGGTATATACATTCATTTTAACTCAGTCTACAGTTTTTCTTCAAAACACATTGCTTCACTCTCACATTTGCACAATGATCGAAGTGAAAAAATGTTTGTGTCTGTTAAGTACATCTGCTCCGTGAGACTTTTGGCGATGTTTACCAGCTGCTCACAGTTGGAGCAGGCATAAATATACAAATAATTCATAAATGGATTCATTTGGCCTATGTAAGTTGGGTTTCTTAATGCTGTAGTGCTCCAGTTTGTGTTTTCCTCTGCATAAATTGCGATACATCAAGTATTTCCTGCAAAAGGGAAACTGGAAGTAATTTCTTCTCTTCTCTTTTAAAGAAGTCTCTGTGGAACTTGTGAGAAAAGGTCTCTCTCAAGTAGAAAAGTGAAATAACTTGAAATAAAAGTTGTTGTGTTTTGAGGTAAAAAGGAATTACACATCAAGATTTTCCTTTGCTTTTCAGGTCAGTAATTCCACATAGGAAGCCAATGGTTTCTGGGAGAGGAGGGCTTAAAATTTGAAAAGTACTGAGCGAAAGCAAGTTATTTATACACACCCAATGTGTCTCTCCCGCTTACTCAATACTAATTTATTTAAGGAAAAATAACTTTGGTGATGGAGAAGCAAAAGGAGCTAAAAGCATAGGGGCAGTAGCTTTATGTATCATGGCCTAATAATAGACACAGATATGCATCACTGACCGCAGGCTGTTTGGATCTTTTAGTGTGTGTGCGATTGTGGGTGGTGCTGAGATTGTTGTGGGAAAGGTCTTCTCTTTTAAAGATTCATGTATTTTTGGGCACAGCAGTGTCTCAAACAATATGTGTTCCGTTTAAGTCAGCCAAGTCCTAGTTGAACTTTGATAGTGTAAGGCAAAATACTTCTCACACCAAATTGTTAATGCTTACCATAAACTTTTAGCTGCATCGTCACCATCACAACGGCAATTATCACCGCCTTATAATTTGCCAATATCCGCTAGAGTTGTTACATCTGACAATTCGGTTCAAAACAAGCGGGAAAATTTGGTCCTTGTCATGTTTGGTACAGTTCAAATAAACTTTTGTCTTTGTGTGGGTTACTTGGATGAAAGTGAAGGCTACAAACTTTCAAAAAATACATATATTTACACTGACAAATAATGTTTCAATTCGAATTTGTGAATGTGTGAATGCAGCCATCAAACATGCAGAAACCCATGAAAAATGGGTCTTGTTCTGTTTTTGCATAAACTCGGGACTTGGAGTAAAATGTTAAAGCCGTACAAACAACAGACGTCTAATTAAACCAAAAAAGGAGTAAAATGCAATGTTAAAATCACAGGACTTGATAACTTACAAGAGAGCAAACAAAGCGACGTCTGCTGTAAAAATAAAATAAAATAGCACATTCAGTGCTGCTAATTTTATTATGGTTCTGTCACACAGTTGAAGTAATTCTAATCAGCCTGAGCCCTTGTCCACACACTCTCCTCTGACAGTGGAATCTAGTCATTTCTGTAGAACAGCTCAGTCTGTTGGTCCAGTGCTGAAAATGCCACTGTGAACAATTGGGACCAGGAGCTTACAGAACTGAAGAGATTGTAGCCTGTGTTAGTCTAAAATGTTTTTAAGATGATAAAATGCAAATGATGTCATTGATTTAATGTGAAATTCACCTCTGAGTCCATGATGACCCCTAGATTTCTAACCTGGTTTTTAGATTTTAGAGAAAGTTACTCGAGGTGACTGCTGACACTTTCTCTTTGTTTCTGTTACCAAAGATGATTAGTTCAGTCTTGTTTCTGTTCAGTTGGAGAAAATTATATATATTATATATATATATAATTTTATATATATATATATAATTTTTTTTTAGTAGGTACTCAAAGCACTTTACATACATTGAGCTATTTACCAGTGTTACAGCTGGAACACCACTGGAAGCAAGGTAAGTTAAGTGTCTTGCCCAAGGACACAACGACAGTATGTGGGGGAGAGCGGAATGTTATGATGTTTAGGGATGTTTCAAGCGGGGATTGAACGGCCAAATTGCTGGTCAACGGATGGCCACTCTACCCACTGAGCTACTGCCGCATATATATATATATATATATAGTGTATATATTCACTGGGTCAAAACTAAATGGTAATTGGTGTGTGCTTATATAGAGCTTTTTTGTCCCTGGCTGTATCAAAGTGCTTTACATCATGATTGCATTTGCCCCCTTCACACACATTTACACCTGGGGCAGACAGAGAGGGGGGCTGCCATGCAAGGCACTCACGCCTCCTCTGACCACCACCAAACTCACCTCTACAATAACACATTCAAACAACAGAGCTGTGGCACTGGAGGCAAGGACGAAACAACGGTATGAATTGGGGAGAGCAGGAATCATACCACCAATCTTTGTTATAGGACGACCATTCTACCACTTCAACCTCTGCGCTCCACCCTTGAGAAAAAAACACTCTATCTATGTTGTGCACATAGATTTATTTCTGCGACTAATGAGCACAAAGACGGGATAGAGAGGGGACTTCAGTAATACAAGGTATATTTTGCGAATATTAAGATGAAAAAAATGTATAATTCTAAAATAGGTATTAAACACTTCAAAATGTGACCCCTTTGGTAGGTGTAGGTGACCGGTCAGCTTACAAGTTGTTGTCCCAGTGACACCAGATGAAAGGTGGAGAGAATTAATTTCCCAAGGGGGGTGACAAAGAATAACTTAACAGACAATGTTAAAGCGCACTTTGTGGAATGAAAAATCAACATGAACACACTGCAAATTACTTTTTAAACTGTTTGTGTTTTTATCTTTCTTGTGCACACATATTGCATTAGGGCTTTTCCGTAAAGCTCTGCAGATGCTCCTACAGAAGAATATCTTGGAACGAAACAACCCCCTATTTCCAGAAAAATACCTTTTTGCTCAAGGTGTAAAAAAAGCCAGAAATACTCTGCGACTAAAAGCTTGGTGATTACAGATTAATGTACGAGAATTCCTGTGAGTGTGTTCACACCTTTGGCCGCAAACAAGAGTGTTAAAACTTTCAAGCATTCTCACTCTGTCCATCTTATTCTGCCACCCACTCCATTTCAAAGAACCAGCTCTGAGACATTTACACTGTGTCCGTTTGAAGCCTGCTTTTCTTTTTTCTCTCCACTTTCCGGCTTCCCACAGACTCCTACCCCTCTGCTTTGGCTGCGCGTCCCATTCCCTCCCGAGTTCAGGTGTGTCTAATCAATGTGTAAGCTGCTTAATCCCCTCTAGACGTGGCGCTGCCGGCTGCGTATCTGCGAGCGGCCTTTGATGCGAGCCCGTCTGAATGCGATGTCCTTGCGCTCAATACAGACGCGGAATGAAAATCAGCCAAGTCAAGGCACGGAATAGCAGAGGCGAGGCCAGTTGGTAACCCCGACACAGAAACGCTGAAGATGGATTTACTTGCATGGCAATTCATTTGCCGGCAAGTGACCTGTGAAAACAAAAGCGGTTTGACAGTAACGCTACATTTTCCCTCAGTGATGATAAGGTACTAATCTCCGACAATGCAATATAATGAGCCACTATTTTACGATTCATTATTATTATTATGTTAATTTATTGATTTTTTCCCAGCTCATGAATAAAAGTGTGCCAGGTTCCCTCAAATTATTTCCTTCTATTTTTATGAATAACCTATCTCAAAGTGTAGATTGGTGCTCTGAGGCAGCAGTGAGCTTTTAAGAAGCATTAGCTCAAGCACTGCTTACAAGTGTAATCTTAAAGCTGGAAGTTTTAACTTAGCCAAAAATGAATATATTTAATCTTGTTTCTCGATTGGCTCCAAAATTGTCACAGCTTTTTGGCTTTCTGGTTCAGCAGTATGGAAGTGGAATGACATTTGCCCATAAGTTATGTGTTTAAAAGTTGTGTAAAGATTAATATACTAACTAAGTGATGTAATGCTCAAGTCCTGGACTAGGTCACAGACCAGAGTCATCCTTAAATTGGTGCATGAATAGGCCTCAATTACGGATGTGCACACTTGTTTGTATGACTTTCAAAAGAAGCAAAAGTTGGATCCTTCAAAACAAGTGACATATTTTGAATAATAAACAATATATAAAAAGAAAGTTGTCCTGAAATTGTGCGACTTTAGATGTGTGTGCATTGCCCTACTCTGCTTCACACAGTCGGCCATGTTTGTTGCACTATATTCCAGCTCTCATTACCAAGTACTTGTCTGGCAATAAAACAACAACAGCAAAAAGAAAAGATCTATGGCAACTTCCTTACTTGACAAGGCAACCATCTATTCTTCTACTGTCTGTGGTGTCAATACCTGCTGATGAGTCTATGACTTTAGACACCTGTTGGACTATAGTAGGAAGTGTTCCTGCTATAAAATCTCAGCTTCTTGACAGATGGCTAAGTGTTATTTAAGGTTTTAAAGGTCCTTCTTTTGGGCTACTTATCCGGCAGAGTCAGCGATGAGGCCTCTCCAGCATAACTTTCTGTGTCTAATACCACTCCAAATGCTTTATACTGCTGTATTAATCTCCCATCCACTTATCAATGTGTGTGTGTCTGTGTGTTTGCACGTGCTGTAAAAGGCCCAGGGCAGAGCGGCAGAGCTCATATGTGCTTAAATCTGCTCTCGGTTCAACTGGGCTGGATTAGCTCCTTGTCCTCTGCTCTGTCACCCTTCCACCTCCTGCGCCGCATCCTAACATTTTCTTCTTCAGCTGAGCCACATCTGTTTGCTTTGACATTCCTATGTATTTATTCACACATGCTGTGGCACACAGATTTTCTTCTCTCTTCCATCGTCTCTCGTCTTCCTCTGTTCGTTCTTCTCTCTTTCCCGCTCAGACATATGGCGGTGTGATATCCACAGCCGCAAGCTTCTAATTTATTTAGCTAACGATGAACACCACCTCACAGAATGCACAATGAGGGTCTACTCTTCTCGCTGCTCTGCATCTGTTGCCTTCCTGCTGCGTGCCATCCAGTAGAGAGATCTTGACTCACCTGTTGGTCCTCACATGATACTAGACACTCATGCACACATAAATGCTAGGGCTGTACAAATTCCAAAACCAGTTCTAAACAAATATCCAATAATCGCATCATCACCATTTGTACTGCCTGTTCACAGTGTAGAATTGGCTCTGCACTATCGAATTTTTGACAAATCTTTTGTTGCTCTTAACTAATGAATGTGCACAGCTGACTGTCAGACTTTAGGACAAAGAGGAAGATGCAAGCCTTAGCCTGAGTTCTGCTCAAGCTTTTGGAGAGTTTGGATGGATTATAAGCAGCATAGGACAATGGACAGGTTTACATTACCTCATAACTCATAAACACATTCACATTTTTGCTTGGGGTGCGAGACATCCCGGCTTCAGATCGCGGACGAGACTGGCTCAGGGACATAACAAAAAGTGCTATGCTTTTTTCTAGTTTTATTATTGCTCCTTTTTGTTGAATCTCAGACCATTTCATTTGGATTGCATGTAGATGTTGTTTAATTTGAGTTTTGTTAGGATTATTAGGTGTCCAAAACATTTAGCTCCATATGAAGAGTTATGTAGCCTCAATCTAAAAGACAATGAAATACCCCATTGTTTTATGTAAATGCACAAAACCGTGGGGTAGAGCTAAGGGGAAAGACTAAGGTGTAGAAATGGGATTGGGACTATTTAAAGCAGATAATTGAAGGAAGCAACAAAATGCTCATAACTTGGGAAATGGGATAGAACTGCCATATTCCGGGAGGTAAGACACAAAAAAGAACACATAAATCTGTTTAAGAAAGATAGCCAAAATGAAGAACTGAGCAGTTCTTAGTGTTTCATTCGATTTAAGAGGGTCAGTTGTAGGCAGGTGCTGCTAATCTCCAGGCCGTGGTTAATTGATCAGCAGGGTTGTAGACCTCCATAAAAAGCCTTTGCTGTTGTAAAGCATTCAGGTATGTGTTAATACGATCCCTAAAGGCAAAGACTTGCCACATACCGAACATATTTAAATACTACTTCTATTTGTATTTCTATATGCAGCTGCAGAGAGAACAAGACATGCAGCACATTCTACTTACAGTGCCACTTTCACTTACACAGAGAAAGTCAGGACTATAGTGCCTGTCAGAAACAACTGCTCCATTTCATTTCTATGACTGTCTATACATGTATGTATTTATGAGTAGGAGGAATCTAGATCCAGTAAATAACCTACAATATCCTGGGAAGAAAGTGCAGAATTGGTTATGGGGGATTAACCCCAAGACATTCTAGCTGTGAGGCAGGAGTGGTAACGCTTCTTTTTTAGTAGAAAACTGTACATACAATTGATACTGTATATCAATCCATCCATCTTCTTCCACTTATCGGGGTCCCAGTAATAGGGGCAGCAGTCTAATAGGTGAACCACAGCTCATCCTGGAAAATAATTTGTCATTTCAAGGCCACCCAAGACACAGTCCCTCCAGTGTGTCATGGGCCTCCACACGGTGGGACATGCGCATACCCAGGAAAGGGTCCAGGAGACATCTGGAACAGATACCTGAGCCACCACAACTGCTCCTCTTGATATGGAGGAGCAGCATTAATAGTCTATGTTTCAGTGGTTTGTGGAGATTTTACATTAGATTTGGTAGACTGGGATGTTTTCAGTCTAATTAAGAAAGAACATGTTTTTGAAGCAGAAATACACCAACTGTAATTGTGGGAAGAATTACATAAGTATGAAATTGCATTCCCTTTGCATGTATTTATAAAACTGTGTGTCAGGTGTTAATTGCTACATGCTTAACTAATAAATCCCATATAGTGTATTATTATCTTGCTTGATCTGTACTAGCGTTTGTAAGACCTGAGTGTGCTGTGAAGTATTGCAGGCTAATGTAAGAGGATCAGAGCAGATTTGGATTTGCGCTCAACTGCTCTCTTCGCAATCACGCAAATATACACTCCCCTCTCTAATATTCATACCTTCACATAAATCACACTGTACCAAACACATAACACATCCCCGCTTTAGAACGAGCAAACCCAAAAATGTCTTGGAGCGATTGCAGTGTCTGCCTCAGAGATGATGATGTAGTTGTTAAATAATAAGCTTACTTCAGCAGCCTGAAAGTGGTCGGCAAATTAAGGTCAGACCTCCTATAAACTGTTATGACTTTTAAAAGTGAAAAAGTTTAAATTGTCCAGCAGTAGAGTGAAACTCAGCTTGATAAAGAGTCACACTGCAGGCCAGGGCCCACACACAAATCAGTAATTCAAACCAACTCAAAAAAAATATTTTCAAGGCAAAATTCATAATTTCCACTGCATCTATGGTTAGAATTAACAATCTAAGTGCCTTTTCCGGGAGGCTGCAAATTCCCAATTTGGAAAAAGTTTGATGGGAGGTCAAAAAGGAGAAGCAATTCCCTTTATGTCATGCTGTTATTATCATATATACAGTATAAATTAAACACCAGGTGTCATGGCAACTATAAAAGGCAGCAGCATTTGTTTTTTTGACGTCACGTTAACTGCCCCTTAATTGAACTGAAATAACTGGCTTCTGTCCGAGACACATTTACTTGGAAATTAAAACAAGGCAGAACATGAGACTAGTCTGCAGGTAGGAACTTTGCTGTCATTGTTACCTTCAAGAATTGCTTGTGATTCAACCTATCGTATTGTGTATAAGCTCTTAAATTAACCTTTGAGTGGAACCAGGCTAATGCCCCTGTTGTTCCTCGATGGGATCCTTGAGCTGATAAAACTTAGAATAGGTCAGAGAAAAGTTTACGGCCTGTCATGAAAACTTGGCTAGTTCTCTAGGTAACTATAGCAACTGTGCCACCTGCTTTGTGTGTGTCCAGATAGGAATTCAGTGCCAGTTTGGATAACATCAAATTATAATGGGCTACATCTCACATTAGTTACTATATTCTGCAAATTAGCGTTGATGCTCTTGTGGGAGGTCTGCGAGCGCTATTGGCAAATGTGTAAATATCTGTGTTTAAAAATGCTGGAAAAAAACATTGTCTCTTCTGTGAGTCTAAGTAGGGCAGTGTAGCAGTGCAGTTTGAGTCCAGCTCCTAAGAGGCACCTTAATAAATTGCTTTTTCTCTGCATCAAATCAGCAGAGAGAGAGAGAGCTGTGATTGGGAAATATTTCCTGACGGTTGTGATGGAGTCGCTGAGGTGCGTGGGCGGGTGGGAGTCGTTTCTGTCAGGTACTGCATTGAATTGTATTCCGTGTGGTGTTTTTATTTTTATTTATTTTTTATTCCCCAGACCTAAAAGAATCAGTGTGAGACTGGAGTGAGGTGGAGATGAAGCGTTGCTGTACAAAAAAAAAAAGGCCAGTGGAGAATGTGGCTTCCTCTTCAATTTTGTCTTTGTTCCTTTAACAAACTGTGTTCAAGCAGCAGGGCTAGTTTGTGCTGTAGGGTGTCGTCTTGCATCATTTCCTTGTGTTTTTGTTTTATTTCCATAGGCCTATAGCGGTTTTAATTCACGTCTTTGTGCTTGTGATGAATGACAGCCAACAAATGTTTTATACATTCACTTTCTTGTATTGTAAATATTGAGAATCTAATGTTTGTTTACTAGAAATTAAGCATTCAGCACTGCCTGGAGTCATAACACAAGGATGTATTGTTCCAGACTTTCTCAAGAGCTGTTTCAGATTCACTAAATCTCCCCTCTCCCAACAAAAAAAAAATCTAATAAATAAAAAAATGTAAAGAAGCATCAGCAAATTATCAAAGAAACACTGTACACTACTGGATTGTTTTTATTAAAGGTACCTTTGTACCAACTGTACCTGTTGTATTATAACAATAACAATAACAACAACAACAACAACAATAAATTTGTTTTATACTGTGTCTTTAGCCACAGCTTAAGCCTGGAAGTGAACATTTTAAGTCAAATATGATCATAACAAAGGTAGTCCTGCAGTATGGTATTGTGCAGTTTTGATTTGTGGCACTTCTGATGTAATCTAGTAATTTAACTCAATCTATAAATCATCAAAAATCATATAAATCTATTCATCCAGACAGCAGCCTACTGCACTCAAACCTGTATCATCTGTTCTTTCGAGTGAAAGACCAGGATAAACATGAATTCATGAAGGCAGAGTCAGTCCCGGTTGAGTTTCTGACCGCTCCATCACTGTTTTCTGTCCAGTGTTTTATCCTGCAGGAGCCCAGAGCTCACACACAGAGACATTATCAGCTAGCCATGTTTAGATTAGAAAGATTTAAAAAAGGAATCAATGTAACAATGTATACTAATGTGTCATTATACCCCTTTTAAAGCACTTTCACCTAAACTCCAGTGGCTCTCATGATTCATAAGACAAAATACTGTTACTGTACAGCAAAAGAAAACAACTCATTTCAAGCTTCAAAGAAGTCAAAGTGACAAAAGAAAATCAAATTCAGACAGCTTTATGCTTTTGATTCTTGAGTTTTTTCATCATTGTTATGGCAAGGACAAATTAGCTCCTTTGTCTCTGAGGTATTGTGCTGCTTTTGATATTTACTTACCTCAGATTGGACTCACGTTGTGTTTGTGTGCTAATGTGTGTGTGCATTTATCTTCAGCGTATGTGCGTCATCGACTTCATTATCTGTAACGCTATACTTTATGGCATCTTCTCCAGCTGTGGACGCTTTTACTGGAGCACTAATTGGCAGTAGAGAGCAGCGCTGCATTTCTGTGTGCGTATCTTAAAGCCACAGAATTTGTGCGCATTGGCCTACTGTGGCTGATAGACTCTCCTGTTGCCATTAGCGTTGTTGTCAGTATGTGTATAATTTGGGGTGCATTTTATGTCTGTAGGCGGTATTTATCAATACACTATGCAACTATGTCAGATAAATAAGAGATTTATAATTGACCACATTTAATTTAATCTTCTTTTACAGCTACACAGAGAAAGCGTTTGTGTACATGCAGTCCACAGAGAATGACTGTATATATGGTTGCTTCTTGTAGTGGACCTGGTCATTGTAATGTATTATCAGCTAATAGTTTTAAACCTTACAGTTTAGAGAAAAAAAACATAGTACCTTGCATGTGGTTTTTTATGTTCAATGTACAAAACATTTCTTTTTTACAACTGAAGTGGGGACAATTTGGGTTGTGTAACACTTTTTAACTCCAGCAACTTTTTATATCTAGCAAAATAAAATAAAAGAATCAAAGTCTTGTGCTGCTTGTCTCACCAAACGGAGTAAAAACCTCACAATTAACACTAGTAGGCCTCCTCCACTTGTGTTGGCTGCGCTTTGCAAAACAGTCCACAACTTACGAATGTCCGAATAAAAACTTGTGAAATATAGTTCCGCATGGAGGGCCAGCGTAAAAGATCAAACTATTAAAAAAAATTACTATTTGACTATTTATTTTAATGTTACTGTTACACCCCTACCCATCATTCACCTGAGTTACTTTTGTTTGTTCAACTGTGTTACTCTTCAGTCAACTTTTTCAATGTTTGTCAGCTTTTGATACATGGGAAAAGTGGAAGAGGTTGTATCTCTGGAGAAGAAAGTCTTACATAAGGATGGTGAATAGCTGTTCCATCCAAGATCCATCCATTGTCTGTTACACACATTTTCCCCATTAAAATATTTATATAAGTTTTGGAGATTAAGGTTGGTTATTAACGAATCCAGCGCCCGATATGGGCAAACTGTTCACAATACTTACTTTTTTTTCTTATTATTTTCAGTTGATTTGTACTATAAAATGGTGTATGTACAGTCAAAATATGCCCATAGGTTTAGACTTGGCACTAACAAATGCAAACCAATGTATCTCAGAGCTGTTATATTGATCTAAAGCACAGTTAAGCCTGCTCAAAACCCTAGCTGATACATTACAAGCCATAACCCTCCTTTCTCTGCCTTTTTACTGTCTTCATCAGTCTTCATACAACCAGCCCAATGTGAATTTCACACTTTCTATGATATTACAGCCGGCGTCTGAAATATTCTATCATTACAGTAGGTTTTCCACCGACACCGTGATACCAGGCATTTATTTCAATTTATCTCAGACAAGGCATTTTGCAGCAGTGACTCAAAAGTTGCTGAAGTTAGTTTGGAGTTCCAACAGCAGCAGCAGCAGCGGCGGCGGCGGTGGCAGTCACTGATGTGTGTACACTCTGGCATTGGACTGGGATTTCAATGCCCCCATGCACACGCAGACACATACAGTGCGCAGTCTAACCTCTGGCCAGGGTCCCATCCAAGGTATTAGTGGGGTCTTAAGAGGCAGAATTCACTAATGACTTCCTTTATCTCCCACACACAGCTTTGGACGTGATCGCTGAAGCCGGGCCGCTGCGCTCTCACTGAGGCCAAAATACCACAACGGGATCAGAACCGACAAACTATAGAGATGTTTGTCAAGGCGATGCCAGTGCGAGGCGTTTTATGATCAGCCGTGTATGAATTATGCACTTTATGCTCCCGGGAAGTTGTCAAGTCACAAACGAGATTGTTGGAGTTCCATCTTACTGTGTCGGTTTGTTCCATTTGGCCTCTGTGGAGAACTCTAGAATTGGAGTAAGCAAGAGTCGTTTACATACTTTTCTGTGTGCGTCATTGGATTGGTTTCTGACAGATGTGCACCTGACAGCTCTGATGATTGTGCCACAGGCTTTATTATTTAAATAATATAAATGAATAAAAATGAGCCCACTTGAGGCACATTACTAATTGGGTCAACAAATTCAAATTCAATGTCAGAAAATGAATCTCATCATGACCAAACTGACGGACTAAAAGACTTGACTCAATGGCTATAATATAAAATATTATTCTATACAGTAATCATGGTCTCCTTAAAAATTTGGGACATTGTTGCATTTTCAGAACGATCACTATTTGGTCAATCACTGTAGTGTTGAGGTTATGTGAACACCAGTGCCTAAAAGGTGTAAACGTTGTGACGTGTGATAAAATTAATGGTAAGGTTGTGTTTTTAAAAAAAAAAATAAAATTAAAATCTCTGGTTTTATTCATTTATAGTAGCTGAACTCATTGAGGCCTAAAGTGTTCTGGAAAATTTTAAAGGTGTGTGGTTTACATTAGTAACAGTAAAATGTCTGCTTTGTCGTAAAACACAACCATAACTGCCAGTACACCATTGGTCTAAACATTAAAGCGAGCTAATGGATAATAAATCTCACAAGAATCCAGCTTAAATTTTTCACTCAAGGATGTACACAGTTTTAAATTATGATTTATTCAGCATTCTTTTGCTTTACTGTACAAAGAGCATGTGAGGTGTATATTTATTATATGTCACACTATACTCTGGTGGACCTTTTTATAAAATGCCACTAGAGCAAGGTCTCAGTGCCCAGATCCCAGCTTACCTTTTTGCTCGCTCGCATGACAGAAATGGGACACTGAGACGAGATGTTGTCGGGACAAGATACTCTCTTTCTAACTTTTTTAAACTCCACTTATTTGTTGGTTGCATTTACCATGACTTCTTATTGATGATCCAAATCTTTACACCATCCAAATCTGCTTAAAAAAAAAAAAAACAGAAACTACAGCTTGGTACCTCTTTGTTGAACTACAGATCATGTTGTTTGGGCTGAACCAGCTTTACACCTGCCATATTGGTTCAGATCAAGCAGGAGGCCCACAAGTCCAGACAAAGGCCACATTATTGAAGTATTTCTGGCCTTATGCTCAGTCCATGTGTGTGGATAGACACTCAGAGCCAGCGAAATGAGCAACAAGGCTTAGCTGGCCTCATTCTTTATTCGTCCAAATCTCTTCTTCCTCCTCTCCTCTATCTCACTCCTCATCTTCCCACGTCACATATTTACTCTAACTCCACCATTAGCTGCTTAAATAAAAAAAAAAGCCCTGGCTCCTTCCACTCTCTCTCTCTTGCAATAATGGCATACTTTTTTTTCCTTCCATTTGGCTTCTGCTTTACCTGTCAGCCAAATATTGGTTTGCCAATAAAAATGGGAGCTGAAGCCTCACATATAGCATCACAAGCCGGGAGAAGCAGAGCGGCGCACATTCTCATATGGGCTGTCACAGGAGTTTCAGAGAGTGCATTAGTGTAATCAGACCTACTGCTGCCGCTATTACACTGCGATTTATAATGGGGTAGACTGTACAAGTTTAAAAGTGTGTGCGTTGCCGACACATGAAATGTATTAAATAGAAGGACAGTTAGAAAATCAAGTAACCAAATGTATGAAAAGCTGCTTTTTGATTTAATAGCGTATAAGGATTATTATATTGTTTCTAAAATAAGCAGACAGAGAGATTTTTTGAAATAGGGTTTTAGAAATGAGTTCTGGATTCTGAACTGTATTAAATTATGTTCAGTGTGGCCACAGTCTGGAGAACAGGGGTTGGCATTTAGTCCTGCAGGGCGTGTACAAGACAAATTATCAACAATTTAATATTAAC
Source organism: Neodontobutis hainanensis (assembly GCA_024349245.1). Classification (NCBI taxonomy): domain Eukaryota; kingdom Metazoa; phylum Chordata; class Actinopteri; order Gobiiformes; family Odontobutidae; genus Neodontobutis; species Neodontobutis hainanensis. The sequence continues at coordinate 332,990 of JALDNG010000141.1, read as the reverse complement.
ATCATCATTATATATATTTCATAGTAAGAACTGACATTATTTGAGGATCGGTGACACAGGCCTACTGATTTTGGAGTACTGTAGCCTATGTGTATACACTATCATTACTGTTGGTGAAGTGTTAGGCTTTACATTTGCAACTCTGGAGCGCAAACAGGAAGTTTACCTGTCTTTGGAGCGGAGTACAATCTGCAGTCGAAATGACACAATAGTAAAGGAGACCAGTAGGGTGAGCTCAGAACTGTCTGCCAGCAAACCGTACTATTTTTGCTAAAATCACAGTAGCAATGTTTGGACAAGTGAATAAGTCATTGTACAGACCAGTTCCTCTGTTTTACTTGTCCAGCAGTCTGTCATTTAAACATTGGGAATGATGCAAACTAAATATAATCTTTATAGAAACTCTTAAATTCATTATATAATTTTAAAAATTGCTTCAAAGAGACTCAAATTCCACCTGGGACACCCTGGCGGTATCCTGGTACACAGCCTTCGTAAGTGATAAATATCATAGCACCATCCACAGCTGAGGCCAACGAGTAAGCCAACACCTTAACCAACAAATTTCCCGCTTGAGACACTTCAGCCGTTGTGTGTTAACCTCCCACCCTGACTGGAAAAACAGCTCTGATAAAGTGCACTGCAGCTTGCCTCCTCGTACAGACCCTGTTGCTACATGCCACTGGTGGGCTTCAATCAGACCAGCCATCTGGTTTCCGATCAGATACAAGCATTCCTCTGACGGCAATCTTATCACATCAACAAACAGTCCAAGGGAGGGTGCATTTCTTAAAGCCTAAATCCAGCTCTAAGTAACTGCCATTTTTTTTCCCCATCTTGTTTGTTGAACATTTTATACCATTACTTACTTACCTTTCTGATTTGTTCTTACTTTTATGAGCCGTTCACAAAAGTAAATGGTGCCCAGTCAAATTAAATTCCAAGAGACGCTGATGGATGCCAGGATTGCTGGTGGCAGGAAGTCCTCTCTGTGTCCATCCATCTTATTCTCATAAAACACACTTCGACTCCTGGAGGAATTGATTGGAATTGTACCGAATTGTGTAAAAGGATAAAACAATGATGCACAGACATTTATGAGGAAAGGGTCAACTTGAATGTGACATCATAATAGTCTGTTAAAGAACATCCGGCCATTATTCATCAACATAAAGCAGGGACAGACTCGCTGACAATAATCTAGTGAAAAGATAGAATATATAGTGAAAATGTTTAAATTTCAGGCTCTAGTCTTGGTCTTGACCACAAGCTTTTACCATGCAGAGGCAGGTACAGAGCAGAAAGGATGTGGTAGTTGTTGTAGGATGTTGGCAAGTTTCAAGCTCCTTATATGCTGATTTTTCGATGATGTTCTTGTGCACCATAACACCACACTGCAGACAGACACGAGACATACTGTTGTCTATGAACAAACCCAAAGGGTGTGGGAGTGGCTATATACTACTGAAAACATGGTTTGGATTTGACAGCTCTATGCTGTTCCACTGTACTGTATACTATAAACATTCAGCACAAAGCACCTTGAACTTGACTAGTGTCCACACATCCAGAGCTGGCAGGGTCTAGTCCAGCTCCTGTCCCTCTAATGTCTTGCTACAGATCCCTCGAGAGAGAACAGATTTCAGAGTTATATAGGCTTTATTTTAATGTTTTTCTCAGGACAGTGTGGAAGAAGGTTGAACTGTTTTTAGTGTGATATAAGACACAAGTTCACAAACTCATTATTAAAAAAATTACTTTTCACTTTGAAATAGCGTTTTAAAAATCTCAGTTTTGCATTTAAAGGTTTTATTTGCTGTAGATGAGAGTCCTGAACACTGTGAAAAATGTGCATTTGTTAAAATATTTGGTAGCATGATTCACATTATCTAGATGTGTTTGCTTGACTAGGAGGAATTTGAATTGGTGAAATACATTTAAAAAGTCTGGTTGGTTTTATAAAATAACTTAATTGTCAGTCAACACAAGGATATTTAAACATGAATCGAGAAAGTTAATAGTGAGTTGTCCAAAATTCCAGTGAAAATACATCCCAACAGTTACCATCTGACAGGGTCAAAAGGTCGGACCTAATTACATAATGTCCGAAGGTTGCATTGACAGCTTCCCTTCCTCTCCTCTTCCTTCACAGTCATTATAAAGTGACCAAAAATATGCTGCTGTTAGGACTGACAGCTCCACAATGGTCTCATTTAGTACATGTGGGGGTTTGATTCTGAACGCTGCAGAGTTTGAAAGAGCCGGTGCTAGTTATGTGCACATCAACAGTCCCCTGTGATGTGTGGAATTGAAAACTGTGATTCATGCAAAGGCTTCTTTAACTCACTGTCTTTCTTTGTCGGTCTGAATTTGTACAACTGATTGTCCCTGGAACATTGCTTGATAAGATGAGCAGACATATGTTGAACAAGAAAAAAGCATAATTTCAGGTTTATGCAGTTGGGACATGTATAGAATTAGATTTCTGCCTTTTTCTACATTGTTAAACATAAAGTATAGATCCTACTAAAAATACATTTCTCATATTAGAGAAACCTACCCTAATGGGAAAATGTTCACTTGAGTTTGTACTAATTTGTGAGTCATTTCCACACATAGTTACTAATGAATTTAATGAAACTGCAATTTCCACGATTTAATAATTTCCACAATACACAGTCCATTGCTAAGATACCCTCTACAATGTGCTGCAGTGGAATCCACTAGGTATTTTTAATGTGCACACAGAAAACATTAGGATAAACATTATGGGATTAAATTAGTTTCTGCTGTTTTTCCCAAACTCTCCATTTACAGGTTTCTAAAATGCTATAGTGTGGATGTTACAAAAAACCCTGCAAAACTTTAAATCTATTTAAGAATATTTATTTAAATGGAGTAGTCTGGACATAGCATCTGCTTTTCCATCCAGCAAACAAGCTCCATCTTCCAGCCCTCATTTTCCATGTGCACGTGCAGATGACCACCAGCTCAAGTGTAAAACACAGATCTCAGGTTAACATTTGGCGACCGACTTTTAGACTTGTTGTTATTGAGGGCGTTCAATCTGGTTTGGTCCACTTTGATCCAGCTCTCATTAAGAAATATCAATTTTAAATTCAGGTCCAAAACCTGCATAAAAGCAGCAATAAAAATTAGAAAAAAATAAAAAAATAAAAAAGTGGTGATCAGTTATTTATTATGAATAAATATTTCTAATAATATAAGGATTATTGCTGGAGAAGAGGCAAACTAGTCTTGACCAATAGACAAGCAAGATTTCTTCTTTTTGTTTCTTAAAATTATAAATGCAACTTCCCCCACTGACCAGGGGTGTTACTGCGTTCTTCAGCACACTGTATTGATGAAAAAAGAACCAGACCAATTAAAACAGCAGTGTTAGTACAACTTTAGTCCCCAGCTAAACCAAATTGACCACGTCGACCTCATTAGCATCTCAGCAGCGTAATCAATTTGCAAATTGCACATCAAGTCTTTGCCTAAGTGCAGTTGCTTGGAAATTATTAGCATTTGTCTTTAACCGTCTTACGATTGACCTGGACTAGTTGGCAGAGCTTTTAGTATTGTTATAACCATTGTGACCCTTGGCTTAAGCATGAACTCAACTAAGCTAACCAAATGAAATTTTAGTATTTAGCCTTGATTAAATAGCTGGATAGTTGTGGTACCCACTGAAATGTAAGTTTTCGGTGAACAGCAATGTAATTACAACTGTGGACAAGGACATCATCCGAGATGCATATATAAATGTGGCATTAGTTATGAAAATGTAAAAGTTATAAGCTATTTTTAACGTGGTCCTCAGTAAATCTCATTCAGTATTGACCACCCCAGGGAACTATTTCCAGCATTAGAGCAAGAACATGCTCGAGCCCACCTCTGTCTGTGTGAGTGTGTGCGAAAAAGAACCCACTCCAAGGGGACGCTATCTGATCTGTGGAGATGAATGGCCCGTCTGTATCTCCTCTATACAGCTGACACTATCAAATCCTTGCTGCCTTTCTCCTCTTTTACCCCCTCCGTCGTTCCCTTGCCTAACCCCGTCGCCCATTGCTCTCCTCTTACTTCCCTCATTTGTTGTTTACAAGTCGAGCTGAGGATGACTGGCATTTTATCTGCCAGCTTCAAAGATAGAGAAGACAGGCAAAAAATAGAATCCAGGAGAGTGAGCGAGAGGTGCAGCGGAAGCCTGTCTGTCTACGGCCCGGAGCAACTGATGCTGGCAGACAGCGAGCGAGGTGTGTGTTCGTGTGACAGCAGAGCGTGATGGTCAGGATTAATGCAGACACACCATTTGATGCCCGAATAATTCCAGGCTGCCTACTTCTAACGACGTGCTTGCTGTGATTTCCCCCATCCTCTTTGCTTTTACTCGTCTTTGTTCTAGCTGTCCTCCCATCTGGCTTTGCACTGTAGCATCATTATTACCGGCCAATGGACTGATTGACTTTTTCGTACTTGCCCCCGGAAATAATGGACAGACTTAATACTAGTGATGTATCGTATAAACATGCAATAAGCCGCACAGGGTTTGGAGTCTATTGTAGCTGCTTTGGATTTTTAGTACACCATAGACAATCTCCGGTAAATCGCAGGGTTAACAGTGACAGACAACCATTCACAACTGGGAATGGAAAAACCTACAGGGCAACAATTGACCTATACTTGGAAGAGGAAGTGCCCAAATATATCCCTCAAATGCCCATGGACAACTTGTAAACTTACATAGAAACTATTCAACCTACAGCCTTTTTGCAGTGTTCCAGGAATATTGTCCACTCAACATTACCAACACTTCACGTTACCAACACTCTTACTGATTTGAGTTATGATTTAGTGAACAAAAACAAAATCTCTAATGATCAGAATGGTTGGAATTGGGGTTTTAACCTTTAACTTGATGCACTGCAGTGGTCAGAGTCGTGAGCCAGTTATTTTGGGAGACATGACTTGACTTTAGTGCTTCTAAATCAAAGTGGTCCATCTCCAGTCTCAGTCCGCTCTGTCTAGGTCAACTTTTCCTCTTCTAACCTTTGTGTCTTTGAGGCATTTATATGTTAAACATGTTGGTATCATCTGGCCATTTTTGCCAGTATTGTGCTCATATTATATTTTACTTTATTATAAGCAGTATGTTTTTGATATTGGTGGGGGAAACAGTGGACCATGGTTTGGACCAAACAGCTGCTCTTTGTTCCAGCAAAAGAGGTGGCCTTGGTCCAGACCAAACTGAACCATGGTCTGGTTCGTTTGTTGTGTAAATGTGCGTTTGGTGATACGTAGTTTGGAAAAATGCAGGAAGTTACGGCCAATTAAACATATGAAGAATGGAAGAAGTAAACGAGAAAAACATATATCAAGTCGAGTTTAGAAACACAATTAACGCATTGATTATGTTGTTGTAAGGATCTATTTTTATCACTACACTACGACAAATGCCTCCTGTGAAGCCAAAGGTTTCCTAATGAGTCATATAGCAATTCAAATAAAGTCTAAAACAGTGGATTTGAAGTTTCATGTCAACCATACTCCAGTCTGATTATTATATTTCTCCAGTTTAACTTTAAAATGAGCCTCTTCACCAGAGGAAAAGCCCCCTGTTGTCACAACAACAATAATTGCAATGTCAGAGAAAGTCCAATGGTTTGTTTCTAAAAACTGTAGTGTGAACCCCAAAAATTCTGAACATAACTAGTAGGCCTAATGTGTAACAATCTGTGAGTTCTTAGTGTGGACTTTCAGATGTGTACCATTGTCTAAACTGTGTCAAAGATGGCTGTTAGAGTGGTTGCTCTTAATTCAGACGTTTTAGGACGCATTCATTAATATGTACAAGAGAAGATCATGGATGTGTTAAACTATTGTCTTATTATTGTGGCATATTGCAAACCATTCTCAGCTTTTGTGTTTTATTAATGCTTCACCGACTAATATTCTGTTCAAAAAATCTGTTTGACCCGTCTTCTGCACATTACTCAAGGACCGCTAGACAGTCAGTCAACTGTCTTCACCACTATTGTTGTTTGCACACAATATTAATATTTTCTGAATATAATTGTTTATTTAGTGAGCTTCATTCCCAATATAAATTTGTGTCTGAGTAGCAGCACAATGAAAACAAAGCTGATTAAATTATACTGAGAAGCTGAGAAGCTCACAAAATAATAGGATATTTTGTCATGAATCAAATCAGGAAATGTTTGTTTGTATTTTGTCATCCATTTGAAAGTGTGTATTAAAGCTTGTTTTTTTTCTCTGATTACAGCGATACAAGGAATAAGAAGAGCCAGGCAGGACAGTGAGACGCACCAAAGGACACTGTCGACACTGGAGACAGGTACGGAACTGAATATATTCAAGAACACTGCTTTGCAGGAAGCAGTAGAGCTAAGCTGGAAGCAAGAAGAGAGTTAAGTAGTCCACGTGTTGGAAAATCCAAAGTCACAAGTCAGGTTTAGGCAAGTGGAAACAAATGACAGGTTGCAGTTCAGGCTGACAAAATGTTAGAACAGTGCGAGCGGTGACGGAGTGTGGCTGCGCGCTAATGGGGAGCAGGTGAGTCTGGCAGGTGGAGGTAATTATAGGAGGGTACAGTAGGGAGACAAAGGGAGCAATGATGATGGTCTCAGCTTGTGTATATATGTTGCATTCTCTGGCAGATGAGAGCAGAGAACATGTTAATTAAGTCTTGTTTCCAGTGGGTGTTGTGGGTCAGCTTGGTATGGCACAGTTTTGGAGGCGGACTTATTAAAGAATCCTGAAATAAGTGGAATATACTTTACCAAGACTGCATTGGGGACTGTAATGGTCACTACAAGATGGTGAGAAAACACTATATTGTGTTAAGTGGTCCTCAGTTGGTCATAAATGAGAATATATTTTTCTACACTGCATTTATCCTGACGAGTAATTGTTGTTGCATGAATGAGTGGGATTCAAAATCCATGGTGCCATTTGTATTTCTGTTTGGAGAAAGGTTTAGAAAGCTGAGAATAGTATGTAGCTGATTAGTTATCTGGTAACATTGTAGCCTTAACTGCATTTATGTCTTGGTCTAAACTTGTGTCTTCCTCTTCTCTAAGCCTTGTACCTGTTTGACCTTTTGTAAATTTTTTATTTAAATATTTTTTTGTATCCTTTATTTTACCAGGTGATATCCTCATTGAGCTTTTGCATCTCTTTTTTCAAGTTTATTACACAAGGTTTCTAACAATACAAGACATTGTCAAACAAACACACACAAAAAAATATTATATATAATATTATAAAGTTTATAAACAGCTACATTTACTAAGTTCATTTAATTCACGCTTCTTTAGTTTAGATTTAAATTTTCATAAAGTCACAAGTTCAGATAGATTTAAGTTCTTTTGTAGTTCATTCCATGCACAAAGGGCAGTGTACTGAACTCCGTTCTGACTCTAGAAACCAGAATCATTATGTTCTTCTGAGAATGCAAAACATACGATTGTTGGTTTTTATGCATGTATGTGCAGAGGTAAAATGGGAGGAGCCCAGGAATACATTTATAGATAAAAAGTGAAACCTTCAAACATACAGAGATGGAAACTCAGCTGCAGCATAGAAGCATTATAGTGATAAAAAACATTTCCACAGCCAGTCATAAAGCGTAAAGCATAGTGATAAATAGTGTCCAGCTTTTTTAAAAGATCAGATGCATTCATAAAAAGGAGCTCACCATAGTCCAATAAAAGTAAAAAAATGAAGCAGAAAAACATATTCTTGTATAAACATGTTTGTGAAAAGGAAACTGAGATTTAGCTTCAGTCTATATACAAGAGTCTCAATATGTTGCTTGAAGGACAGCTTTTCATTGATTACAAAGTCTAAGTACTTGTAAGATTTCAGGGAGCTGAGTGTAGCCGTTTTCTATTTGAGAAGACCATAACTTTGTCTGCATTTAACACTATCCTCAGCTGATTCAGATGAGACTGAACAGCATCAAACGCAGACTGTATTTGTTAACTTTTGCACTCTGCGGGCACCTAGCAGGAAAATATAGAGTATGTGCATCGTGCCTAGTCCAGCTCCAGTCTAACAACATACTGTACATGCATACATAATGCAAATAAACTGATGTGTGTATATATATATATATATATATATATATATATATATGTATATATATATATATCACTGAGGTATATTTGCTTAAGTAACATCTGGTTTTAGTCTGGAATTTTTGATTTATGCCAAACTGACCCATACTGTACCATTTACATTATTTATAGTGATTTGTGTTTGTTCGATGGTTCCTTCTCCGTCTTCTCTGCCCCTACTTAGTCCTTTGTGGCGAGTTAGAGGCGATGGCTCATTAGGAAATATTAACAGCTCAACTGGGCAGTACTAACAGCTCCATAAATCATCCCATTGCCGCACAAGGGTCTACTGGAGTTATACACCATAATCATTTACGTTTCACAGGTGAGACGGTGGGGTCAGCTTGTTTCTGACACTGATTACCGCTCCTGATGAATTTACTGCACACACTTCTCCAGTTTCATATACTTCTGATAGTTTTACAAGCTTCTTGCTTTCCAGATGGGAGTTCGGGAGTGCTGTGCTTACTGAACATCCATGGCTGATAGATTGGAACTCTGAACAAAACAAGTGTGTGCTGCCAGCATTGCAACTTTGGAAGAGGATACTGAGATTGCAATGCTTCCAAGCTCTGCAGAAAAAAAAAAAGATAAATTGATTTTGACATCTGTTTAATATAGTCACACAGCATAGTTATTTGCTTTCAGTAGCTTGATTTGATCAGTAACCATCCATCAGCAGCGAACAGCAATATTATTTTTTTTAAAGATATATTTTAGAGCATGATGCAAATCTTTGATAGTGACAGTTTGTGTTTCATTGGATAAGCTACAGGGAAACTGGTACTTTGCTATTTTTAAATTGATTTGAATTTGTGTTTATCCAATTCAAGTGTGGTATTTGCAGATTTAACAATTTAGCATGGATCCAGTTCAGATCATGCAGTACTGAGGGAAAAATATAGTTCACAAAACAACAGCTGACTTGCACTATGGTAATGTAGGTAAAGTTTGTACACACCACTGAATAAATACAATTCCTTTAGGTAGAACTTGTGCCGGGCATTTTGTCTTAAACAACATTGTGTCTTGTCGCAAACCAGTCCTCTTTATTTCCAAGTGAATGCTCACACTTCCCACTTGCATGTCTGTAAGAACTGATGAACTATGAGATTGCTGATCATTGGATCTACGAAGCTCAAAGTGATTGCCTTACTTGGGAAAGAATATGCTCAACAAGTGTAAAGCAATATATTCACAAAACTAGCCACAGCTAGTGATGCTAACGCCCAGTGATATGGACTGAATTTCACCGATGTGCAACACATTGTAAATAACCTGACTGTCCAATGGTTTGTTACAGAAAACCATCTAAAGGTTGCAACAAAAAAGCTACTTGCAAGGGTTGGTACTTAAGATGAAAACATGAAGGTGATTGGATGAAAAAACGCACCCAAATGCTCTGCCCAACCCCCGCCACTCAGTAAAACCACCATGACTATCTCTAAACATGTTTGAACACAAATCCTGCATTCTCCTGCAGAGATAAGCAATTATTACGAGAAAGGTTGGAGATTCAGCCAACAATCTCCAATGAATGTATGAAAAAAGCTTTAAAAACAGTGATTGCTGAACAAAAATACTGACTTTCTACCCCCTCTCCACTTCTCAACATGAAAATAATTATCTGCTAATTCCAAGGAGCTGGGGTGACCTGATACTAAAAAATAGAAGAAAATAACACTATAATCTGATTTGGTTTATTGATATAAAGTACTGATATTAGCTGTCCATATTGGTAAGTAGTCATATGTAAGTCCTCATACTTTTTTAGAAAATGGTAGTGAGACATCAGTACCCATAATTAATTCCACATAAGCTTTTTTGTCAGCAACTGATTGTCCACTATTTTACCAGTCTGACAAAAGTTTGGCCATAAATTATTTTACAATTTTTCTCTTCTTTTTTTGAAGTATCTTTTCAGTAGCTCTTTATTTAATACCCCTGTAGAACTGTCTTCTCTGGTTCAGTGCGTTGCTTTGGCTCTGAATATTTATGAACGAGCGTCGTGTTTGTATTTTTGTCAACCTGGGTGTGTCTGTAGTGACAGCCTCCTTATTTGTTCTATACCTGTAGCTCACTGATTAATCATTCATCGTGCAGCTTGTGTTTTTAATTAAGCAAACGCACATGACTCCCTCGTCACACTTTTTCTTTTATTTACTTATTTATTTTTTCAGACGCTTTAAATAAGGCATAAAAGCTCCTGGTTGTGTCTCTGCCACCTTCCTTCTTTCTGCTTCGATCTGTTGTGCAGTTGACTGGTAATTTATGAGAACCAGAGCAGGAGGGGGCTACACCGGCACAGACCTAACGTCAGCAAACACACACATTCCCGTTTCCACACACACAGCTAAATCATCACCTCTATGTAACGGATGGCTGAGGTCAGAGGCCAGCGACCAATAGCTGACCTTTCTTGATACCACTATGACGTCCGAGAGTGGGGTTTGTGTATTCGTCTTGCCATCACTGCGGAAAAGCAGTAATCAGTTTCCGTGCGGAGGTGATTGAATGTGTAGGTTACGTGCGCTGGATGGATTCATCAGCGAGAGGATAGATCACTGTCAAACGTGCACACACCTCAGATGGGTTTCATTTCGGTGGGGTTAAACGACGTGGCAGACATCAAGGCTGGGGCGTTGACCCCAGGGTCACGCCGGGCGCTTGTGACTACGACCCACTCGTTTTCTCTCATTGTCCTCTGTTGTTTCACATCAGTTTGGGCTAAACGGCCAGCCTGCAGTTTGGCAGTGGCCAAGTATGACTTTTTGCATCACTGGATATAAGGATAGTGGTCATTTTCCAGCATGACTTTCCAGCAAACGTAAACACTCACATTGCATTGTAAAACCAAACTGAGGTGTGTCTGGGAATAACTGTGAAGATGATAACATCTGTTTGGAGTTCCTAAAGCCTAGCTCACTCTACACTACACTACTGATATGTGGCATAACGGACGTTGTTAGAGAGTGGTTTTAAGCTCTAGTGTGGCATTTTTTTTAATACCGGTACCTTAACAATACTTTTATTTTAAATAATTTTCTTCAATAACTCATTTAACATGTTAACAGTGATTCTTGCAGGAGTTGTGTCACAGCTGGTTGTGTTCTAAATAATTTAAAATGATTTTCCTAATATAGTTTATTTATTCATGAATAATATATAAAGTATTTCTTATTAATGCCAGTGCTACTATGTTGCTGCTTCTGCTTTATAAAAACCATGAACAAAAAATTCTTTATTAGTAAGACAATAGATACAGATTCTCAAACTCAAACTCTGTTCAGATTCTCTTGGTGTATAACAGGTGATAGGTTATGTCTTTAATAGGTAGTGCAATCCCCTCTTTAGCTGCACGGTGAACAATGCTAACATTCTCTAACTTCAAATGTATTTTCTGTTCAGGAAATCTTATAAATTTATGGTTGTAGCATGACTTTCAGTTGTGCACTTTGCCAGAGTAATCTTCCAACAATATTCCACCTGTTCAGTGGTATTGCAGTTAATGAAAAACGTGCTTGTCTTGCAGAACTCCGTATTTTACATCTATGGGAAAAAAAACAAAGAAAGCAAAGGTAATAATAGGGTCATAACCAGTGCCTTTTGTTGTCTTTGTTGTACAATAAGTTGTCTTGTGTGTTGTGTATCTTTCTCAACAATCGTAGTACGTATTTTTGTCCTCTTTCAAAGCATTGTGCTTTAAGTTTATGCTAATGTCTTTATCTCGCTGCATCCAATCCTGTTTTTCACATCGCAAACCTTAAAAGATGTATTTCTGGCTTTTTGTTGTTTGAAAGCTTGTGCGCGCTCTCGCTAAAGTGTCTCGGCTAAAAGATCTAGGCTTTAAGTCAAAACGATAATGGAGCACAATAACAGTCTTTGTCTAGCCCAATTATATGGCAAAAAGCTTCCATCTGCATTTGTTTACTGCTTTCTCAGAGATCACTTTTGCACTCTTCGATGATATACACAGTTGCACTTCCACAGCCGATACACAACCTCTCCCAAAAAGCAGAGGAAGTTAGGGATTAAGATAAGAAGTGAAACCCAGGGGACCTATCTTTTTAAAAGCTCATGGGACAAAAAAGTGACTCTGACTTCAGTCTCATACGAGTTTTAAATATGTTTCAATATGAATATCCTAAAATTCTAGTATGGCTCCATAGACACTTCAAAAATAATGGTGTGGTTTTGTTGTGCATTAAATTTAGATGTAGAGCTTTAAAATAACAATTCAATTCAACTTTATTAATTCCCAAAAGGAAATTCAGTTTTTAGGACTCTTCAGATTAGTTAATCCAGACTTAATCTTCTACAGTTCTTGTGACGTTCTATCCAGCAGCTCACTGATCTGTAAGCAGGGGCCTTGCTGTTTAGTAAACATTGATCTGATGGAAAGGGAATCAGGAGCTGTTGATGAGTGTATTGTACAGCTCTTGGTTGAAGACAAAATATATAAACCACAATAACATGTGACTCTCTTGGTATACATGGTCAGGTGGGCCCATGACAGGGTGTGGGACTATAACTCTAACCTGCCCTATAATGATCCTCATAATAGCATCCATCCACTCCAGAAAAGGTTAAAAATATAGAAAATCCTCAACAAATACATTTATCAATAAAATTATCAAAATTTAAAAATAAATTGAAGCGCTCCTCACATTTGCAACCTTCATCATTTGACTTTTCAGGTGACAATAGAATTAATTTCCCTCTGTACTTTTCCTTTGGATTTGTGAAATCAGACCTATTTCCACCGTGTTGATTCGTAGACATCAGCATGTCCCAGCAGGGCTACCATAGTCTACACACACTACACACAGTCCTCTAAAAAGGAGGACTGTGAAGTATGTATACCAGATGTTACAAAACTTTCATTCATTCATTCATTTTCTACCGCTTTGTCCCGTTAGGGGTCACGGGTGACTGGAGCCTATCCCAGCAGCTTTGGGCCTGAGGCGGGGTACACCCTGGACAGTGGCCAGTTAGTCGCAGGGCTGACATATAGAGACAGACAGTGACTGACAACCATTCACTCTCACATTCATTCACTAGGGACACTTTAGAGTTGTCAATTAACCTGTACATGTATGTCTTTGGACGGTGGGAGGAAGCCGGAGTACCCGGAGAGAACCCACGGTAACACATGGAGGACATGCAGACTCCTCACAGAAAGACCGGAGTTGGCCGAGAATGTTTGGGTCGGCCGGGTTTTGAACTCACGACCTTCTTGCTGTAAGGCAGGAGTGCTAACCACTCTGCCAGGTGCACCCTTACAAAACAAAACACTGTAAAACTACACAGTAGCTTCATGGCTTAACTCTGGTATTTCTGGTGTCTAGATAAGTTCATTATACTGTATAAAGTAGTGTCACTTTTTCACACTAACTGCAGCCCATGTTGATCACTAACTCTATTGTGTGAAAAAAATGCTGAACCTAAAGGAAGATATGTGTTTTGATAATCTAGTTCAATTTGAGAGAGTTTTGTCGCAGTGTCCAAACATTGCTAAAGTTAACTGTGAAAACCTACACAGTGTAGCTAGTGTTCATTTTGTAACCCTAAAGGCCCGTACACACCGGGACGAATATCGGCGCGCGTTATTCGCCAGCGGTTTTTAACACATTTTCTGTGTTCACACCCAAGTGATTTTTGCTGACGATGAGCTGAGTGAAAATGCAAATTCATTCCCTGACATTAGATGGCGCTTAATGTAAAACAGAAATACCCCGGTACACAAGGTGGCGCTGCGCAACTTTACGCTTCTGACACTCGCTTTTCACTCAGAAGAAGAGAGCAAGTAATTTTTGTAAACGATGTCGCATTTGTCGTATAGTTCTTTGTGTTCCGACACCAACGAGACCAGCAGCTCTACATTCATCTTGCCTTGCATCTTCTTCGTCTTATTTCTTCCCGGCAGTGTAGACGCTACTTGGCGTATATCTTCTTCGCCGTTACGTATGTGTGCTCGGCAAGACCGTTTTGTGTTTGAGCGCCCCCAAGTTGTGTTTTACTGTAACTTCAGAAGCTCCAGACACGTCAGCAAAAGCGCGGCGCGTCAAACCAAAAAAACGAACCTGAGGCATTTTTTAAAAAATGACAGGTGGCATTTTTCGCGTCGGCGTGTACACTCACATTGGGCCCCTTTGTTTAGTCACGAGGCGTTAAACGTCTACGAATATCGCTCGTGAAATTCGTCCCGGTGTGAATAGGCCTTGACACTATTGTATATTACTGCTCAGTGTTGATTGATTGAAAATCTATTTAGTTAAACAGTACATTTGACCTACTGTAAAAAGAAATACTAACACTTTTAGGAAAGTCCCATTAGTGTCAGTCTAACCCTGGTGATAACTTTGGGGTTTTACAAATGGTAAAACAGAGACCCTGAAAACTCTGCTTACATCGTTGGTGTTTAAAATGCTGTTAAAAATGTTAATTTTTACAGTTTGAAACAAAAGGTAATTTAGAAATCAATGCCTGCACCTGTTTGTCTTCTCTGATTGGCTTTTAGGTGGAACCAATACAATATTCTTGATGGCCAAATAACCCAAAATAATACCACATGAACTTGAGCTGTATGAAAAATACTGGGAGCATTTCACCTAAAAAAGATAAGCCTGTTGCAGTTAGGACGGTCTTTTAAAGGTATTATACCGTGGAGTCTAATACCGCAGTAAACCATAAATCTGGTTATTTTCCTTAGTTGCAGCAGGTCAAAAACTGGTGCTGTACATGAAACAACCTCAACGTGGAATGTTTAATAAAATCTGATAATTATTTGGTTTAATATCTGCCATCTGTGGTTTGCTTACGAACACCAGCAATGACAAAGATACTTACCTCAGTGCTCTTTTAGCAACACTGGCCCCTACATGACTTTTTCCTAACCACAAATTTGTCCACTTTTTTTCTTTATATTCACATGGACACACCCAAAATTGACACTTTGACCCTGCTGTGGACCAGATATGTTCAATATTCATCTTTCGTGTGGCGTGCATCAGATGCTTGTTGAACCTGATTAAAGTCGCACCATGAGTCTACTATTATAGACAATCATTTTTAATATAAATTTATGAACTAATATTCACATGTTCTAAGTTTTTAAAAAGATTGACTTTGGTCTTTTAAAGTGCTTGAAAAGTGTTTCCATTTGACCATGCAAAAAGTGTATGTACTCAAGAAAAAGAACACAACCATTCTGTTTATTTGTGCAGATGTTTATGCCTGCTATTCTAGTCCTTCATTTGCTCATTAAAAATCCTGGCAACACACAAGGATTTGCTGCTGCGGGGCTGTATGTATTTACATTTTTATGTCGGCTTTTCTTCTCCGACAAATCAGAGTGTGTATAGTATTTATGTCTTTTGTTAATATCAACACAGCAGCCCCAGCCTGGGCTATAGGTATCATGCATATATCAGTCGTACAGTATGGGGTCTTTGTTTTACGGCGGCCCATATGCCAGCATGCCCCACATAACGCATGTATATAAACGTACGCATGTTGGCTGCGGGCGTCATGAAAGGCTTGTTCTTTGCCATTTGGGGAAAGCTACAAGCTCCTTTCATGTCAATTAAAGCAATTAAGAGATTAAGGATGTGAATAGAGATTAGCATGAATTACCATATCTAAAGCAGGCACTGGATTACTACTCCTTCAGTGTTTTTGTGTGACTATCTCATCTGTCATTTGTTAAAAGCCTTCAGATAAAAAAGTTTTGAATTACATTATTAGGTGGTCAAAATACCTACATTTATGTAGACTAGTTGATGAAAACAAACCAAAAGTATGCTGAAAGTTGTATATATTAATGTACTATGCATCTCTTTTGTCCCAGAAACCATTGGGCAAGTGCTGTTGCCATTGAACGTTGGTATAAACTACTGTTCTTTTGTTGTTTTTGTAACGTTACATTAGTAAAAATTGGCTAAACACTGAATAAAGATAGACACAGCAAACTAAGCATGCTCCAGAGTCACACAAAGACACAGTAACACATAAAAACTGAACAGAAAAACATGAAGAACAGAGTATAGAGCTAGACTCACTCAGACTACCATTGTCCATCCCGCTGGTTATTTTGCTCCGTCCTGTTGTAAGACTTTGAACTCACATCTAGTCTTCTGTAGCTTGTGAAATGTTCATGTGCTTTTGGAGGAGGCGGTTGCCAAGTAAAAAAACACATTTTGTTAGTTTGTTTTGTGTGTTTTTAACCTTGTTATTTTATTCTCCGGGGGCAACATTATCATCAACACTTTTCACTCACTTGCTCTACTTCTACAGTCAGTACGTGAGCCATTTGCTTTTATACTTTGCTTACATTTTACAGGACTGTGAACACTTTAATAGCAGAGTAAATAGTAGATAATAAGTAGACAAAAATGCTGTAATTGGTTTTACAAAACAAAGCACTTTGTAGAATACCAATGTATTACTAATGAGTGCTTCTAGTAACTACCTACTTCTATGAAGAAAAGGTTAAAGCAAAAGCATCTGGACTGAGAACCTCCACAGACATACCTGATTTGATTTGTGTTATTTTACACAAATAATAATTATTTTGACATTGTTTGAACTAATTCTTTGGGTTGGTATAGTTAAATAATGCAGTACAAAAGAATATCTCAAAACGATGCTTCCAGGTACAGGGATCTATTGTTTTTCTGGTCTTATCTCTCGGTCTCATTTCACATGAAAGGTCTGCCACGGTATTTGTATTTTTTAACACCACAATTATCATGGCACTTTGAAACTACAGTATACCTTGAAAAGGGTTATCGTCCCATGCCTAGTTGGAACCAAGACTTCTCCTTAGAAATATTTCTGGTCACTAGATCAGTCATTTTAGAAAAGTGTAAAATTGTGAAGTTAAATGTGTTTTGATACACTAACGCAAACCACCTGAATGAAAAGTACATGATGGTTATTTTTTAATTTTTAATTTTTTTTTTTACACCTTGTTAACTCACCTCAGTGTTTCCCCATTATTCAAACTCCTGGCCTTTTCATTAAATTTCATCGAAGACTCTCCAGACACTGCCTTCTGATTGGATCACCCGCAGCTCTTTGAGTCTCGCTTGTTTTCAAGAAAAGAAAGAGCTGCTCATTTCCACAAATTTATTGAAGTGCCATCTTTCAAGTGTCGACTGCTTCTTTTTATGCGGCGTGCCTCTTCATCTATTTCCTTTTTTGTTTTCCAGTGTTTTTGCAGAACTGCGAGCTAAAGTGCTTCTGTCAAAACCAAAATAGATGCTTCGAAGAGGTTCTTCACACCTGTCATCTAGGGATTCCAAAGAGAAGTTTTCTATAAAAACACAACAGAGGTAGATGGAAAAAAATGGTCATCTTAGCGTGTTGTGACCATCTGTGGCTTTCTCTCTGACCTTAATGATTTAACACGTTATTTCAGAGTTGCAGAGGCCAAATGGTTGGAGAGAACAGAGTGGTGGTTTTAGCACTTCCTGTTTTCCTGCTCCATCTCTTAGTTATACTTTTTAACCTTAATGTTTCATAGTTATAAAAATAATTTCCCCATGCTAGAGTGGGTTTCCTCTGGGTACTCCAGTTTCTCCCACCAACATCAAACCCCTGGTGATAGTTGCCGACAGTAAATATAACATAATAAAGTGATAAAAGGTTTGCTTTATTTATTGTTATCTATTATCTAGCTTTGTTGCTTAAACAGTGTTTGAAGTTATTTAATTATCAACCTTACATACTAATCAGATTTTGTTTCCAAATAGCATTTTTTTCTTTTTTTGTTTTTAAATAAATAAATATAATAGGTTTTAATTTAAAAAAGAAAATTGACTTTTGCAGCTTGTGTTTAAAAAAAATAAATAAATAAAATTGTGTGCTGTTAATATTCAAGGAGGAATTCCTTATATTGTTGATGTATTTTTACAGTGGTATTATAATATTATAGTAGTCAAGCTTCAGCATTGTTTTGTGTCTCCTTAGCACAGCTCACAGCAAGTAGCTCATCAATACTCAAACTAAAATGTCTTGTTAAATGGTTTCCAGAATATGAATCCAGAATTCTCTAGTGTTTTAAACACACATTGTACCTAGTCTCTGCTCTTTCTTTTGACACTTCCCTCACTCAGTTTTGGCATCTGCACTTTCCCACCACTTTACCTCTATACCCTATCATTACATCATGAAGTAGCCAGTGACAAGTGCAACTCTGCTGTCCGTGTGTTGACACTCTTAAAGGCCTGTTTGACTGACAGGTCCTGCAAACGTGCGACTTCATCTAATAGAAAGCAGCATTGTAGGAAATGGGCAGTTGTCACTTCATTCATCTTTATAACAGACTCCCGACAGCCACTCGACAGTACTCAGCAAACATCCAAAAGTTCAAGCACTATCTGATTATGGCTTATGTGTGCTCTCATGATGGCTATGCAGAAAGAACTTGTTGTGCAATTGGAGTCTTGTAATCACCCCGAAAAATTGATTGTGGCTCCATTTCCATCCATCAAACACCGGAGTCCTTTTAGCGGCGTTAGGCATATGCATATGAGACCTTTCGATGATGTGCACTCGCCTGCCTTTGGCTCACTTTGTGCCTTTTACTTTATGGACAGGTGTGTTCACCTCATGCACATGTTCAGGTTATAAAATCCCAAATTTCCAAATAGTTTTTTGGAATTTACACTTATATAATACAAGTTTATTTAATCGGCCAGATCGGTAACTGGTAATTGTGTCAGTTTTTTGTGTCAGTTTTTTGCAGCAATTGCTGCTGTTTTTCTGGTAACCAGTTCTGTAATGGAGAGTCATAGCTCATTTACTTTGAACTCAAAGGTATTTGCAATAAAACAAGCTAATAATAATATAATAATCTGTATTTTTATACAGCTAAAAACCTAACCTATTGAGCTACTAATGGCTATATCAGAATCAAATTCAGATTATTTTCAGGGCTGCATGATCAGAAAAAGATGCAATAGGAGATAACTATGTTGAAAATTACGATAACGATGCCCCTTTGGCAAGCTAAACTTTATTAAAATGTATTAAGAAATACATGACTTTGGATTAGAGTCCACTATTTTCACTGGTGTTACTCATCGTTTTTGGCTGCATTCCATAAACATAATATAATTGCAATACAAACCTATACGAATAATGTAACATTATATATAATATTTCCTTTAATTTTACAAAACTAATGCATTTTAATAGTTATACACAGTTGTATTTTCTACATCTCTCAAATAAAGGTTCAAGATACACTGCAGTAATTCTGCTTTTTCACCAAAGTGATTTCTGCTTTTAAAGGAGACCATTTTTTTACTGTTGCCATTTAACTTTATTTCACCCTAAATATCTCAGACTTTTTACAGTGTTGCTGTAGTGATAAATTTGCAATATATTGCCGCTCTTGCTCTAGTTACATTTTTGCAATTTTCTTGACTAGACCACTTTTGGACCTCGACATAAAATTTTTAATTGTGCTTTTGCACATTTATGCAATTGCCTCAAATTTTAATTGTTCAGATTATTATTGTAATTTGCCTAAAAGCTTAAATCTTTAAACAATGAAAATGCCCTGGATACATCTTAGCCAAATGGCAGATTTGACACCGTTTGGTGTATTCTTTTACTCTGCTGTGACAGATCATGATGAATACTTGTCCTTTTTGAAAAAATAGAAAATATATAAATGCTGCGACTGAAAGACAGACTGACAGATGAACAGACAGAAGGACGGAGGGCATGAGCAGCTCTTCGCCCAGCTATCTGTCACTGTCTATTTGCTGACGTGTCCCGTGATGATCCCCCGACGATACGTGCGAGGAGACTTAAGAAAGCGCAGGATTTATCTCTCCTTGAGCGGGCCGATTTGAAGGTGGTGGGTTGGAGCTGGACCCCTGGAGCAGAGCAGACCGCCCCCCGGCCCTGTTTACCCTCCTCACAGACAGATCCCGTGTCCTTACTGGTGCAGCCTGTAACCGCTCCCAGCTTCTGATTTATGTCTGCACAAGTCATCACTCATGCTGCTCTGGAGACCGGTGTCGAACTGGAAATGAAGAGTGTGTTTCTCCATAAACTGCAGATATGCTGAAATATAGATGCACAGTGAGTGTGGATATTTTAATAAGCTAGTCCCCTTGAAATTTAGTTTTAGAAATATTGTGTTTTGAATAGTGCTTGGACATATTTAAAAGACCACAATTGTTTTTTTCATGTCTTGTCAGATTTTTTGATTCATGTGTTCCTCAATAGAAAGGAGGTTTGGGCAAGACTGGGACATAAAACTACTTTCAGGAACCCCAGATTTCTACGTAAGGGTCAGTACAGCTCAGTTTGCAGTTTTGCAATGTTAAAATTCAAAAAGCAAGAGCCGTACGAGGCCAACTGCATCAAAGCTTTGTTTTTGAAAATAATACATAGTAATTTATCCTTGGAATTTGACTGTTTATCATTATTTTACAGTTGAAAAAAAAAAATAATTAGATTTTTCTTTTGCTCCTTATTTTTGTTTGAAGCATCCAATAGACAATAGAAATATTATCTTGTTTTTGGGGTGCACGTGGCAGAGTGGTTAGCACTCCTGCCTCACAGCAAGAAGGTCGTGAGTTCAAAACCCGGCCGACTCAAACACTCTCGGCCGACTCCGGTCTTTCTGTGAGGAGTCTGCATGTCCTCCACGTGTTACTGTGGGTTCTCTCCGGGTACTCCGGCTTCCTCCCACCGTCCAAAGACATGCATGTACAGGTTAATTGGCAACTCTAAAGTGTCCCTAGTGAATGAATGTGAGAGTGAATGGTTGTCAGTCACTGTCTGTCTCTATATGTCAGCCCTGAGACTAACTGGCCACTGTCCAGGGTGTACCCCGCCTCAGGCCCAAAGCTGCTGGGATAGGCTCCAGCCACCCGTGACCCCTAACGGGACAAAGTGGTAGAAAAATTAATGAAATATTATCTATCAGTCAAACAATACAGTGTAGCTCTACCTTTTCAAAAGTGGACCACAAATTTAGTACTTGTCCCCAAAGTAGCATGTTACTGTGTGGTTTTTGAGGATGCTTCGGACCCTTTATGTACTGCTCTAATGGAAAAGAGGCTAAGGTTACAATTTTGTCGTACTTAATGTAATTACAATAGTACAGTAATAGTACTGTAATCCAAAATGTTATTAAATAAAAATAAAAATTGCCATATTGCCCAGCCCTAAGCTTAGTGAAAATAAGCCCAATTAATGCAACATTGCCTGAAAAAAAGACTCTAAATATTTAAAGGAACCTTGAAAGTCTTTGAAAACAACTATGGCTTTAAAATTTAAGGAAAAAGTACAATCTGTGATATAACTATTCTGATTGTTGTGATAATGTTATGAAGTGTGATATTTGAATTATCTTTTACATAGTGAGTGAATGTGTATGAATGTAAAGGAATGAAAAGTCTCTGGTCTATTTTCCGCTCAAAAGTGGAGCTAAATCAATTTTGAAGACTAAATCAGGACTTATTAAGACTAAACAAGCCCAAACAAGGGAAAAAAAGTAGAAACAGGTCTAAATCAGGACTTATTTAAACATACAACTGTTTGGTTTAGGGCTTTGTTAATTCGTTGATGATAATTTCTACAGGCAACATGGAAGACCATACGTTATGTCGACAGAAGTAGTTCTCTGCAATACAATTATTTTAGGGAAATTCTGTAAAAACCTGCACTTGACAATGCGGAGGCTAAATCAATATTAAAGACTGAAACTAATAATAAATAAACAGTAAACTGGTCTAAAATAGATGGTAGGAGAGAAGACTAGAGAAGACTTCTTTGCAAATACAAATATTGCAAATGATGATATAACAATCAATTTGCAATACATTGTGCTGCTCTACCTAGCCAATATGTTTTCTAAAATGCACTAAAACCATAAAATCTGAGTAAATTTTTGTCTGTCAGTCCGTCTGCCTTTTATCATTCCCAACATGTCATCTCCCAATCATCATACAGCAGCTCCACGTCTGCTCCCATCATATTTCCAACATGCTCCGGCTCCCATTACATCAAATCACATTACGTCCCTTCTGATTCGCACCCTATGACTCTCGCTATCATGCATTCCTATCATTTTCTTTGTCTGGGCTGCCCTTCTTTATCACTCACTACATCCTCTACATCTGTCTGCCATTATATTCCACTATCCCCCCCCTTTACGCACGTTTGATAGCCTTCCACACAGTTGTAGGAGCAGACAGTAGTGTGATAGACGGCCATTAGGTAGCTGCAATAGCTCCCCGTTGGTTTGAATGTGTTTAAGTTGCTAATAGCTGCGAGTCAGCATAACCTGCCCAGATAAGCACTACATTACAGTGCCAGCGGTGTGATTCGAAGGCACTGCTTGCATACAGGAGTGAGTACACAGGTTTGTTGTGCTTCTTCGGGGTGGAAAGGCATGATTGCTGTCTAGGGATTTACTTTTGCTTCAGTGACAACAAAGCACTTAGTCCACCTACTTGACTTATTTCATACTCTGTGCCAAACTCTCCTGGCACTTGTGCTCACATTTATACTGAAATTCAGCTGCAGCTAGAACTTACTTTCCCCTAGTTAAGGTGGTAATTTAATGTCTTTTAGTTATCGTAATTCTCAGCCTGTTTTTACAATCACGGTGCATTATTTTTTTTTTTTGGACAAGGCTGTTAAAAGTTGTACTTAATTTTCTGTGAGTTACTTTTTTCCAATGCTGTTTTCGCCCATTTTTCCCTTTAATTTGTTGCTGTATTAGACCGCACTCAAACTGAATCCGGCATGATTTTCCACCCAGTGTAATTTTAGTTAAACTAGATGAGGCTGGCAGAAAATACAGTTGAGTGCAATGACCACTCAAATATTTCATCATTTTAACTACTGTTTCAAACTCAGGGTATCAACATGTTGGAGAAAATGTTATTTTATATTTTGCAGTGGAAGTATCTGGAAGTTGTTCGATTCTTTTTCCTCATGTTCAGTACAGTTGATGTGTGCATGGGCAAGACACTGCAGTTGTTTCATGAGTGAGAAACTGGAGTTGATATCGCTGACAGAATCACACTGTAGACTTTTAAGAATAAATACAAATGTAGCGCACATTCTTAGTCTGTATACTGCTTCAGTTACTCATGAAAAGGACAGACTTGAAGACAGGCAGTTATGGTGGATTACAATGAAAGCTAAGTCAGTTAAACAGCCCCGGCACTCACCAGATTAGCAGGAAACAGAGCAAGTGCATGTCAGTCGCATTGTGTTCCTATTGACATATTGCTCACCTACAGCTGTCTAATGGATCAGCAGTCTCCTGGAGATGTTAAAATGGAATGTAAATGTTAAAACACAGTCAGATGGCTGAGTTTCTGCAAATAAACTCATCTTAATGTTACTATCAAATGTGTAAAATAGGAGGGCTGTTTAAAGTCTATATTGAGTTTTATATTTTTCACTTGGCCAGACAGCCTCCTGTGTCCTACGCATCACTTGGTTTTGACTCAGTCGCAACAATTTCTTTCTCCCTTCATTACAGTGAATAGGTTTAGCTTGGTTTTAAAACTTACACAGGCTAAAATTGGTTACTAAGTTAAGTTGCAAAGAGTCTTTTACTTTTTGGTCTGTTACAGTCTTTTGGAAGTCCTGATTTGGTCTTGGTAGGGTTAACCTTAAAGACAGCTCACATTCAGAGTCTGTGTCTAACCACAGTGCCTTTTCTTGAACTGCGTATTTAAATTAAACAATGAATGATCATTTTTATGCATTATAACACAGTCCAATGACTCCAAAATAAAATTAATAGGCTAAAAGAATTATAATTTAATGATAATAATCGGCGCTGCATTGGAGGAACGCCCTGTGGTTGGTTTAAAGCAAAACACCAGTGACACATAAATCCTGCCTCTTGATACTGCTCTGGCTCAAGTCCTGCCTATTTTGTACCACCGTGTTCGCCCTGAAAATCACCCCTCAGTGAGCTTCCGTCTCCGCCAGATACCTGCGTTTTGATCTTGAAGATATGGCCCCATGTGTTACATAGGCAAGGCAAGGTAAATTTATTTCTATAGCACAGTTCAGTCACTGGATAACTCAAAGGTCTTTACAGGAATAAAATACAACTGACAAGATTTAGATTACGAAATATAAGAAAAATGTAAACATTTTAAAAGAAGAGTGCAGATAAAAAGCACTTTACATACATACATGGCATGAAGAAGATAAAAGGGTGCTGACACTGTCTAATGATCATGCCGCCACACCAGGAGAAACGTGAGTCAGAGACAAAGACCCAAACAGAACCACCATGTGTGCAGCTGCTGGAGACTTGTATTTTTTCCCGGCTCTCATCGAGTGCTAAAAAGTTGAAAATGTGTGTTTGCTTGTGTGATGGCTACAGAGAGTTTTTCACTTTCTGGCTCATTAGAGCTAGAGAGCGAGTGTGGAGCCGTGTTTGTGTCCAGTGGCAGCTAGTTAGTTGACTAAGCCGATAAACAGCCATTTAGAGACAGGACGGCTCCCTTCATTATATGCAGCTCATGTAGTGGCACAGGAGGGTCTATGATTTGTTTTTGTGTGCATACATGAGAGCGGGGAAGGGGTGGGGGGTAACGCGTGATTGATGGGACTGGTGATTTTTCATGAGCTGCGGGAGAAGCCTCTGAGCTGTCGGAAAGATTATTCATTTTTTTCCTTTTCTTTATGGAGGATCTCTACACTTTTCACATTAGAATATTTTCTGCCAATCCATGTGGAACGATGGCACATTATTCTTGTTGAAGTTACTTTGCGCCATGTACCTTTTAAAGCAAAGTTTGTTCCAACAATGTGTCACTAGCAGCTCGAAGGTACATACACACCAACATGTTTACTTAGTTTTTTTGTTATGTTATTTTTAAATTATTCCAGATGACAGTACCAAATCCTCATAGCATCATTTTAGGGCACTAGAGAGCTCTGAATTCCAATCACGGTGGCAATTGCCGTTTGCTGTGACACCAAAGTCAAGAAATCCTAATAGTACCATTATGATCTATTAATTCTTATGTGATGTTCATGGGCCTCTAAATGCAGACACTAAAGAGGTCCTGTGGCAATGTC
This sequence comes from Neodontobutis hainanensis, assembly GCA_024349245.1. NCBI lineage: Eukaryota > Metazoa > Chordata > Actinopteri > Gobiiformes > Odontobutidae > Neodontobutis > Neodontobutis hainanensis. Next base: position 307,761 of record JALDNG010000141.1, on the reverse strand, counting down.
AGCTCCAGTTTGAGGACAAGGCAAATTTTAGTTCAGTGAACTCATCATCATGTTCAAGAAACCAATTTGAAATGATTGGAGCTTTGTGACATGGTGCATTATCCTGCTGGAAGTAGCATCAGAGGATGGGTACATGGTGGTCATAAAGGGATGGACATGGTCAGAAACAATGCTCAGGTAGGCTGTGGCATTGAAATAATGCCCAATTGGCACTAAGGGGCCCCCAACCACCAGCAGCCTGCACAGTGGTAACAAGGCATGATGGATCCATGTTCTCATTCTGTTTACGCCAAATTCTGACTTTACCATCTGAATGTCTCAACAGAAATCAAGACTCATTAGACCAGGCAACATTTTTCCAGTCTTCAACTGTCCAATTTTGGTGAGCTCGTGCAAATTGTAGCCTCTTTTTCCTATTTGTAGTGGAGATGAGGGGTACCCTGTGGGGTCTTCTGCTGTTGTAGGCCATCCTCCTCAAGGTTGTGCGTGTAAATGCTTTGCTGCATACCTCAGTTGTAACGAGTGGTTATTTCAGTCAAAGTTGCTCTTCTATCAGCTTGAATCAGTCGGCCCATTCTCCTCTGACCTCTAGCATCAACATGGCATTTTTGCACACAGGACTGCTGCATACTGGATGTTTTTCCCTTTTCACACCATTCTTTGTAAACCCTAGAAATGTTTGTGCGTGAAAATCCCAGTAACTGAGCAGATTGTGAAATACTCAGACCGGCCCGTCTGGCACCAACAACCATGCCACGCTCAAACATGCTTAAATCACCTTTCTTTCCCATTCTGACATTCAGTTTGGAGTTCAGGAGATTGTCTTGACCAGGACCACACCCCTAAATGCACTGAAGCAACTGCCATGTGATTGGTTGATTAGATTCTTGCATTAATGAGAAATTGACCCCAGTTCTTAATACTGTGTATTGTCACCTTTAACATCAATGACAGAAGTCTTTTGTGGTAGTTGTGGATGAGGCTCTTTATTTTCTCAGATAGTAAAGCTGCCCATTCTTATTGGTAAAAAGCCTCCAGTTCCTGTAAATTCTTGCACAAACTACACATTTGCGATATCCCTAGATTGAATAAATGATATTGAGGTCAGGAGACTGAGGTCAGTCCAGAACCTTCACTTTATGCTGCTGTAGACAATGTCAGGTCGACTTGGCCTTATACATTGGATCATTGTCATGTTGGAAAGTCCAAGTACGTTCTATGTGCAGCTTCCGGGCTGATGAGTGCAACTTTTCCTCCAGTATTTTCTGATAACATGCTGCATTCATTTTTTCCTGTGCCTTTGAAGCTCAAACATCCCCAAAACATCAATAATCCACCTCCATGTTTCACAGTAGGAAGTGTACCTTTGTACCACTTGTTAACTCCTCTCAAAATGTAATGTTTATGGTTGTGGTCAAAAAGTTTAATTTTGGTCTTATCACTCCAAATGACTTTGTTCCATATGTTTTGAGGCTTGTCTCTGTGCTGTTTGGCGTATTGTAAGTGGGATGCTTTGTGGCACTTGCGTAGTAATGGCTTTCTCGACTATGCAGCCCATTTCTCTTCGAGTGCCTCCTTATTGTGCATCTTGAAACAGCCGTTTGAAGTTATTTGTGGGTTTTTTGTTCCCAACGCATCCCGAACAATTTTCCTGGCAGTTGTGGCTAAATTTTTGGTCTACTTGACCTTGGTTTGATTTCAACAGAATCATTTTCCACTTAATAAGAGTTTGAACACCACTGATTGGCATTCTCAATTCCTTTTTTAATCCCTTTCCTGTTTAATACAGTTCAACTACCTTTTTCTGCAGATTTCCCCATGACTCAGACAGAAACGTCAGTGCAGCACTGGATGAGAGATGCAAGGGTCTGTCAGGAGAAACCCTTTGACCTTTTATACAGTGATTACAATCAAACAGATCACAGGTGAGGACGGTTACCTTTAGTAACCATTCAAACCTGTTTGTGTCACTTGTACATGTTATCAGGCCAAAATCACCAGGGTATGTGAACTTTTGATCAGGGTCATTTGGGTAGTTTCTATTGTCATTATGATTTAAAAAGAGTAAACACAATTGTTTGACAATAAATTGTTTCACCTAACCACTAACTATGAGTGAAAGAAAGTTTTTGTGTTATCATTTATATTCTTTGAAAAATGGCCCAAACATCACAAATGTGTAAACTTATGAGTATAACTGTATAAACTTGAGATAGACATGCATTCAATCCATAAGCAATGTAGCTTTCAGAGGAACTTTCTGCTGAAATTGTAATATTTGCTATAATTGGCTTCACTTTAACATTCCAGTGTGGGCTGAGTGCACTATGTTTTTTTTTGTGTATGTTTTTCTATCCATTAAGGGAATACTTCACACCCTATAGGAAACAAAAACAAAAGCTAAAACAGAAATAACTAATTTTCTGAAATTTACTCACACAAAAAACACTTAAAGTGCACACTACTGGATTTTCCAAATTCAAACCTATTTTTGTTTCTGTTGTTCATTTCCTGTTGTGGATAACTATATCATGTCACATGTTCACCATATGTGTGGCATCTGTGGCTGCCCTCTCAGTCCAAAATAGTCTCCAATCAAACACTCATACATTGAAATAGGTTGTTTGTTGATGTTGGTTTACGACACAGCATTTCAACATAAAGGTTAAAAAAATAAGAGGGAAAGTATGAAATATGTAAAGCTGCAGCGGTAATTGATTACAGTGAGTCCACAGCGTTGGTGCAGTTGGAGGGGGTCGTGTTCACCTGCTGGCCCTGATTTATAATAGAGCTTCTAGCTGCTTTCAAATCCAGGCCTATTACATTTAGTGTATTGGGAATAATTGCCTTGGTCAGATTGCTCGGCTCAATTCTGTGTTGTGTTTTTGATGTCTGTACATACAACATACCTGTCATGTGACGTAAAGAGCAGTTAAGTTTATAGTCACTGAAGCCCATAAGAAGGCTGGTAAAAGAGTTACTTGGCGTTGGACTAAGAAAAAATCATCCAGAAACATCTAACTGAAGAAGCACATGTTGCTAACACAGAAAAGTTATCTAACAATACATTTGGTTTAGTATAGCATCCGTCCCACCAGTGTTCATTTTGACAGCAAATTTTAATTTAGTTTTAGTCTAAACCTTCTGACTAAAATGTAATAATTCACTCATCTAATCCTTATTAGTTTTAGTCCAGTTTTAGTCATCTAAATATCAAAACAATTTAGTCTAGTCTTTACTATATCTACACTAGATTTACTCAACTAAAATATAAAGGGTAAGGCATTCATTTTTCTTTTGTTTTGTTTTTCTGAAGTAATCATTTTACCTGACTGGCCAGAACAGGTTAGTAGTAGTTTCATTAAATTAAGTTAACTGGACAACGTGGTGTTCAGAAACACAGCACTAGCACATTACCGACACACTTTAGTAAATGTTGGGATTGCTTGCCTGCAAATGTTGCTTCCCTGTAATGATAGCTCCGCACTACGGTTTGTGGTTTTTAGCGGATGCCGTCTTCTCGCGGCTCGTGACATCACTTCCACCACTTCTGTCTATGTCTGTTAACTTTTGTTTAGATTTTTTGTTGACAAAAGCGTCAATACATTTAGTCAGAGTATTCATTCTCATTAAATACTTTTTAATAGTTTTTGATTTGTTTTTGAATGCAAAAACTATGACAGAAATTTTTGGTCAACTAAATTAACACCACATCTTGCCACCTGATCTAGTCTTCAAATACCCCTCAGAATCCACTCTACTCAGTAGCTGTGAGTTTCTGTGAGTTTTGTCATAATCATTTTTTTGAGCTTGTTACAGCTCAAAGCTTTGCTCCCACTCTGCAGTCCCCCTACACCTCCTCAGATCAGGGACAATTCCAAGAGGTTTCTTACGAGAAGACTTGGTTTCAAGAGCTACTAGTTGCTCTCTTGTATATGAAAACCTAAAAAAAAAAGTCACCTCATATCCCCTGATGTCTTTTTTTCATATTTTTTTACCTTTAGGTGTTCTTCGAAATAGTTGTTTTATTTAGTGTTACAGTATATTGATACATCCTTAATAATAATAATAATAATAATAATAATAATAATAATAATAATAATAATAATAATAATAATAATAATAATAATAATATAACATGCAGCTTTTTGTTCAAATGTAGTTTAAGCATGTCCATTTCTGCTACACTGATATTTGAAAGTAGAGTAGGTTACCTTTAGTAAGTAGAAAATACACCCTAGTTTTTTTCTTTCTCTGGAACAGTCTCACTTCTTGTTCATAGGGGCCTTAGTGAGAAGTGGGGGCAGAAATGGGATGTCCCAGAGGCTGGCCAGCAGACTGCCCACTGTGCCTTCCTGGCCTGGGCTGACATCAATGTGTTCATTAACAGCCTCAGGGGTCGCGACTTCATCTCCTCCTTAGCAGCTGCCACACCTCCCTTTTCCCTCTGCCCTCACACTTTCTTACCTACTCGGTCTCTTTTCCCTCTCAGCCCTGCATTTTCTGTACATTCTGTTCTATTAAAATGTGCAAAGGAGTGCGTAGTTGATGGTAGTTACAGGTGGTTATAGGATAAGATAAGATATAATAATGTTTTAATTGTTCAGTAGTAATGTTTAAGCCTAAAAAGGCCACTTTGTTTTTGTATTATATATATATATATATATATATATATATATATATATATATATATATATATATAGTTCCTGGTGTTATATCGACTCCTACATACAGACTAATGCATTTTCATTTCAAAACGCATAATCTTTTCACTGTAAAAATTCGGTGAAAAATATTTTTACTTAACGGTCTTGTAATATTTTAGTGTGAATGAAGAAAATGTAGATATGAGACCACACTGTTGTGGCTTATTGGTTGTCTGAAGAAAACCTGATAATTCCAATTCCTAATGCATGAAATCCAGCCTCATTAGAATGAAGCGTTGTAATTTGTACAGTATAATGCTAATGCAGATGGAATTCTTTTGACTACAGTTTTGCTCTGGATTTTTATCACATTAGAAGTGTTGTCATTAGTATTTTATAACCTTCTTTGTGACGAATGGAAGCTGAGCTAAATCAGTCCACTCCTCTTTGGTGTCAGTGGTCATTTTGCCCTCTCTCCACTGTTGCTCCCTAACCCTGCTTCCTCAGTATTCCCTACCTCTCATTTCATTGTCCCTCCTTCCCACTCCGTCTGCTTCTTCCCAGCGTTCCGGCCAGCTGACCCGTTGCATGGAATTACAGATTTTCCCTATAGGCTTGCCATTGTGGTCTCTGACAGGTGTGTGCAGCGCCCAGAGCCTTTCATTCAGTATAATGTGAAGATCTAGACGGTCTCTTCTGCCAGTGACTTTTAGAGATAGTTTTAACCTTGGACAGGGATTGTGCGACGGTGTCCATGTGGCACCAAGGAGCGTAGAGAATGACCTGCCATAACTTGTTACGTCTCATTATGACACCTTTTAAAGACTGATGCGAGAAAATGAGTTATTTTAGGCTCGCTCATCCCAAGACCAATAGGATATTAACGCACTCTTTCAGCCATGGATATGAAGAGAAGTGTGTCAGAGCGTGTCATCGACAATCATTGTGTGTGCCTGTGTGTTTGTTTCAGTGTGACAGTGCTGAAGACAGTATTTAAGTCTGTGACGACTACAAAGAGCATTGTGCTGGAGACCTCCTGACAACCTCCGAGTTCCCCAACAGCTCTTAGACAACAACAAGAATAGTGATTGTGCTTTCAGCACTTCACTTTGGTGCACTTCTCAAACTGCAGGGTTTTTTGGCAGTGGGGGGTGAAGATGGGGTGGCGCAGTCATTTAGAAAACACTGGTAAGAAAAATGCAGGCACAAGGGGGAGGTTGCAGCAAAAAGAGTGGAAATGGGCAAAGTTGAAAATGGGCTCTTGTTGTTTTTGTTGGTCACTAGAGATGCACTGATATAGAAATTCTAGGTAGATATCAATTTTTTTTATTTAAATTATATTAACATAATGGCTGGTATCATTATCATTTTTGGCAAAACAAAAAATCTTCTTAAAAACATCTTTAAAGCAATTTATTGTCTACAGATATAAAAACAGACTAAATGTAGTAAAATATTCTAAGTAATAAAGTGAGAATCCCATCATCAGACACTGCCCGTGTCTTCAAGGCATTTTTGTCAACTGCATAAATCTGATGGAAAATGTAGACCTAGATATTAAGTTTGTGAACACTGTTAAAAGAGACTCAGCAAAAGCAGAAAGGCAGGAGAGAGCGACAAATATATCCGTCATGTGACAACAGAATAATATCGTTAGGATGTATAGGTGCATTTGCCGATGTCCGATGTCAGTGAACCTCTTCAATATTGGCCGATATGGATGTTTAGCCGATGTAGTGGTGCATCCCTAGCAGAGGTGGGTAGTAACAAGGTACATGTAAAATCTACTTCTAAGAGTAGTTTTACTGCACCATACTTTTTACCTTTACTTGAGTAGATTTGTGAGGAAGTAATGCTACTCTTTTTTTTACTATTTATTCTACACATTCTATACTTTATCTTTGCCTCCAGTGAATCTACCACATGACTGTGTTTCAGACGTAGCCCTGCAGTCACATGACCAACATAAACTGTGGAGGCAGTGGGGCACAAACCCTTCAGTGCTGGGCAGTCACAACGCTACTAGCTGAACTACATTCCTCAGTAGTGTGGTGGAGGCGTCGCTGTTTTCTGAATCAAATAGATTTTTGGTAGCAAAGTTCTTTTGTTTATTAAGTAGTGCTATATTCCAAATAGCCTGCCCAACACTGAGAATGAACAGGTGAACAGCCCTTAACAGCCCTGCTCACACACAAGCCTACTCTAGGGATTTAGCTGGGGCATCTGTATTTTAACTGAAGAAAATGAAAGGCAGTTTCCAAATGAAAGCCCTTATTCAGCAAATGTTTGTCGTTCTGGTGAAAAGGGCTCCTCTCAGACCAATTACTTGTACATCATCAGTGGAAAGTCTGAATCAACATAAGTCACTGGTGGAAGACACTTAATGATCAGGTGGTGATGAGAACAGGACTAGGTGTTTATTTGACAAATCTATGGAATGTGAAAAAGAAGTAAAAGATATAGCTATAGCCAACCACCGCTCAAATTAATACAGCGACAAGAGACAATAGTTTAGGTTGTTGTGCAGAGCGTGAACGCAGAGAGTGGAGCCCAGTTCTCTTTTATGACTGTTTCATTAATTGTTGTCGTTACTTGTGTGCTATAACGTTGAAATCATCAGTTTTTATTACCAGAAAAATGATTCTGGTATTATTGTGAGCAATATGATATGCCACTGCCCTGGGTTGCACAAATAAATAAGCTCAGAGAGTTGTTTTGGTTTTGCTTTCAGGCCAAAACAGCTCTCTGGGCAGCACAGATTGCCAACCCCGGCTAGAGACAATAGTTAGTCCTTATTCTCTTGTGCCAGTAATTTCAAAAAGCAAATGGAAAAGCTATTTAAATATAGCAAACATGAAAAAGGGAGCGGCATGTCTTGATGTGACCAATTGTGTCTTGTGTTGGTCAGATCACACAGAATCGGAACACGGCAAGACTAAACAGATCACCTGATTGTCGCCTCCCTGACAATTCTAATTAGGCTTTAGCGGTGAGGTGATGGATTTTAAAAATAGACATTACACAAAGGAGTGAATAACCTGGCTTTGGTGTGGAACAAATGAAAGGCTGAATCGTTCTGGCCAAAGATCACATGACACGCAGTCACCAATGACAGCAAGCAATCTTCTGATCTGTGGAGTTTTGAAATGTAGTATAAAGGCAGGCTTCAGACAGATTGTTTTTGACCATAGTCCACTGAGTATAAAATTCACTGTATTAAAATAAGATACGTGTTTTGTTTTTTTTTGTTGCATGTGAGAAGAATTGATTTTGATTTCGAACAAAACAATGAAATAAAAAAAGATGTATTTTTCAAGTTATAATCTCAGCTCAGAAACACAGAGACACAAAACATGATTACTGTGATTTTATTGAAACTAACATTAATGCCATGTTTGTCCCATTGATTCCTTCGCCTTACTTTTAGATTTGAGATAGATTTGAGACATTTTTCTACTTCTTCTTAAAGACAAAAATGACACTGACAACCAATTTAAGGCTATAAGAGAGCATTTAAAATGTTCTTCAAAATTGGCATGGCCTTTAGTTGATGGAGCGTTGTATAATGTCTCTTTAACAGTTTCTACAAGATTCTATGCCTGATTTAACGATTGGTTAATTATCTGTGCGACCCCAATGGCCTGAACAGAGAGAGATTACAGTATACTACAACTACAGATGGAGATTGCACTTAGACTGTTGGGATGGGAATACAATACAATTTCCAATAAACTGTCCATGAGAAGATTTTATTTACAATAACTAAGACTATTTGTGAAAATGTAGTAGATTGATAGCCCTGGAATGACAAAGTTGGATTTTTTGCTTTAGATCTTTTCTTTGTCATTTTAATTAATACAATTAACAAATGTCATCAATTATCACAAACTGTTAATCATTTTTAGTTTTTGCTTTGCACACATAACATCCAGATCTATGCTAATATAGTCTAACATCTCTAATAGGCAGTGTGCAGTCTAGTAGAAACTTGAAAGAGTTAGGTTGTACAGAAAGATTACTAAATGGAAAAATGAAACAATTTTTGTGATTTGGCAACAACAATTTGCAAATTATTAACTCTAAAGAAAAAGTCAAACGTCTCAGAAGTGAATGAAATGATAGAGTTTGGAGGGTACTGGTATTTCTTTATTCTTTATTGATGTTTCTTGTGAACTTGTGCTCGCCCTTCTTAATGCATTCTGCAACATACAAACAGTTTTTTTATTTTTTTTTATAGTTTGACTAAAGCAATACCACATGGGCATTGTTTGTGTAGCATTGCAGTTTTTCTCTGCTCTTATCTAATATTGCTGTTCCAATTTTGTCCATTTTGGCCTCTACAATCTCTTCAACCTCTGAAACCATAAACGCTGACAGTGGAGTCTGGACATTGCTTTGTACCTTCCATTCCACTTAACTCTCTTCCAAAATATCAATTTGGCATTAGTTTTGGCAGTTTGAATGTTTGCCTAATCATTTTTTAATAAAGTTCTTAAAATGGAAACACTAGTGATGACAAGCACCTGACTAAATTCTTGTCACAACTCCTACCAGCCCCAATAAAAAGTCCACTCCAATTCTGTCTCCAGTAAATACCTCATTTGGAATTGTGTTGCCTTGTAGCCTTCTCCAAACACATACGACTTCAAGAATTCCAGATGTTCCTGTGAGTTTTTGGTGTCTGCCCCAGGCTTTGCACTTCTGCCTTTGTTGCCAACTGTTTACCCAAGGCGATTACTATTATTGTTGTGTCGAATGGTTAGTCCTTGCCGCTGGTGATAGGTTTTGGAGGTGGCCATTCAAACCATGTTGACGCAGCTTCACTGGGATTTGTAAGCTTTGTGCCGAGTTGATGGTCGCGTCTTACCGTGACAAAAGTGCAAATGACTTCTTTAATCATGCACTTTTGAATTAACCCGGCGCGTCCCGGAAGGTTTTTGGAAGACAGCGTACAACATAAATTGGTGTCATTTTGTCCGCCACTGTGAATAAGTAGTGGCACACAAGATGAGAGGACTATTTACAACAGCAATTACTCTGTCTGCATTGTCAGACCATAATAACTGTGAAAACTGGGAAAGTTAGGAGCTGCATTATGTAGTTCTACAGAGGTGAACAGAGACTTCTTTTTGTGGATGATATATAATAATATGATAAAAAACAACAACAATAATAATAATAATAATACACTCCATGCCTTTTCCCAAATGTCAATCCACTTATCTCTTCAAAATGGGCTCTTCTCATAAACAGTGGAAGGATAATTAAATTTAGTTTGTCTTAGAGCAGCAATTTATTACAATCGTTATCTTGTGGTGCTTCAAATGAGCAATAGTTTTCTTATAAAAGTGAATTAATGGAGCCAGCATAGATGTATATTAAGACGTAGATAGAGAATAGAGAAATCAGTAGACACTTTTCTGGCTGTGAAAATACCGTATATAATGTAATAATGTGTACAGTCACAATGTCTAATTGAATGTTAATGCAGGTTCTTGTCAGGCGGATCTCAGTTGAACCGTTTCTGAGACAGCACAGCTCCTGAGGCCAAAACAGAATAACAAGGGAGAAGACGAGGAGAGTGTATAAATGTTGTAATGTGCATGTTCTATAGACAAATGTCATGAAAATGAACCCAAGTCAAAAACATTTACGGTTGAGCAAAATTAGGGAAAATATAAAAAAATTGAAAAACTCTGATTAAAGCCGGACATTTTAAATGAACATACACACCTCAGTCAAACTTAAATAGCAGAAATTGCCTTAATTGAGCGATCACAAATAGAGTGTGTAGTTAAGGTAATGCAGCGGGAATCGAACCGCCAACCTTCCGGTTGAAGGAGAGTTAGCAGAGCAGACTCAGCCACATGCCTTCCAGTTAAACGGCCTTTTTGAGCCTAATTGAGAAAAGGAAAACCAACAGTCACTATGTACATATACATCCATTAGTCAAAGGGATTTGTGGTCAGGGACTAAAAAGAATTGAAAAAGTTAGTTGTTGTTAGTTGTTTCTACAGCTCAAGTTAGAAAAGACCATGTAGTCATTTGGCTTTATTACACATATAAGACAAATGACAGCTTTATAACTGCCTTTGTAATTTGTTGGTTTTGAAACAGATACCATACTTAATACAATCAATCCTATTTTGCACAAGCTTCCCATTGGTTACAGGCTGCAGGTTACTGCTCCGTCCTCCAGCCAACTGCAGTGCGACACAGCAGTGAAACTGGAGGCAACAGGAGTCAAATGAGAGGTCACACTCTGGTACTCCACTCTGATGTATTTGACCCTGTGTTGTGTCTTGTTTCGCCGCTTGACGGGGCAGCTACAGAAGGGTGGATAGGGTCTGTGAACTCTCGGTAGTTGGAGGTAGGCACTGCGCAGCCCACTCTTGCTCCTGTTCATCGATCCCAAACACAGATGGATACTCACAGTGGATCTGAGGGATACGGGGGAAGGATAATCATCTGAGTTTGTTGAACATGTGGGAGGACCCTTGGCACTGATTGGCTCATTTATCCTGCTGTATAGTGGGAGCTCAGGTGGGAAAATATTGGGGTAACTACAGAAGTTGCTTAATCTTTTGAAACTTTGTTAAAATGTTTGGAATTCTCTTCAGTGGTTACTATAGAGGTTATCATAACTAGAAAACAAATCCAAATAAATTTTTTTTGCAAAGAATAATGTCAGCACACATTGAGCCAAATAATAATTTTAATACCTATCTATGTATTTATATTAAAGCTGGGGATTCTAAAGAACCCTATTTCAGCATCAGTGTGGTCTTTGAGTCTCGGCTTTGGGCATGTATACATAACATACAGTTGTGCTCATAAGTTTTCCAGAATTTGGGATTTTTTTTGGCCATTTTTCAGAAAATATGAATGATGACACAAAAACTTATTTTCACTCATAGTTAGTGGTTGGGAGAGCCTCATCCACAACTACCACAAAAGAACTCAAGCTGTCATTGATGTTAAACGTGGCAATACACAGTTTTAAGAACTGGAGTATGTAAACTTTTGATCAGGGTCATTTGGGTAGTTTCTGTTGTCATTATGATTTAAAAAGAGTAAACACAATTGTCTGACATATGCTGGATTTACCCAACCATTAACTATGAGTTAAAGAAAGGTTTTTGAGTTATTATTCATATTCTTTGAAAAATGGCCAGAAAATCACAAATTCTGCCAGGGTATGTAAACTTACGAGCACAACTGTGTACACCTACATCACCAAATACCACACAGTTGGCCATATATAAGTAAGCAAAATAATTCTAAAATAGTGTTAGACTATTGTTGACTTGAGTCAATATCATAGTCATCATTAGGCAAAAAATCTATTTTTGTTTCAGCAGCATTGCAGTGGTGCAGGAAATGAACAGTAAGACATAACTTTTTACTTTCTGCAGTTTTCTGCTCATCCTGTTAGCTGCAGCCTATCCTGTGATGGCTTTATTGTATTGAGTTTCTGATATATATTTTTTTAATTTCTACAATATGACAATAAATCTTATACCATACATTGTTTAATTGTTGCCACCATTATTATATAAGTATGAAAGTTTTGGGGGGGGCATCCAGCTGAGTTGGTAGAGCACTCACAAATACACAAGAACATGAGAGACTGTGTCTACTATTAATAAGGGCAAAAGGCCCAATAAATATCTTTAGATTAAAAGATTAAAAATAAATTATAAATACAATATATTAACATTTCAGTACACGGCCCTGAATCTGTAATGTTCAAATATTACAGCTTAGACCTAAACTGAAATGTATAAATACTAGTACCTGCTAGTTCTAATTTGTCCACGGTCCTGTTTATTCACTGAGGTGAATGAGAAACCTGTGTGCTTGGTGTGTATACAGTTTCAGTGCTCAAGGAATATAAAATTTGACACTCATTTTGGACAAAAATACAAAAGCTGCATGACAACATGAGAAGAGAAGAGGTAAATGAATTGTTAGCAGGTCTGAGGAAACAACAGTCTGTTTTTACCTGTGGCTGAGAGCTCAGTGATGCAGCAGTGAAAGCTAGCTACATTATTACTAGAAAAATAGCATTAGCATCAAAACCATATTGTGAGAGTGACTTAGTGCAAACACACATGCTGAAAACTGGAGAAATCCTGAGCACGAAGAAGTGACAGGCGTTTGTCACATTAGCCTTTTTCAGTTGTGATTGATGAGAACACATTCTGAGACATTATTACCTAACTGTACTTCTTTGCACTAAAACAAAGGGATTGGAGTTGTTAGGCTATGATTTTAATAGTCCTGTGGCTGTATGTTTGACACCCCTGCTCTAAGACATGTGATATTACTCGATGATATTATATTGTACTTACCTATTTGAGATGATTTGTGATACATGGCACAACAATAAATACAATAATTCTGCAATAATCCATCAATTGCAATCAGTTCTCTTCGAGTGGTAACTTAATGGCACAAAGATAAAACTATGCAAATATTCACTTCAGTGAGAGAAACAATAATACACTTCAGGAATCAGATTTCAAATGTCCCAAAAAACAAGACAAAACTGCGGACGAATAATCAATATATTGCCTAGTATGGCCTACTTTAGGATTATTAAACTGACCAGTTTTTAATGTGCTGTAAATACGTGGAAAGAGACCTTGTAAGTTCTTGAAATGTGATTTTAATTTTAAGATGCCATCTGAACTCTGACATATATAATGCACTGAGCGGATCATACTCATGCTGCGTGAGTTTACTGAGAGGAGGTGTAGCCAGAGCCTGCACAGTGTGGGGCTGTGTTACTCGCCCGCTTGATTTAAAGGTCTCTGCCATTTTGTGTGTGACCCAGAGTGTGCCAGCTTGTGTGAGTGTGTGCGTACTATTTTCCGGCTCAGTTACTGCGTGAGGCATGTGTTGGCAGACGTCCAGGCTCAGACTCTACACCCAGAAGACGCAGTCTCAAATGGCAAGCCCAGATGCTGCAGCTCACGGCCCATACACACTCACACACATTTTTTTTTTTATTACACTTTCTACTACAGGATCCTCTGTCTACCCCACTCTCAGGTCTTTCATGTGGATGTGTTGTAGCCAGAGGACAGGCACAATGTTATATGTGCTACTCATAAGTGGACACTGCCGGACTTTGATCTGTCTTTTTCACGCAGACAGACACGTTGAAACTTGAGGAGCAGGATACTTGTTTTCTGATTACGTCAAGTAAATTTGAAAGGGTTTTTTTGAAACGTTGCAACAATAAGGATTGTGTTTCCATTTACTACCAAGTGTCTAAAACTGACATTGATATGAGGAATAGAATACACACGGCCAGAGTAAACATTCAGCAGCAACTATTACTCTATGTTGCTCCCATTTGCAGGGACTTTCTGGCAGTATTTCTGGCCTGGTCACAGTTTACACTTTAACGTCACATTCTTGTGCCTCTGTGCGATATATTTATGCAGTGTGTTCTGACTCCACTAGAAACTCAAGCCAAGCCACAGTGACGTCACCTCACGGAAGTCAGATATGTGTTGTAAGCACATGCAGCATGGAAGTTTAAAATGTTTAGTTCTCTTGCCAATATGCATATACATGTGTTATCTTTATTTAACTTATTGTTAATAACTGTCATGTGATAAAGTTCTCAGCAGTGATGCATTTGATATAGACATAAAACATTATTAAGGCTGAACATTTGAGTATATTGCACATCTATATGATGATTACAATGTCATCATGCCATGCACTACATCATGTTATGTGCCAGGCATTTGTCAACTGCATTTAAGAACGTGTCCAGTGTGAATATATGCATGTTTTATATTATTCACTATAAATGATGTGGGAAAATTCAAATACCAGAAGAACAGTCAACAAATATATGACATATTTTACTTGGAATCACATGTTAAATAATATAATTTAACATAATGCTTTTAGTTTATACTTAATCTGTCTATTGCACATAACTCCCACGTCTCCTGCTGTTAAAAAGCTATTGACAATAACTCTTTAACAATTAAAAAATGTATGTGTAATACAAATTGCAATATCTGTTTCAGTATATATTTAATGTATCACAACAGAAAAACAATCTGATAATGATACATACACTACATTGTTCCAGCTCTAGTTACTATAGTAGACCCTTCATTTATATGTGTTGTGTAATATTACAAATCTCCTTCTCTGAGTGTAAAAACCTCTGCACTGTGTGTGTGGCTTTATATTAAACATACACTCTCAGATGTCAAAAGCAGAAAAGAACATGTTGAATGAAACTTGACTATTGACAGTGTACTAGAAACTAGCCCTATTGGCATTTATCTTGCTGTCAGTCGCTGATAAATACAACCCTCACATTGCTGTACGCCGCCAATAAAACCACTTTGCCACCAACATTTTACAGCCGTACTTTATTTGTTTATGCACATAGCACTGGAGGGAAAATTCACACTTACAACCCTGCTCCATTGGCCACAAATCCAGGCTCTCTCTTTTTTATTTTGCTCATGTTTCTTCTTTCCCCATGTCGTATATTTATATATTTCCTTTCCACTATCACTTCACTGCCCCTCTGGAGGAAAACATACTAAAATTGTTCTGAAAATGTACGACTGCAATAAGGCTAATTCTGTCTCTTTCTCTTCCCGGTCCTGCCCTGTTTGCTGCCCTGTGCCACTCTGTGCTCGGCTTTGTGCTGCTGCTGCCTCGTTTTTGGACACAGCTGTTCCCTTAGGTGAGTTGAATTTTTCTTTTTACTGCTAAGGCTGTGTGCACACTACAACTAAAAATAGGTTATAAAGACGCCACTTAATATTAATGTCCATAAATTGGTAGTGAATTAAAATTCCCGACCATTGAACTAGAATTTGAGGGCTGAGTGTAAATTCTGCTGCTTATGACGGCTACTTTGCTGAGTGGATCTGACCGTTGGCGATTAAGTGGCACGAGTCCCTGTGATCAAATTATTCCCCTAACAGCTTCTGGAGTCTAAGCTGGCCACTTCTTCCAGCTCAGACCAGCTGTAATCATGAAATATAATCGTAATAAGAAAAACAGCAAGAATAATTATTGCAAGCAGCTACAGGCCTACTTCCGTTTTGTTGGGACTCAACAATTGGACGTTCTGAATTGAGAAACGGTAACCCTGATCTGAAATGTTCCATCAGGAGTGGTAATTTTGAGGGTTTTTTTTAATCGCTCACTATAACCTTGAGCATCTTGTTATTATGTAACCCACTGAACATCTTGTGTGGCCTACAAGGTCTTAGTTTTCTAAATGAGTGTCTTGAAGTTTTTTTTGTTACTATTTTACCTCAGAGCACTAGATTTTGAATCATGTTAGTTTTTCCATTACTTAAAAATATAACTCCTAGACCAAGCTAAACCAGATACTTCACTGTGTAACATCTGACATCAATCAATGTCAATCATCATCAATCAATAATCAGTGTTGCTTTACACCAAAAGGTTCTCTTATGGTTCAAACCAAAACCTCATCTTCTCACAATGGCATACACGCAGTTTTTTGCTTTCCTTTTATATTCTGTATATATATATTTGGGAATGTTCCTTTTTTGAGACCCCTTCTCCGATAAGCCAAAGCTCAGAACAAAAACACAACAAATCTATAAATGTAATATAAAGATAGATTTTAATATAATGTTTTGACCTCACTTTCAGTAACATTGCTGTCTTTGCTGTAAGGAAGACCTTTGGTGGTGTATGCCATATAAGCATTTACTTCTGTGTTAGTGCCCTCTGTGTTGGTGCAATATAACCACTGTAATCTCTAGTTCAAGCATGTATAGTGACATGTACTGGCACGAGATACTGCATAAGCATGTCAATAAATGAAACCTCACTCCATCAGTGTGGGATGTGCGACAGATGAATATGCATTATGTTATATACATATTCAATTTGGCAAACAACAGGCTATAATTGTCTACACATTTCTGCAAAAGTTTGTTAAATTATTTAAAGCTGTTTGGGTTTTGGTTCTGTCTTTGCCTGAAAAAGCACTTTTTTGTCTGTGATGGTAAATGTGCACATTGCTTTCAGAGCCCTATTTATTCTTGAAGACTGGATAGTTAAGTACAATATTTATGAGTTGTTGTGATTCAGTGAAAATGTTACGTAGTTTCCATAATTACACAGTTTGTTTATGTTGAGATTGTTGTAATGCACAATGTGTTATGCTGAAGAGAACAGAAGGTTTGAATAGACCGTCTGGGTTGGACACAGCTTTGTGGTTTTATGTGAGGACGGAAGGCCACTGTGTGAAGTGCTGCACTCATGTTATTATAGCGGGTGCAGAGGCTCAGGTGGTAGAGCGGTCGTCCTATAACTGGATGGTTGCCGGTTAGATTTCCACACTCCCCTGTACACACTGTCATTGTGTATGAACTGGGGCAAGACAGTCACCCACCTGGCCTCCAGTGGCACAGCACTGGTGTATGAATGTGTGAGTATGTTTACAGGTTCAGGAGTTCGTGGGCACAAAATGGCAGCTATAAAAAGCTCTATTTGAATCTAATCCGTTATTATTCTAGTTCCAACATCATACTTTTATAATTACAGAAGTGGACTTACAGCGCTGTATTATTTTCACCTGAGCAAAAATTACCATTGAACAGATTTGTGGGAGATTTGTGTGTGTGATGAACTCATAGTGTCATAAATATAACAGTTGGCTGCAGTAGCACGTTCTGTCAGATGAAAGTCAAAACTGAAAATGAATGATGTGCTGGTCACAGTGACAGATTCAGATGAAATACCAGCTGCTGAAGGTAACCACAGGCCGATTGTAAATGACTTCATGTGTCACAGGCCGCACATTTATATAGCGTTTGTATTGTTTCTGTTTAGAAATAAGTAATTTTGTTTAAGGTAAAAAAAAAGATTAAATGACAATTTCCATTAAAAATTTTATTGTCAACCTGAATCCCAGTTGTAACCAGAAGATTTGGGTTTTTTTACTGGTTTAATTTAAATTAATTGATACTTTTGTGTTTCTTTTCAACATTCTAGCTGTGGTTTCTAAAATTTCAGATTTTAAAAAATTTATTTATTTTTACAACATTTTAGAAGAATATTTGTCCCACTTTTTGTGTTTTGAGACATATATTAAAACAAAAATCAACATTGTTGCTAAGCTATTTTTTTCATCATTCTTTAAATTAAAATCAATCTTTATGTAAGTTTGTAAAATTCTGTTAATTTTTGGTGTCCTTTTCAGTCTTACTTTGTTCTAATGTGCTGTTTTGATTCTTTTTGTAACTAATAGGGTTCCCAGGGGTCCTTAAATAGTATTAAATGTGATCAAATGAATGTTAAAAATTACCCAAAAAATTTAATAAAAACTTAGCTGTACCTTTTTGAAGATGAGAGGTTTCTGGGGTTTGTAGACGCAAGGCAAGATGTTAGGTGCAACCTTTTGATAAAGACATGAGCTTGGTCAAACACATTTGATACAAGGTGGCAGCAAGCAAGAGTGACAATACAAGGAAACTTTTGAGTCTAAATTTTTTTGTCCACCATCTAATTAAATGCATTTATCGTACATCAACAAAATTTAAAGCAGAACTAAGTGAGATTTGTGCAGCTCCTCATACAGCTTCCTTCAGTGAATCACACTGCTCCTAGCACAGCTCTGGACAACAACGCCCACCAGCCGAACTAGTTTTGCAAAAATAAACAGTGAATACAGTACAAGAAATGAAAACCTCGATAGACGTGGGTAATTTTAGAAATGGTCTTATAAAGTCATAATGTTTGATTGATGTTTTTATTCAATGTCAAACAAAACGTAAAAAAAAAAAAAAAACTTCTGAAATATAATTTTCTCTCACTTTATTATTTTGCTGTCTAATTTATTGTATGTGTTTTTGTCATAAGAATTGAGTAGCTCTGGCCTTGTGAAATCTTGCATTGGGTCTTAAAGTGTAATGTATGTAAACAATATTGGGGGCATTCAGTATAATATTGAAGCTATCGTTTGAACTGCCGTTGTCTCACAGAAAGCCCGTAAATGAAACTATCACTCCTCACCACGTAGTCACATAGCATACTTTCATCTCTGCGAGCCGTGAGCTAAATAAATGTCACATAATAGTATCTATATCTCGAAGGACATAAAACATAGGAACATAGGAAATAGGACTAATATGAAGTCTTTACGCTATTCTGTAAAAGCTTGGCCAAGGTTCACTCGAGAACGCGCTCTCTTTCGATCTAACTGACGTTTTCTCTTCCTTAAAATCTTTGGACAAAAGTTTTCTCTATCTTTTTGGTGGCTCCTCCATGACTGATGATGAAATAAAGTGTCTGCCATTTTGGTATGGTCTTAGCAAGATCATACACTCATCATAATGTGGGAGGTCGCTGTGTGTTTATTGAATTACCATAAATTTGTCAACTTTTGTCAATTTGTCACTCTCGCGTGAATGTGAACATGAAAGTGACCCAAGACTTGTATCGGGTCGGTGGCAGGTCAACTTGCAAGTGCTTTTTTTGGCTCAGATGCACCAGAGGGGGATAGTGTGCTCTTCAAACACACCACTACAACTCAATTAACCATCTTAAGGACTTTATGACTTTATGAAGGTAAAAATGTTACTATTTCTGGCTATTAAATGGGGTAAGAGCTATTAGGGAAATGCATGTTTTCTCTAAGGGCTAATCTTTGTGAAACGCAAAGCATGTGGCAGATGGCGCAGTCATTTCCTGGGCGTGTCCAGGGCGCATTGTTTAATTAAAGGCTGGAAGTGGGAAAAGTTGGGCGGAGTTTTTTTTTTTGATTGACAGGTCAAGTCGCAAATGCCAGAGGTGAAAGCACAGCTGATATTTGGACATTTTAGAAGCTTAAATTGGTAATTTGACCTGTGACCTCAAGGGACAGATAACATATTTCACAAATAACAAACAGGTATTAAAATTAGGTAAACATAAACAGAGGAGGTAGAGAATCCAGTAGAGACACTGTCAGACTCTCACTGGTCATTTATTCATAGAAATTCACACTGTTTACAGGGACTTGTCACTCTTGTGTTTAACTGAAATAAATGAAGAGCACTAGAGGTAACAGGACATAACCTGACACAAGAAGCAGCAGGTGGATGGATAAATTATGGCACAAACAGACAAAACCTTGCAGCATTCAACTGTGGATCTACTGCAGTCTGGTTTTGCGGTCTGTGTTTTGGAAGGATTTACTGTTTGAAAAACTAGTGACTGCATAAAGAAATGTGTAAAGAGAAGCCCATTCTCATAATAAGGACATAAGGACTTAGAACATAGGCTACACACAATAATCTACTCAGTCAGATGCTATATGCTATTGTCTTTGCATAAAAACAGTTGTTAGGCAATGTGTCCCTCACACGGTTAAACACGGTACTCACTTGCTCCATCCTTTGATCAATCAGACCACAATGACAGTAGACTAAATACAAGAACAACAGGTTAGCAGTTATTCACGTTCTCGTTTGTCCCACAGTCTACACAATTCTCCAGAACTGCTCTCATGTTCTCATCAGATCATAAACACACTCCAGCAGGTAAACGCCCGTTAACCGCACACACCGTCGGTCTGCAGTGTCCAGCACAGTTCAGTAAAGTCAAAACATGGGTTACTTCTTTCGTTATCCTTTGAAAAGTCTGCACGTTTTTTTGTGGCCTATACAGCGTTTAGTGTCCTGCTGTGATCAGGTGTGCGTGCGCACGAGCCTCACTGAATTCTCCAGCGCCAGGAAAGAGATGCTACTAAAACCAGGTCCAGTTAAAAGGATTTTTACTAACATTTCCTCACTTGTTTACTTTTTAAAATTTTTATGTAAAATCAAATTATGTATTAAATATAGCCTACAGTAAATGTTTATTTATATTTAATTTTCAATAGAGTTCAGATACATTCTTGATATTTTAGGAGTTATACATAGCAAAACTATATTATATTTGTTTTATTTATAAATCCCAAATAGCACGCTCCTTCGATACCTACATACTCATACTAAATACATGAGTCAGGCCTCAGTCCGTCTTGTGCCCAAACAGAATGACTGTGAGCCTTTTGTGAGCCGTAGGATTGGGCCCAGTGTCTTTTTTCTAAAGCATGTAGTTAGAACATTTCTGACATGTTAGTTTAGTCATTTGGAAGTCTTAAAAAGTGAATTTAACGGTAGGATGACCTTGTGGAAAAAATACCAAAGAGCATTGTTCTGTTTGAATTATTGTATTCCTGTATAAATGTCAGTGCTTTGGGACATTTTGTGCACAGATTCTTACATAAACCCACATTTGGAGAATAGGCTGAAATGGCAGCACTTGGACTGAAATAAACCCTGCAGGCGGACGCACAAATGTAATTTGTCCCACTGAAATGCTTGTGTGACACCCAATTTGTACTGATTACAGTGTCATGGCTCACTGTGACATGGCACGACATGATTTGTACTGGAACAGCGCAGCTCACTGAATGTGCCTTTACTGGATCAGGCCAGAGGCTTGGTCTGCTCTGTCCCAGTCCTTTTCAGTCATAGTATTCCACTAATTACAACAACCATTTTTATGCTGATTTGATCAGAGATAGGATGGCATCTTAAGCGTTTTGCTTTACTGGCATGCAGCCCTCAGACCCCAATGTTCATTTGCACTCATTATGTTAATGGCAATTAGTATTGACTTCTGCTGCTTTCTGTGAGTGGGCCAAATGTTTGCAGGAAATTATAGCAGCAATCTCTGAGAGCGCTTTTTATGCTGACATCACCTGGATTTGACCACACTCATAATTTGGCTCAGTCACAGCTCACACCTCTCTCTCTCTGTCTCTCTCTCTCTAAGCTATATTCTGTGGGACTTTGCCCAACAAGTATCCTCTGTCAGACATGTGTCTTGTTTAAGTGTAGTAGGCCACTGTCACCTTTTATAGTGCATCCAGGGATGCATCAATCCAGAACAAGCATCTAATACAGGCCATGATATAGACACAACTGTCTTAAACATCTTGACGGCTAATGAAATGGATTCCACATTTATACAGACCAGCTCTCAAAGAAACCAAATCTTGTCTTGTCCTTTGCTTCTCTTTACCGACATGAGCAGCAAAACCATTGCCATAGCCAACCCTACCCTCTGGAACTCCCTCTCACCACAAATCCAAACCTCTGACTCACTGGAAGCATTTAAGTTAGAAAACTCACCTTTTCAAGAAATGTTACAACCTGTCATAATCTCCTTTACAACATGTTGTTTTATTTGTCTGGGTCTATGTAAAGAGTCTTTGCGTCCACTGAAAAGCGTTATATAAATATGATGTAGTATTATTAATATTATTATTATTAAAACAACAACTAAATCAATCCTGACCAATCTTTACTGTGTATATAAAGTGTGGCGATGCTTTGTCCCTGTTTAGTTTTTACACACTATGTGTCCTGTTAGTTTTATGTCTTTTACAATCTTCTCTAAAGAGCAGGGTTTTTTTTATTTCCCCCACTGCTATTCCACAACTGGCCATTGATGAAATTTAAAACTGGTGACAGTTCAGTGGTTGCAATTCATTTGATGCTCAAACTGAAAGTCTTGCCCCAAATCCATGAGGTGAAAACATTTAGTATAATTGTGCACATACTTCCTCAATAGTTCCTTTAATACATCGTGATACTTTGTTGCAGTGGGTAAATTACTGGACAGGGAGCAGGAGATGGCTCACACTCAGTACGTTTACATGCAGACCTTACTCTGATTATTGATATTTAATCAAGTCGTCAACACAACAAACTAAGAACAACACTTTCTTTACTCTGTAACTGCGTCATCCAAAGGCACGTGAACACAAGTTACGGTAAACTGTCTTGTTCTTCTAAACTTTTTACAACATGACAGACGACAAACAGGATACCCAGAATCACCATATACTGCATACTGTATATATATATATATATATATATATATATATATATATATATATATATATATATATATATATATACTGTATGCTTTTGTTGGTCTAAAAATGAGTATGTCTGTAAAGATTGATCTTCGTGTTTTTCTCATCTGTTGCTACTGTCCGGCTACTGCGCATGGTCTGTGTGCTGTGTTGTCCTTTTAACATCTGTCCTGGGACTACAAATAAAAGATAGCCTGCTAAATCTGGCATGTATTATTATAATTATTATTATGTTTCCAGTTTTTCCTGTCTATCAAAAGGCAATGTCCATGAAATAGCTAAATAAAATAAATAAACAAATTATCGGAGTAGGCCTTATACATGCAGCAACAACTAATTGCTTTATCCACTCTGTTACTCCGATTTCAAGAAATTCTAATGACCGCCCGCGTACTGACTATGTCTGAGTCTCCCTCATTCGCTGCTCTGTGGGTGGGCTTGGGAAGGTTTTTATATCATATATTACCACTTTTAAATAACACTGAGGAACAATGCTACTGTTACCCAGACCTGAAAGGGTGTCTTGTGCCTTTTACCCTGCCACAATTACTTTTACAAAGCTTATTGATTTGCAGATTTGTCAGTGAATATTTATATTTCATGTGCTTGCAACATTAAAACAAACTTGTGAGATGTGTGGCTATTTATTCAGTTTCTAGCCACAGTCTATGCCATTCAGACTGGGTGGCTGCTGGTGCATATTTCAGTACGCTGTGGGTCAGGCTTATGTCAGCCTTTTGGAGTGGGCTTAGGATTAGCAGACCATGGTAATAGTGAGTAGAAGTTTTATGTGGCACTACAAAATAAATGATCATTATAAAACAGATTATCATTCATTTTCAGCTCACTCATACGTGACAGACTTGTTTTAATCTCTTGCTGCATTTGCCTCGCATATACAAACATTGTCTGTAGGATTGTTGTCAGAGGCTGATTTTAATGTTTCAGGTAAATGAGCTACTTCTACTTCTCTCTACTGATGCCTTGGTTAATGACAAATGCAATGATTGATTGATTGATTAATTCTGATTAGAGAGCATATTTATTGCACAGGTGTGCGTTAGGCCACTCTAAACTGTGCAGATTTATCACACAGCACAATGCCACAGATGTCAAAGTTTTGAGGAAGCGTGCAATTGGCTGACTGCATGAATGTGCACCAGAGCTGTTGCCCGTGAATTGAATGTTCAATCCTCTACCATAATCCGTCTTCAAAGGCGTTTCAGAGAATTTGACAATACATCCAACCAGCCTCACAACCACAGACCACGTGTAACCACACCAGCCTAGAACCTCCACATCCAGGATCTTCACCTCTAAGATCCTCTGAGGCCAGACGGTTTGCATAACCAAAGAATTTCTACACAAACTGTCAGAAACCGTCTCAGGGAAGCTTGTCTGCTTGTTGTCCTCATCGAGGTCTCGACCTGACTGCAGTTTGTCTTCGGGGTGGACCAAAGTTTCACTGGCTACAATCAACAACCTGATCGACTCTAGGTGAATGTGTTGCACTACGTGAGGCAAATGGTTTTCACACCACAAACTGACTGGTTTTTGGACCCACACCGGACCCCCCAATACAATAAAACTGCACATTTTAGAGTGGCCTTTTATTGTGGCCAGTCTAAGGAACACCTGTGCAATAATCATGTTCTCTAATCAGCAGTCATTACCTGTGAGGTGGATGGATGCTAAGTGTTCACTAACACAGATTTGAACAGATTTGTGAATAATATTTAAGAAAAATAGACCTAATAGAAAAAGTCTTAGATCTTTGAGTTCAGCTCATGAAAAAAATTGTTGGTTGTTTTCTACTCTTTTTAAACTGCTGGTTTTACCAAGATTTTATAATAATGATAATAATTGAATAATGATTGTTACTTGATTGGACAAAAATAACACTTATGTTGAAAGTCCTGAAGCTCTCAGTTGTCTATGGGCTGTACCATGTATTGTTTGTTTTTTACATCTGCTGTGCATTAAGTAGCACCTTCTGTTGATGACATTCAACTGTAAAGTTATTTCCACTCAAACTGGTGTAAACACAGGTCAGGTTTAACAGAAAGCACCACGGTTCCCAGTCTTTGCAACTAAACCTGAGCCAGAACCAGAACTGGCTGGTGTGAAAGGGCTGTCAGTCTCTTATTTATTCTTACTTATTTTCTTTTAAAAGGATTGTCTAGTATTGACTAAAAAAGGGTTTAAGCGTTACTTAAGGCCTGGGCATTTACACAGGCCTAAGTTTACATGCAGGTAGAGAAAACTGTATTATTGCCTTAGTCCGATTATAATCGTAGTTTTAACCTGCATGTACAGTGCCGTACTCCGATTGGAGGGGCAGTCATTTATATTTTTTGAAATAGGAGTAACACACCTAGATAATGAAGTTTTTGTGATTATTGCAGCATATACAGCTGACTTCGATTAAGGTCAACACAGCACACTGAGCTGATGCGCCTGAGCCAGTCAGCAACACAAAGACAAACGTTAGTTGATGAGAAAAACACGAAGAACAATGCTTAGTATTTTGTGTTTCCAACTCGCTAAAACGGTGAGTTACTGTTAATATTTCTAAATAACTCAATGATTACAGAACAAATCAGCCGGGTGTATTAGTATTCAATGCTATGAACAAGTCAGGTTTAACGTTAGTTTGAGCTTAATGCTGTGAAATACTAAGGACACATGAATGCAGCATTAACCCGATTCGGTGGTGGTCGAAGAGGCCATAGGTAAAAATGGCTGCCACGTAGCCTCAGTCGGCCCCAGGGCAGCTGTGGCTACAGATGAAGCTTATCACCACTAGTGTGTGACTGTGGAGTGAATAAATAATTATTATTAATGGTCTTGATTGTGTATTCCTAAAACATCATTAGGACACTTTATCCTTAGTTTTCTCCAAAACAAAGTCATTTTTTCAGCAACTTTTAAAACGTCCATCTTTACTCATTTGCATAAGTATTCTACATGCCATCTCTAAACTTTACGAGAAAGTTGTTGGCGAGCAGTTGAGTTTCAGTAGATAACACTCTTTACTCAGAAGTTGCAAAATGGGAGTACCTCAGGGCTCTAATTTAGGGCCTCTGCTTTTTAGTCTAAACAACTTTCCCTCGGTGTAGGCCGCAACAGTCATCATGTATGCTGACGATACTGTAATGTTTACTCATGTAAAAAATTTAACTGAGGTGGTCATGAAATTAACTTTAGAAATGAACATAAACACGTTTCTGTCTTGCTTCAGTGCTTGTGTCTTACATAAAATTTAGATGAAACTGTTTTCCAACACATAATGGAGTCACTGAAGATTGAAGCTTCATCCGTGTATTTAAACTCAATGATATTGTCACGTCTTTTGTATTGTGTGACGAGTTGGTTGCGAACATGCTAAACAGCTTTGAAGCCTGTTTAATCTATAACTTAAACTCAAACTTTAAGATTAGAAACTTCAACAGTATCATCACTGCCCTATTCTTACTACACATAATATTTTGAACTTTGATAATCTGTTAGTATACTTTAATATTTGCTTAGTATAGAAAATTATTCATGGAATAGCTTCTCATTTTCTCAACCACAGAAATATTAGTTTGGGTCACTGAGTGTGTATGCAGTGGGAATGAGATTTTATCTTAGATTGATTTTAAAGTAAATAATGGTTGTGTTTTGTAATTTGTCTTCAGATGGGTTTGTTCTGGTCTATTTATCCACTTACAGCCATTACTGTTATTTGGTCATTCATTTGTAGAACATCCACCTGCCCAGGGACTACAGGTGTAAATTAGCAGTTTTGCTATAGCTTGGCACCAAACATCTTTTCTTTTGGCTTTGTCCTGGTCCTGTCACTGTACAAATAAAAATCATATCAATATCAGTTTCAATCTCACACTGTCAGGCATCATTCCACACTGGCTTCTTCTGTAGCTGTACATGTTTTAAAGTCTGTGTTGCTGCTCCTGTCTGCTTCTCCAAGAATGAGTTCCAAAAAGAGTTCTACAAAATACAAAAATATCCTTAATAGTTACTGCTTGGGCTCATTTAATATCAGTATCACTCATGGATCATTTCCGTTATCAGTTTAGTTGGGCGTCATTGTAGTTATCTCAGTAGTGGATACAGTATTCTTCACAGGACTCTGCCACAGTGTTCTTGCTTTGAAACTTTGTTCATTTCTCATTTTTTGCAGCCATCTCTGTATCCATCACCCCTCGTCCTTCATTCTCCAGCCTCGTTGTCTCACTAAAGCAGAGTTGCTTCCATCTCTCACAGTTATCCCCAGGGACCAGCCCGGGTCTGCTCTGTGGGATTTCAGCAGAGCCTGTTTAATAGTACCTGGGTTTGTGTATCGGCGTGCCAGGCCATGCAAGGAGGGGTGCTATATGTGAGCGGCTTGCCTGCGAGCACCCCCCTTTTGCGTGTGTGAAAACGGGAGATATTGGTCTGAATATGTAAGAGGATTCTGTGGTGCGCTGTGGAATTTTCATTTCTCTCTGTGCAGGGTGAGGACAGACACTCGGGGTTTAGCTTTTAAATTTGGGCTAAGTCACAAAGAAAGTAAATGAATGATCTTTGGAGCACTGGTGCCTTGTTTTTACCCATGCAACCCTTGTCCTTTTGTTCGGCCTAGGACATAAAAGAAAAAGACCATCAAGGAAATGTACACTTTATAATTGTACTGTCTTAGCATGCACTGGTTTTGCATACAAATATAAAAAAGGCCCTTTTAACAGCCCTTTTAAGGCCCTTTTGAGCTGGAATTAGTTCTTGTAGTGCCCATTTTTCCTTTGCTGTGGCAGAAAAAAGTCTAGTGTAATATTCTGTATGTTATAGATAAAGTTATGTAACAAGACCCAAAAAGTGGTAAATGACTAATTGGCATGGATTAGGATGTACATGCTGTGTCACCAGACAGAGGAGGACTTTGTTTCCCATAAAATCAGATTTTGTAGTATGTCTATTTGTTGATATAATTAAAACTAATTTAAATCAAATTATTATTATTATAAAAAAGAAAAGAAAAAAATCTCAGACTTATTTTGTGTTTATTTCATATTAAACAATTTTGAGTTCCTGGTCAAAAATTATCGTTTTGTTTAGATCATAAAAATTGTATTAATACATGTATTATCACTACTAGTGTTTTTTTTATTTATGGCCTGTTTATATTATTCCTTTTGGAACCTGCTCTCAGGACAGAGGTATTTTGCTGTATGGTGGCGCCCATACGTGAGGCCCATATAAGGGGCTTGATGAGAGCGGCTTGGAAAAAAAAAAAAAAAAACGTATGCAAATTAATACAATAAATTTTGTGTGTGGAAATTGTCTTTGGGGACAAAGTTATGGAATCTTAGGTCAATCTAATAAATTAACTACATTTTAAAGAAATAAAACTTTTAAATTGCTCACACAAGGGTTAAGTGAGATCAAGAACATAACTATTACCGCTGAAGAAAATGTTAAAACAAAAGCATCTGGACTTAGTTTTCTATGTGAAAAAGTTTCATATCTTCTTTTAGAGACTTTGTCAATTCTGAAGTCAACTGACACGAGACCTTATATCTCTCAGAGAGAGGGGTTTGACCTGAAACTTACTGTTCTGGTTTTATTGTTGTTAAGAGTTGAAAGGGCAGTATGAGTCCTAATTAGAGAGTTGTTAAGCTCCTGTGAACCTTTAGAACAACTCCTGCATTTGTGGATTAAAAACTTTAAAATGAGTGACATCCTAAAAGATGGATATATCTCAGATATGTCTCCAGCCTTCTTTGGTCAATTAAGGCGGGAGGAGGGGCAGTCCTGACCCTTTCTTTAGTCTATGCTCCTCTTTATTGCACTCCCTCTTGTCTTGTCATCTCCACCCACTCCGCATCTATTCCTTCCTCCCTCAGTCTCCTGCCGCCGTAGAAATTACTTGTCCCCTCGCAAGGGCGCATCATCAATCCCTTGATTCATTGCGTGTTACTGGCATAATGGCAGCAGCTTTGATTGAACGGAGGGTGCCGGCATGTTGGTGACTCTGCTCGGACACAGTTTGGGCGTGTGTGAGAGATGGCCCCTGAGCGGAAGACGTATTTTTAACGCTTTAAAAGCAGCCTATATATGTTTGCCCTGAACCTCCAGTGCCTCCTTGTTCACCCACTATTCTCCGGGCTCAAGAGCTGTTTGCCTGACCCCTGCTCACTTGTTTTTTGCGGTTTATTACTCTATTTGGCGACTATTGAAAATGCTGCGTGTGTTTGTGTTAGGAGGATGCAGGTAATGGTTGAGACAATCAGAGAAATCGAAGTGCTGTGCTCCCTGTTAATACACTACTCACTAATGTGCATGTCTGTTACTTTTACATTTCTTTACTGTTTTTTATGTGTATTCTTTCAGTATGATTTCATTCACTTATGTCTTTGGCTTTGGTGTGTACTATATGTACAGTATACACTGCGATTGGAAAGTTACTGCCTGGATGTTTATGTTTTAGATGGCAAAGATATTTGCTTTTACAATGAGTAGATTCTCATTTCAACCATGTCTGTGTCTACATCCTTTTTTCATATCATTGCCATGCATTAGGCAAATAAAACATCTAAGGAGATTACTGAAACTACTAAAATTGGGTTAGGATCTGTCCAACACATTATTAAAACTAGAAGGATAGGGGGAAACTATCATATTTGAGGAGGGAATGTGGTCGGAAAAAAATCTTGATCGGTGAAAGTTGGATTGGGACTAAACAGCTGTGTAGCCCTTAAGAAAACCATTTGTCAGTGCTGCTAATTGGAAAAAAAAGTTTAAATTTGCTCAAGAGCATAGTTCCAGAGTGATGAGTGAGCAAGGTAAGAAGAGAGGCAGATGTGATGCACCCATGTCTAGTGCTAGGGCTTTTTGTTGTGCAATATATTGCAACACAATCAATTGTGATAAACAATATTATTGCGATGTTAAATACAATTTGCAGTGTTTCCGTGTTTCCTCTGGTAAAGTGACCTGGTGTGGTGGTCAAAGGTTACATGACCTGTTTTAGGAGGGTTGTGAACAGGGAGAGGTAAAAATAATACAAATTCATTTAACATATAGTCTACAATATCTTACTGCAGAGTGCATTCAAAATATTTTAAACTCTGCTATGTTTTTAAAACTACAGTAGTAATACAACATCTCATTATCAAAGCTCCCCTAAATGTCTAGAGATCATATTGGGTGAGTAAAGGCTGGTCAGGGTCTCCACAGTAACCAAGCCTCTAACATGGAACCTCTTAAACTGTCCTCGAGTAAGGGCGGCGCCATACGGTGAAATACGGCGAATTACTGCGATATACCGCCGTCCACCAGAGGGCAGGCTCCAAAAGCGGAAATATAAGGTGAAACCCAATGGCGACTTTCCAAGTGTAAAAAACATGTTTACAGCCTGGTACAAAAGATGGCTCCGGTCTCTAGAGCTAAGTTTTTACTACGTGACAACTCTGGGGGGGAGTCAGAATATCTTGTATTATTCATCTCATGTAATTCTATGTCAGTCTGTTCGCACGCAGCTCTGTGTGCTCTGTGTCTGTGAGCGTGCAGACCCGTTTACTCTGCATGTCTCTGCGCAATTTGTGACAAACTATAATAATAAATACCGGAGGCAATTTAAATGTAGTAAACTAAAACTCATCATGAAATTAGCCTCAATCCATGTTAAATTATTTCCCTTTTTTTAAGTAATAAAGTGCAGTGCATGTCCCTATACAAACTGTGCATTTGTATAGGGGCATGTGCAGGTAAACTGTGCTGCAATATATTGTGGCACAAAATACTATCGAGCTCATTTCTTATCTATTGTGCGATAGGTTGATATATTGACTATTGCGACAGGCCCACCTAGTGCCATTGTACAAGCTTATGGGCACAGGGCTATGATCTGGGGTCACTGCAGTCAGGTCAAGGTTCAGCAGCGTTATTTGCCCAAAGAATATTGTTAGCAAATATACTGAATAACCAGGTGATTCCATCAATGGATTTTAGAGTGATTGTGATTGGTGGGATGGGCAGTGTTTGTCACTGGTAAAACCATTTTACTGTTTTGCACAATTTACTATTTTGACTTGGCTATTGAGAAGTTGAAAATAGTTTTTTGACCTGGAAAGCCCTTTTGAAAAGACACATTTCTTTTTTGATAGAGTCCTGGCCCCACAAAAGACTTACTAGACATGTTTTCCAACGCTACCTTCCATGGGAGACTGGGGATCCAAGTTAGGTCATTCTCCTAAACTTATATATCTATTTTAAAGCATCATGAAGGAAAAACATTCTAATCTGCAAGTCATTGCTGGTTTTTTTTTCCCAATAACTCAGCTTTAACTCCATCATTCTGCTTTGGTGTATGATCACACGCCTCTCATCCTACTGTATTCTACAACAAATCTAAGGCTTTACATATTTTGGCAAATGTGCTTAAGTGTACTTCACTTAACAGAAACTCAGCGAGACATAGGCTATATTGAACAACATGGACATCCCCTGCATTGGGTTTTTGAACAACAGAGAGCCACTAGAACTCCTTCTTTAAATAGCCCTAACAAATAAATTTCCTCTTGTATTTTCAGGGCCTGATTTACTAAAGCTTTGCCTGTACTCAAACACACAATATTAGATAGCACACACAAAAAATGGAGCAAAGTGCTTTGCGTAAGCACCTGAGGTTATGTTCTCTCCCAGGAGCAGAATGAGCACAAGGCTGATTACCTAATGAATATGTAAAATGGGGTAGATGAGGCATGGGCACACTTTACAGACAACACTTTTTTTGTTGCCTTTGAATATTTCAGTAAACTGCTCCTTTTTTGCAGCTAATGTCTCTCAAAAATTTTTTTCTCCTGTGGCTGACCCACATCTTGAAATCCTGAAATGGAGAATTAGTTTATGTACAAGATTTTGTCTGTTTTTCCTTCCCTTTTTATTTCTAAATCCTGTTATCAGTCCCACAACAGCCTCGTTTTTATGTGTATGCTCACATTTTGGTATTTCTGACCCCACAAATCAAATCAAACAATACCAGATCTGCTGTTTCAATTGTAATTTTGTATCTTGTTATAATATAATACTTTTTACTGTTGAGCTTCTCAAATGATTGGCTTAATGGGTTTACTAAGCACATAATTCTTCAGTTTTGTGAAATTATTAAACTGAACAGCTTCATCCACCATGTTCTTCAATGGTCCAATTTGTTTCCAGTACTGGCCCAAGTTACCTGTTAATTGCAATTTGCACTACATGACTAATTGTAATGAACCAGCTCAATATGACTGTAGCCTATTGGGAGATAAACTCTTGTAAAAATAGGTCTTTTTCATTAGTCCTCCACAAGATTTCTGTCTGATAATTCCAGGAACTTGTAAATTAATGAATTTCCCAAACGGCACTTTCTTATTTACACCCGCCTCGACATTGTCATTGGTGTTAAATATGTTTTTTCCCAGTATATCTGACAATAACCTTAAGGGAATGCAGTGTTTATTTGTTGACTTTTACCTAACACCAACTGAAAAGAGAATTTTTATTTTCAAAGATTTTGATATTTTCAGATTTTCACAACTCGGTACCATGTGCGGTACCATTTGACAACAGTGTGTTATCCAACGTGTCTTGTAATTGGGAGTGTCTCCAACTTAGAAATTTATTAGTCGAATGAGAATCGTTGCCCGTAGTCGATTAATAGTCGAAGCATGCGTGACACATTGCCTTCCTCCAATTTACACTGCATGTGGTTCCAGTATGTTAAAAATAATATACAGTCTTTAGCCTATTAATACCCACTGCTATTGCAATCGTTATGATTCTCACAATTATAAACTACAAACTTAGTGTCACTGTAAGTTCCGGTCACTGCTTTGCCATTATAACCGTGCCACCATCATGGCAACCGTCACAGCCCTACCTGGAGCTCACTGATCTCAGAAGTCCAATGGCTGCTCTCTGTTGTTCAAAAACCCAATGCAGGGGATGGTCCTTGTTGTTCAGTATAGTGTCTGTCCTGTTGTGTTTGTTGCTTAGCACTGCACTCAACCAGATCTCCAAACAGAGATGATGAAGAGGTTATTAGGCTGTAACTGGTAGGCTCTTGGTCAAATATAAACTCTAATCATGGTCTTACTGTCCAACTGCCAACAAAGTCCATCTGCTCTCAATAACAGTTCACAGATGTGTCCAGAATGGTATTGTTTGACCAGGACTCAGTAAAAACTAAACGGCTGCACCTACAACACAATTTCTTGTTTTTCAGTTCCTCAGTCTCTCTGCCTTGTATGTCACCCTCAGCGTAGAATTAAAAAGCACAGTTTTATGACACCCATTCAGGGCTGTATCATATTAATGTCTTTTGTCTCTCTGGCAGTATTTTTCATCATCTGTACATCATTACCGCTCAGGTCAAATTGAATCTCAACCCCATTTTGTCTCAAGATAAAAGCTATTACTCCCTTTGTACCTTTAATGCAGTTTTTAATTTTACAAACAGACAGTGCTATTCAAGCAGAAGGAGGAGATGAATGGAAACTAAATGTGAACTGATTAGCTTTTGGAGAATGATAAAAATGATTTAATAAAAGGTACCCATTTGTTCACGGACAAATGGAATGATTGAGAGTGGTGGTTTAGAGGGGATAACTGTTACGTGTTGGTGTAAGGTCTCGATGTTACACAAAGTTGTTTAGACCCCAGAAACATGAAAGGTTTTCAGGGTTTTACAAAACGATTAACAATAGGTTAGGTTAATGGATTTTTTAATAAGAACAGATGTAGAACTACATACATTATGCCAGTTCCACCAGTGGCTGCTTGTGCTGTTGAAGACAAAATCCTATACAGTCTAAAAAAGGACTTTTTCACGTGGCATCAATATAATGGAATGGTAAACAACCAACAGGGCATTTACAACTAACTAAAGGCTTGAGTAGTCTATTGTTGAAGCAATAGATCTATTTTCATTTTTTAATATGAGTATCTACTAATTATTTAACTTTCTGTCTTTCTGCATATTGTAATCTGCCCAATATTCAATGACATAACTGTTCACTGTTATTGTTGTCAGTAAAAAAAAGATTTCATTTACTTGTAAATAGTGTTATATACAATATGTGGCTTTAGTGCATTGTATCATTGTCCTGCTGTTGGTGTCAATTATGCTTGGTTATTGTATGCACTGCTGAGTCAGTTTGTCCCTTTGTGTTCATTTATTTTTCACAAATTGAACCTAAATTTGGCAGTGCTAATGTGTTGTTTTGCACTATTTGGTATATACAGTATACAGTGTATATACTATATATATATATATACACACACACACACAACAAATTAAATAGAACGTGTTACCATGGGTTTTCACCGGGTACTCCGACTTCCTCCCACCGTCCAAACACATGCAATGTATAGGTCAATTGGCCAATCTGAAGGGTCCCTAGTGAATAAATGTGAGAGTTAATGGGGTTGTCTGTATGTAAATGTTAGTCCTGAGACTAACTGGCCATTGTCCAGGGTGTACCTCAGGCCCAAAGGTGCTGCGATAGGTTCCAGTCACCTGCGACCCCTAATGGGGCAACGTGGTAGAAAATTGTTATTAATTGTGTTGAAAGGTATTATTACTTTATTTACTGTATGGAATCGTATATAGCTTATACATAATTTTACAAAACATATTATTATTATTATTATTATTATTATTATTATTATTATTATTATTATTATTATTATTATTATTATTATTATTATTATTAACATTAACACTAAGGGCTATAAAGTGTAAAATAATTATACTTTTATTCACTGTACATTTTTAACTTTGATTTCTTGAAAATTACAAATAATTAGATTATTAATAGTATTAATAGTAAGCAAATACTTAAATTACTTTGAATGTCTTACCACACTTTTCAATGGTGTGTATCGGCTTATTAATGATGACAACACCAATTAATACTTAACTAATAATTTTAAACTTTGTTGTTCAGGGATACCCGTATTTCTGTCTTCATTTCAGAAGACCATATTGTTTTGGAAAATGATCTGCAGAAATTAGACCCCACCGTGGCTGGCTATTAGCTGCGAGGTCATTAGTGTCAGCCGAGCCTCTGATTGGACCGATAAGTGTTTAACCCTGGTTCATCCGCAGCAGTGATGTCATCCTCTCACCGCATCGATTGCTGTGTCCGAGCTGCCGGCCGGCCAATCAGTCCTCATCAAGTTGGCCAGCTGATGTGTGTGTTTGTGTCGCAAACAAACCCGATGCGCTTTGTTAGATTGTCTCAAAAAATACAGAGAATAGAGAAAACCACACACATACTCACACTTGTAGAGGCTAGTGGGCTTTGCCAGGCCGTTTAGACCAGTCAATAGGTAATCAGCTTGGCGGGTATGTAACAGTAGTAATTCCCTCCTACCCACTTGTCGGCCTTCTGTGGGAATTAGAGAGTGGCTGTCACATTCTGCAAATTGGAATGCACAGAGACGCACCAAATAACCCCACACTCCGAACGGAAAGCACTGGAGCCGCATCAAATGAGCCACACAGGACCTGCAGGAAATTTAAATGGTCTTAAAAAAAGCTACAGCACTGTTTGAAAAAAAGTAATATTTATGGCAAAATACTATCACATGCAACAGTAAGTGTAGAGTTGAAGTACAATTTCCATAGTATGTATGCTAACATTGAAATAAAGAACATGTAGCAATTTTCCATCTAGTAAAAACACGCAAATAGGATGGAAATTTTACAATAAGATTTTAGCATTAGGGTGGATACTGTTAAATTTTACGTTAAAGTGTGATCAAGTGAAAACTCAACAAAATTGTGTTTAAATTGATTCTGGAAATATTCAAGTGATCAAGTGGAAAACCCTGAGTGCTCCAATGAGCCATAGAACATTTAGGAAACTGTTTCACAAAAAGTCTGTTATATCAATAATAAAATACAGTAACATTGCAATACTAAATCGCTGTGGAAGTCCAAATAACTATTTCTCCAAAGTAAATACTAGGGGTGTCAGTTTGGTTCGATTCTTGAAAGTTTTGCTCCAGTACATTTCAGTACAATGTCGGTTCAAAATGCCCATTATTGTTTTTGACGAGGAAGCACATATAGTTTATAAAGTAGAAAATAATAATACATTTTTTTTTTTACAGGCATGTTTTCCCGTTTGGTCCGCAGTTTAAAATGCATCAGTGAATGCTCGATGGATCAGGGCTTTTAGCTGACGGACCAAACTAAATGGATTGTTTTCTGTTTTGGTGGGAACTAAATGAAGCGGACCAGAACTTAATATGGAAAGGAGTTCCCCATTTCCTTGGTTTGTATTGTTGATATCACTCTCAACCAATGGGAACACTCCTTTTTCCAGAAGCGAGCTGTGATTGGCCAAACTCCCGCTGTAGACAGGCTGATCACTCTCATCTATTGAAATAATTAATTATAAAGTCTAGATGACAACGGATGGTCTCATTTTTATTTTTACAGATGATTCTTGTAACAATAAGATATTAGGTGATTAAACTGTCACTAAATGCAAGAGTAAAAAAAATCTGGCAATCCTTGTTTAAATCAAAAAAATCTAACAAATCACACGTTACTGTAAGATTACACAAGACTAATTGCTGGTACTGAATAATAATTTTTAGAGTACATTGTAACATCTTTAGGACTATCTTCTTTGACACTCTTTCATACAAGTTATTTTTCCTGTCCAGCAAAAGTTAAGTATCAGGTGTAAACTCTCTTAAATGTCAGATTTATTTGGAACATGTCATGTAAAGTATTAGCGTTAAGCACAGTTTTACCAAAATTTAACAGATGGTTCATTTTTTATTTATTTCACAGCGCTCTAATCCACACATATGCTCGTACAGACGTGAGAATATTGTCCATTAGATCTCGACATTTGAGTGGGATTTTATTTATCGCTGCATAAAAGAATCTGTCATCAGTGATTTTTTATTAAGCAATTTATCTTTAGGGCAGAGGATAATTTGCTTAAAAGTCTGTCTTGATAGAATGATAAAAGTAGCGACTGCTTACAGATGGGATGAAAGAAGTGTTTGAGGTTATAAATGAGGCCGCTGTTTGGAACTGACACCAGACAAACCGAAGGAGAGGAGAGAGAAGGACAGCACTTATAAAGTATTAATGCTTTAGTTGTCATTTAAAGCTCTCTGCTGAGGTTCGTCTATGTTGTAGGTTGTCCGCTCAACCAGACCAAAGCTTTGACATTTGTCTTTATCTCTGCTCCCAGAGACACTGAGTGATCTACAACCGTGTGTAGGTGTGATAAATGGCCAACAGAGAGGCTAGAGGACAGCTGCTTCTGGACAAAAAGGTCAACAGTGGTTCAAGAAGTGAAAAACTCCAGTATTTGACCAAGGGAAACTGTACTGTTGATCTTCAAGTTCTAGTCATGTGACATGATGGCTGCAAGGACTTTGTAAGAGATTTGGAAGAAATGGGGTTAATAAGTCATTTGACAGAAACTGTCTACAAAAATGTTAACATTAACCTGCCTCTTCAGTCTGGTAAAAGATAAAAATCTGATGGAAAATCTCAAGTAAGAACTGTCTACTAAAATATTTGTAATATTATAAGGTATATAAAGTATATATGTAAAAGACAAAGAAGTACTACTTGGGCTGTCAAATTTAACGCGTTAAAGCAAATTACTTTAAAAATATATTTTTTAATGCTTATTAATCACGCGTTAAAAAAAAACTTTGCCCTCTGCAGCTTAAGAAAACAGAGCGCAGCAGTAAGTTAGCAAACATTCACAAAGCAGACATGGACAGGGAAAAGGCTCTTATGAATGGCAAGTTTATTTTCAAAGCCATGCCAGATGGCTCTCTCGACAAAACCAAAGTTATTTGCATTTACTGTCGAAGTGAATGGAGTTACCCCTGGAGCACGTCCAGTCTGAAATATCACCTGCTGGCTAGACACACCGCTGATATAGAGCCCCCAGCTCAGCCCCTGGACAGCTCAAGCACAAACAAACTTTCATCTGCTAGAGCTAAATGAATAGCTACTGCACTAAAGTCAGTTTTTCAACTATTTATTTATCTTTCAGTTTAAATGTTTGACACTACATTGTGTTAGTTGTATTGTCACTTTCAAATTATTATACCAATCTGTTTTGCTCTTTGGACTTAAGTATGACATTTTATGCTTTCAGCATTTTTTTTTTTTTCAGAAAGTTTTTCTGGATAGTGTTACAAAAATATACTTTGTCTTTAACAGTTCATTTCTGACCTCTTGTCTAATAAGAAAGTTAGAACTGCAAAATATGCTTTTGAAAGTACATTTATAACAAATAAATATTACATTAATTTCCAATTAGTCATAAGTTAACTATGTACAATTATGCAATAAATTGCAATTAAAAATGTATTGTTTGACAGCCCTATTAACTACATTAAATTACTCTCCACTGTAATGCATAAAATGTTTATTTTTTTATATAATATAAATGCATTGTAAAACTGGTTACAACACAGTAGTAGTAAGAATATTCAGCAGTATTGCCTAATTATCAGTAGAAAATTGCCCAGTAAAATGTTAGCATCTAGTTCAAACTGTCCAGCAATACTTCAAAGTTAAGTCTTCAAAATCAAATGTCAAGTTCAAAAAAGGTTTACTAAAATGTCTGCAACAAGTGGTAAACACAAGCATTAGTTGTGTTCAGTAGCCCTCTAAATGTATGTATGAAGTAAAATGATAGCAACAGGCACTAACACTAAAACATTCAAATGAAGTGAAAATCAAGGAAAGTCATTTTTTGGTTATCATTGTCAATGATTTTCTAAGAGAGTCGGATGCAAAGGGGTCACTCACAGGATTTTAAAAGTCATGTCTACTAGAATGTTACAATGGCAAATGGCATGGATTTTATGCAGCGCCTTTTCACCTACAAGGCACTCAAAGCGCTTTACATCAAGCTTCCATTCACCCATTCACACATACATTCATACACCAGAGTTACAGCTGGAACACCACTGGAGGCAAGGTGGGTGTGTCTTACTCAAGGACACAACAACACAGGGAATCAAACCACTCTAACACCACACTTTGTTCTACCACTGAGCCACTGCGCTACATGAAATAAAACAATCTATACATTTTATGTGGTTTTAAACACATCCGATAAGCTATCTGTTTTGACGGTTATCTTCTTTCATTTGCTCTTCTTCGTGCTTTTATTTGTCCATGACTTTATGCAATTGGTCTGAACGTCAGAACTATTGTCAAACCAGCGACTTTAGAAGTTCTACCGTCAATGTGTCAAACGCACTTTTACAAACGAGCCGGAATTTTAGTCTGAACCACACCCGTAGATTTGTTTCAAACCAAACGGAAAAGTCCAAAATGTCAGACCAATGTGAAAAGCTGCTCAATCATATATTTGCCTTATTTAAACAGTCAAAAAATGGTAGTACATCTCAAGCATCAAGGGGTTATTGTACAGTATACTGTATAAGTAAGCAACACATCTACTGCAATTGCTGTTGTTGATTTTTTGCTGTCATTGTCCTCTCATGGCTGAACGGCTGCAAGGACATTTTAAGAGATTTTGAAGGAATGGGGTCACTCAGCATTAAGTAGAGTATCAAGTGATAACCAAGGAAAGTGCTTCTGCTGATCTCGATGTTGCCAGTGTCATCATATGGCTGGATGGCTGCAAGAACATTGTAAAGATTGAGAAGCTGTAAAGGCCGCCTAAGTCAATTCCTTTTACCAACATGTCTGTAAATCCACTAACATCCGGACGTGTCTTTGTCCTTCCTGTGTTTCCGTGCCACTCGATTAGTCTTGTGTGAACAAATGATGGGCAAGTGTAAATGTGTTTTAGGACTGATTAAAGTGGTTACCCTTGCTGTGCTTCAAAGTGAAAGCCATCTTTCAGAGCCTCACTGTTTATGGTCTCCTTGTGTCATTAATAAGACTGCAGATAATGTCTATTGTAGTCTTAGATTATTACATCATATCAGGATAATAGGTTGCACAGAACCAAACTTGGCAACACAATATCTCAAGAACTCATGAGGGATTT
The DNA here is from genome assembly GCA_024349245.1 of Neodontobutis hainanensis. Lineage (NCBI taxonomy): Eukaryota > Metazoa > Chordata > Actinopteri > Gobiiformes > Odontobutidae > Neodontobutis > Neodontobutis hainanensis. Next base: position 268,123 of record JALDNG010000141.1, on the reverse strand, counting down.
TTTTTCAGATAGTAGAAGTAAACTGCGTGATCTTTTTGATGGTATTATTTTTAATAATCTTTTTTCTTTTTATCAATACAAACACAAAGATTAGCAAAAGATTGAGGTGAGCGCTCATAATGCTTATTTTATTTCAAGAGTTAAAGAGTTCTAGGTACAACAACCCTAGCTCATCCTCCTCCCTAGCTCCCAAGGAATATCTAAACCACATTGTTAAGCACATTTTAAACTTTCTAATATTCAATTTAAAAGCGCATTCAAATGGTTCCTTAATGAAGACAGGAGGTCCCCTAATGCACATCTGGAATGTGGCTGATGAACATTCGGTTCAATTTGCACAGGTTTAGATTGGACAGTGGCTCTGAGTCTTGAACCACCTTCTCTGTCTGTCACAGTGAGCTGACCAACAGATACCAGCTCAGTTTAGCCAACTGCTCAGCTGATCCAGTTTTAGCCTGCGTCTAGCAAATTACCCACAAGAGCGGTCATGTGCGAAGTCTATCCCAGCGGCCAATCACAGCCTGAGGTCAGTTTTACATGGCTGACAGCTTGTATCTTAAAATGTATTATTAATGAACCCGAACATTCATAACTCACACAGATCCAAAATGCATGTCCTGTGGTGGAAACAGCTGATTTGAGTGCTGCAGCTTCCAGTAGACATTGATTTAATATTTATGTCAAAAGTGTATCATTTCCTAAGACACTATTGCCACGTAGAAAAATTCAACGTTAAGGGACAAGAAAAGCAGAACATTTTGTTGAGGCCAGGTTGTGCCTGAGTGGATCACATCTGCTAACAGTGCTATGTGAAGAAATACGTGTTTTCATGCAACTTTAACGGAGGGACCATCAGCCCTTGGGCATTTTCACATTAAGAAATATGGACCTTTCCTGTCTATTTTAGCTACCCTTTTCACTCATTGTGCAACCTTTTTAACCCAACCCAACTCCACCCCAGCCCCTCCTTTTTGTGGCAAATTCTGTATTATCAATAATACTCTCACTTTTGTACTGAGGTATTGCCAATTACATGTACATAAAACATTAAACAAGATGGACTGTCCTCTACGTGCTGTTTACAGCAATGAAGAGCAGCCAGAACATGTCTTCAGTCAATATACTAAAGGGCATTACTGGTGTTTGCTTCTTGATGAGCAGTTACTTTAAACTCATATACAATAAAATCATTGTTAAAAAGGTTTTCATTCTCAGAACTATACATTTGTTTACATTTACATATACTCGGCCCATCATTCCTGATGTAGCCACATGTCCACATTTTTAGATGATCAGGCCACCTAACTGGTGTTTCATGTCGATTTTATGTGTTAATGCTAAGTTTAAACTGAAAATAAAATTTGTAGCTACGCTTTTTTGTTATTTTACTTGAATCTGAACCTAGACTTCACAATATGTCAATAGGTCATTGAAGCATGTTTATGACAACATAATATATACTGTACTGTAAAAAAACTGCCAAATCAGCACATTTCACATTTTAGAGGCTGAGCCAACATTTGCAGCTGCGCTATAGTTTGCAAAGGTAAACTTGTCCACGTGTCCACTCACTCGGCGCTGACCTCTAATTAGACGTGCACACTCTCGGCTGCCACATGCCTCTTGCTTCTTTATTTACCCGATGTGGTCGCATTATTGTGGCAACCTGCTGCGCTGCTGTCCAATTGTGGTCTTCCCTCTCATTCTCTTCACACCATGCTATCTTTTCCGTCCTCCCAGCTCTTCATTATTTTCTGTTATATCTACACTCCGCCTGCAGGTTTAACTTTAATTGCTTCTTACCGACTAAAACAAGTCCTGTTCCTTCCTTCCTTCCTTTTTTGTCTTTCCTTTTTGACGACCTTGCGGTTGCATAGCGCTTTGTTTGTCACACTTACTCATTAGACGCTCCAGTCGAGATTCCTACAGTTCCAACTCCAGTAAAGAAATACTTCCTTAGACTGACAAAAAGAAAATGAGAAAACAGTACGGAGTTGAAGGGTGAACCCAGTGGGAGGCAAGAATAAATAACAGCACTTTACTTGTAACAGGGTGTTTCAAAAGAATATAGAAATGGCCATAGTGCTTATGTGATTTCAATTCAGGAGTACATAAATACTTGGTAGTTCCAAAGGGAGACATAAACACAGTGAAAATGCGGGACAATTAAAAAGAGGCAGTAAGCATATTAGTTTTACATGCAGAGAAAAGAACGCTTTATTCTTTTCCATAATATAGTATTCACTGAGCTGTGTGATACTTCTGGGTCGCATACTGGGATAAACCTTTGACTTAGGCATTTTATTTAGTGGTGAGGCACTCAGAGTTCTATGAAAAAAGATTGAAGTCTAAGGCAGAAATGGCAGTGACCCTCCATCATGAAGAGAACAGCATAAGCAACAATGACAACAAATAGGACATTAAATATGTTCGTTAAATATGTATGTTAAATATGATTGTCAAAAAAGCAAAAACAGTACAAGCTGCAGTAGAGACTGGTTGTCAGTGCAAACCAATAAGGGACATTTTGCTAAAGCTGGAAGGGGTCCGGTAATGGCGCTAACTTAAAGCTGCTTACAGGGACCATCAAAATTATTAGGACAGATTGTCCTTGGGAAGGACACTGATGTCCATGACACTTCCTGTAATGTAATGTGCAATGTTATAATTGGATATTAACTGGCTTTAAAACAAAAGAAGGTATATACACATAAACTACACTAATCTGTGCCATTGATTTTTTTATGAATGACAATGTCAGTCATGTTGAGTAATTGTTGCAGCCTTATTTACCATTATATCTTCTCAATTCTCTTTCAGTTCTGACACTAAAATGTTTCACACTCAGGCACAACTTTAGAGGAAACAGGGGTCCGAGTAAACGTCACAAATTCAGAAAATGGAAAATATCTGCATGGAGTCCATAATATGCTTTATTGTGACTGCAAGTCTTAAAGCACTGGTCACTCTGAAATATGGATGAACAATTTCAAAAAATAATCTAATTGCGATTTTTAAACTAATGCAATTGCAAGTATTTATTTATTTATTTTCTTTCTGCCAACACTTTGACCAACACCTAACATAATAATGTTTGTTGGTGGCCAGGCCAATATGTTATTAAGACATTAGATGTTGCATTAGATTATATGAAGGCCATATTTTTATTTAACTTTTTAAATCACAGGACTGAATTGTCCATGGGCCTGGAGTTTAAACCCTGGGGCCCACTTTATTTCTCTGACAGTGATCTTTTAACAGCCAAAGGATCATTTTTGGTGTCTTTTTGTTCTGCTTTAGCTCCAGTCATGTAGAGAAAGCAGCATTTCCGTTTTAGTCCAGAGAAAAACTAAAAACTATATGTAGCAGAGATATTGAGTCTCAAAGAACACATGTCCTAATCTGAAAAATACCACAGCATTTTCAACTCATCGCTGACTATTGCTTGTACAGTACATGTCTTTACACGTGTCTGTCTTTGTTTATGTTGGGCTCTGAAAATACAGCAAGGTTTTCTATAACCCAATGTGTGCTTTACTGTCATTGGTGTTCTTATAAAATCAATTGGTAAAACTTTTTAGGGCTGTTAAAAGGAGAATCAGGCTCAAAATCACTTCCATAATTGTGCAGTGTGTCGCCCAATTTATGTGTTAACTGTTTTGACAAAAGCCTGCAACTATTTCTGTAAACTTATTTTAGATGTCCACAGCCAATAAAAGTGTTAATAATAACACTTTTATTATTATTAACTTAATTGTTTAAAATGCACAAAAGACACAAGTTGAAAACCACATTGGCCAATCCCACATTCTTTTTAACAAAGTTTTTCTTGCACACGTTTCTATACAGTATATCTTCACTAGAATTATAGGCAGTGCAATCTTCCCGCTTTAAATTTGCTATTCGATCTTATCCAGCGAGCTTTAAGTCTGCCGTCTGATGACAGAACTGGGCCTTTGTTTGAAACAGACATTCCTGTTCATTAGAGGCAAGCCATTCTTCCTAATCTTCTCTCCTGGTTCCTAGGAGCGTGTTTTATCATGCTTTAGAATAATGTCTTATGTCTACCCCCCCACCCCACCACGTTCCCAATCTGCTTCTATATTTTAATTTGCTGTTGATTGTGTACTGCAAGCTCAGCACTTTCCTCCCAAAGTTCGGAGAAACGTCTGGAGAAATCCGGCATAATGTACGGTCTCGCAGCACTAATTAAATCAGCGCGACAACGGAATAACTGGATTTATCCAGAAGAGCAGCAATGAGCACAGACTCGGCTCAGAAGTAAGGAAGAGTGACAAGGCTTTGTGTCTTTAGTTATGTAATAAATGCACTCAACTTACATCATGCGCCATTCACCCTCTGAGTTTTTACAACCTAATATTTTCTGGCATTCAAGCTTTTTTTGGACTGTAGCAAAGCACATCTCACTTTTGGAGACTTTTCATTCTCTTCTTTTACAGTATTCCAAAGAAATACAAAAGTAGCAGCTTTCATTAGTTTTAAAAGCAATTTCTCATTAGTCGAACATGACAGTGACATGTCAGTGGAAATACAAGGTTGTGCTTCCCTCCCCTAACCCTAACAATCATAATGTGGTTTGTGCCAATACACTGCTGTATTATTTGTTTAATACTGTGACAAGAGCTACATTTTATAATATTACATTTTCCAAATGGCTAAAACGGTATTTTAAAAAGTGTGTGAAGTCTATTGGGCTCAAAAACACTGTGCTTTTGTTCACAACACCAAGAAAAGGACCATGTGGACTGACACAGTGCAGGGATATGAATTTTGGTTCAGATATGTCTCTTTTGTCCAGCCTTTTGGTTAGTTAGTTGTAGCTCACAAAGCTATGGTAAGTTTTGAGTCTTAGTCATTAAATTTGGTCTGTAGAGATTCTCAGTCATCTAGGACATTCAGTAAAAGGTTTTAAGAAAGGCTTGAAGGTAGAGGAAGGGACTTGGTCAGTTCTAAGGTCGACTGGTGAGAGAGGGGGATTTCATATCCCTCAGAGGGACTGGTTTAAGCTGACTCTACTGTGGTACTGGTCACCAGTTGAACTGAATCTAAGTCTTCACCTATGAAGTTACGTCCAGATCCTTTGAAACCTTTTATTGTTTTTAAATTAAATAAAATTATAATTATACCATTAAGATTTTTTCAAGATTTTTTCAAGATGTCCTGGATGACTGGGAACCTTCACAGACACCCTTAAGAGAAGAAATTTGGTTTTTAACCAAACCCCAGATAAATGGTAGAAAAACCAATGGAAACTCTTAAACATGATGCATACAGTATATTTATTTCTTAAACGTAAACTCTAAGAAGTGTGTATGCTAGGTCCTTGGGCTGAGTTTAGTCCTAAACTTAAGGGAAGTTTAGTTTTTTAAATTTTTATTGTGATAACAAAAGCAGTGTTAAACATAAAATACCTATAATTATATAATAACAGTAAACAATGACCAGACAATAACGTATGTAAAAAGACCTAGAGGTCCAGATAAAGTTCAACAAATGAAATTACACACTCTAACAGTGTTTTGGGTGTTGCATCAAATTTTGTCAATAAGGCTAAAACAATAAAAAAAGAATAACAACAGTGAAGTGAGACAGAGCTGGAGCTCTCCAAGAATGAGTGTTTTTACTTTGTTCATTGAAATGGTCACAGTAAATGAGCATTTATTAAAATGCTTAATGACTACTCCCGGGGCCAGATGTTTGAATACGACCTTTCTGGAGTAAGAGCGACTTCACTGCAGCTGTTCACAGAGCCTTCTGACAGAAGGATCCCACTCCACAGACTAACAGGCAGATAAGAAAGTACACAGGCAAATTATAAATAACCCACTCAGGAGAATATTCGTGGCTGCACTTGACACGACAGATAAATGACAAGAGCGCAGCGGAGTATGTTTCTGAGCCGGTGTTTGTGGAGGTTAATATACGCCTGGTGTAACGAGAGGGAAATTGCTTTATGCCACTAAGCCCTGGGGCCAGAACATCACAGTTATGATGAACAAGAGTTGTACAAAGCCCTCACTTAAGAGGCTATTGCACATGTACACATACACAGAAAGGGCCGCTGTGTTTTCAGGATATGCTCTAGTAAGCACACAGTAAGTGGAGTCATAGACCACAGGGAGTGTAAAAAACTAGACTGTAGTACCAACGTCCAATGAGGAAGCTGCCATAGTTGAGTTTACTATGAAAAGCTTGCATTCCTTTCGGCATCATCCTTGATTTAGAGAGATTCTATCAAAATGCTTTCGCTTATGTAGCCTCTTTTCTAATGTCTCCTTTCCTCCAGAGTAGAGCTGTCGGAGTCCGCTTTTAGGAATTTTCCTAAATGAAGTCTAAGCACAGAAATGTCCCGGAGGTGAAAGGCTCAGTAGTCATAGAACTCCTTAGCAGTGTCCTGGACATACTTTGTAGTCGCCATGTTCAGAGCCATTTCAAATTCTATCATTGTAAGGAAACGAGATAGGAAAAGCCCTGTAATGTTTTCACAATTATCTCCTTAAGCATAGGAACCTCTGGATGTTCCAAACTAAAAGGAAGGGTTACGCTCATCCCACAGTCCATTAGCTGTATAAGCATCTATGTGTCAGCAGTAATACAGTAAATGGATGTGGATTTGGTGGATCATTTGACCAGACCAGGACCAGACCAGGACCTCTGGTTGTATAGCTGCTGTTGGGGGGGGGTTGTCTTTAGTCTGTGGTGCCTGTCTCTGTGTGGATTAGATATGCAGTTCCCTGTGATACAGGTAAAACCTCTGGTTGATCATTTTTGAGTCTTTAGTGCTTTATTCAAGAGAGCTGTACGGTTTACTGATGTGAATCTCCCGACCTCTTTCTGTGTGTTCATGACATTACTCACAGATGTCAAGGGGCAGAAGTTAGAAAAGGAGATATATTTTTGAAGTATTTGTAGTGTAATGTCTACCTGTTATGACAGAGCTTAAAATCGGTAAGACTTGAATCTTCAATGAAAGCACTTTAGGCTCTGTAAATGGACTCTGCCTGCTACTATTGCTTTTCGGTTGGGCTTCACAGTTCCTTAGTCTACTATTATTCCACTGCTTCAGACAGTGAGCTGTGAGTGTATGAGGCGCTGTCACCGAGCAGATTGTCCCATCTCTCATTACGGCGTGGTCAGGTCAGAGAGGAGGGGGGTGGGTACCTCTTGATGTCTTTGCTGATATAAAACCCTGTCAACTGTAGACAGGCCCCGTCAGCATGTGCACATTTGTGTGTGATCCTGTGCACGGACTCACTGTGAAATACTTCGATAGGGTGATTGAAAGCAGTCGAAAAGGTCAAACTGGGATCCAAGTGTTGTGGAGTATCTGTTTGGCCATAAAGAAGTGTCTGACTGATATGTGTTCACATACGTACAAGGGGCGTGCTTATGCGTAAAAGACATTTCAGGGATCAATAGCATCAGTGACAATGCTGTAATTCAGTCTAACAATAATGAATGTTCCAATTAGGCCCGACGCAGCAATACATCGTATATAGCAAAGTGTGTGTGTGCTGTTTAGTTGTGAGTTGGTGCGCTGTATTTCTACTGTACCATCTATCTCTGTCCAGCCTCCGCTCCAGGATTCACAGAAAGATTGCAGCTTATTACCTGTCTCTGCTGTGCACTCCCAGGGGCCGGCCCGGGGATATTGCTACTCAGGTAGCTGCTGTGTGTAGGTCACAGAGGCATTTGGCTGCTTATGGTGGACAGCCAATAGAAGGCCCTACCTAGCACAACGCTGCAATGTCAAAAAGTAACATGTATGAAACATGTATGAGATGTTATTTTGCATTTATTTTCATACTCATTCAATGGACTTTCTGTCACAAGACTTAATCTGTACGGAGTCTGACAAGTGTCTGGCAAATAAAAGCATTCCATATATTTGAATATATAATAAACAATGGAAGTTGGAACTTCATTTTGTGTCAGAAGCACTTATCACAATACAGAAATTGCAAGACCTTTGTTTTCTGGATATACCACATTAATTGTAAAGAAGGGGGAAAAAAAGAAAGATATTAAAAAACATTTCAGTAGAAATTCAACATGTACTGTTTAAAAAGTGTTTCACTGTTCTGAAAGAACTTTGAGAAATAGTTCTTGTTCTCTAAAAAAATAAAAAGAGAAAGACAATAGAGAAAATAATAAATCTCTATTAAAATCTCTATTAAAAATGAGGGAAACATTCAACAATTTAAATAAAGTTCACTATATATATATATATATATATATATATATATATATATATATATATATATATATATAGGCCTTTAAATAAATGTTGCTTCATAAAGAAAACCTGCCTTCGGCTAAGGTAGCTGATGCAAGTAGCTTCACATCTCGGGGCAACATTATGCTGCAGTCTAAAGTAAAAAGTCACAGAGAAAACCTGCGGCGCTAGCATTACTGTGGTCAACAGTGTAAATGTAGAATTTTATGTGAGTTAGTGCTTCTTGTTCACAAGCTAACAGAGTTTTCAGGCAGATATATTTTTGATCAGCTGTTGATATGAACTGGGTTTTATACACTTGAGCCTAGTTCTATTCATTTTAATTATGTAGCTCCCATTATATAGCTTTAAATTCAGGTCACATCACTCTGCTGCTTCCACTCCAGCACTGCTCACCACTGTCAAGACAACTGTCTTGTCTTTTTAACTTTAGATTGAAAAAAAATTCCACCTCATCATCTGTAACACAAATAAATCACTTTTTACTTTCAAACTTGCCATTTCTAAAACATTTAGATGAATAATACGCTGCCAGGCCAAAGCTAAACAAATGTTTACATTTTTGACGTTAGGGACTAAAAATATGAGGCAATATGCAGAGATAGAAAAACACTGAGTGGAAAGGCCTGATGTACTTTACCAGTTGAGACACCGAGGAGCTCCTGATAAACAGTAAACAGATAGTGGTGCAGCACAATTAGATCCATTCTATACACCAGCTGAAGTATAGCATTATAAACAGTACCTCAACATCAACTCCATCAGGTCAGAAATATACCACAATGTAGCAATAAACTGATATCAATGCTACAGAACTCCTGTATATGAACCATACATTTATGAACCCGTTTTGAGATCAGTGCTGCAGCCAGAGCTGATGGTAGTGTTTTTAAATGAGATTGCAGTGTGTCGACAGATTGCATTTAGACCTGATTGGAGTGAGGCCACTTCTAGATGAGGTCTGGACAAGCCGATAACAAACACATCATAATGCATTCTATTACAATGATGTTCCTTCGTTATTCAGGTTAGAGACACAGATTGGTTATTACAGGTTGTAAAAGGGAGCTCACACATAAATGGAGCATGCTTTCTAACACACAATAGATGTTCTTGTGCGTGATATGTTGGTAGCGGTTGTCCTATAACCAGAAGGTTGGTGGTTCGATTCCCGCTCCTCAAAGTTTATACTGTCATTGTGTCCTTGGACAAGACACTTAATCCTCCTTGCCTCCAGTGTCTGTGGCTCTGAATAGGAATGTGTGAGAATGTTTGGAGGTAGTTGGAAAGGCTGTAGGCGCAAAATGTCTGCCCCAGGACAGCTGTGGCTACAGACGTAGCTTACCACACCATCAGTGTGTAACTGTGGAGTGAATTAATATGTGTGAGAGCAATATAAATCAAATCCATTATTATTATAATGATGGGCTAACACCACTAGTTCAATGATATGCATTTGCAGTTGTGAGATAAACATTGCAGTGTGCATTATTGGTAGAGTTGTAATTGGATTTCTTGTTTGCAATAAAAATAAAAGAAGAAGGTTTCTGGTTTATTTCCAGCCTTCGTAACTAAATAAAAATCTAGAGAGCAGCAGAATGTTAGGGACTCTTTTATGTCACAAGCATTGCCCTTCGACAGTCACTGGTCACAAGTGTTTTTAATATAATGTCAACTGAGAAGGCAGAATTTTTTATTCAGAAAGTAAAGGTCATAACAGGTCATCTAAAACCAGAAACAGCTGCAGATAAGAAACATATTTGTGCTCTTTCTTTTTGGCTCTTTTGGTGACTTTTTATCATGAGCTTTGTTTGAAAAAAAATAAATAAATAAAATGTTGCAGTGTAGCATTTACTATTTTTGACTGAGTCAAGAATTTGCATCTACACAAAGACCTACATTTAAGAAAAATATCTTCCTTAAGAGACACAGAACACCACTATAAATGCTGTAGCAAATCCACTATCAGTTCTTGTCTTTGTGTGGATCATTGATAAGTTTCTAATTCCTGAAACCTGGACTGCATTGTAACCGTGGATACATGCTCATAACACAGAGCGCTGTTCCGTTTGAAAAATGTCTACTATTGGGAAAATCTGCTTAAAATATTAGCATTTCCAAAAATGTGTAGCTTAGGCCATTTAAACAAGGATTGTCATTTATTTTATTTTTTTTACTCATTTAAATAACTAATAGCATATTGTAATTGAAATAATGTGACTTTAAGACCCCCATCTACATTTTATTATTAAGAATTTTAATAGATGAGAATATCAGGTGTCAGCACTCCCATTGGTTTACACTGATGTCTATAAACGTCTACCGAAAACAAAGAAAGTGGTTATTCTGGTGAAAAATACATCTTTTTACACAACGCAAAAAAATAAATCCATAAAGACAAAGAGAAAAGGGAAGCAAAGAGAATTGCCATGAAGTATTGGCAATAATTCATGGCAATGTAACAAGGCAGCAATAATTATGGGATTGCAACAGTCTAACATAAACTCGAAGCTAAAAGTTTAAGGCCTGCTTCAAACTTTGTTTGATTGAACATGCTTACTGTGTTAATTTAATATTTGCAAAAAGTACAATCTTCATTTGTTTTCATCTGAAAAAGACTCTCTGTTGCACAACCATCAGGCTGCAGTGTTTAGCGTTGCCTTTAATTATCTGCAAGGATGTCATGGTCCAAACTGAGGTCAGTGCAAAGTTGTATGGTTCTGATTTTGGGTATCCCTTCTGAGAATGAAAACATAACTGCTGCAGTACTGAACAAAAACTTTTCTGCACCATTATACGCACTGCTGTTGCCGATGAATTATGACTTGGCATTTTGTAAATTCTGTTCCACAAACCAAATAACTTCTGGTGGTGGTGCTGAATTTGTCTTTGCTCCTTGTGCAAAATGAAAATATTGTCGCTGTCACCAGAGCTGTGCCGTTAGCAGGCGCGCAGCAGCACAAGAGTGATGGCAGCGCTCCTGCAGCATCTGCCACTGGCTGCTCTGAAGATCCCAGGAGAGATGAAGCACTGCTAAAAGTTTCAACAGTGCAGGGGTGAGCTGACTCATGCTGCTCCCTCTGATTCAATCCAACTCAAGTCCAGGAGTAATGCCGCAGTTATATGGTATGACATTTTATACCAAGAGTGCAACTAATTTGCTAAAAAGTCAAGTATAGTGGGCCATGCCAGAAACATATGTTGTTCCAAATGTGATATCGTCTTACATAATCAATGTTGTAACTTAAAGCTCTTCAGTTAAAGCTACTGTATTTTGAATTTTGGTAAACTGAAACTGTAAGCAAACAGGACTTGGACAAGAGCTACACTGGCAACACAACATAAAGAATCACCTAAGTCGGACAAAAATCCAAAATGATTGCCTAAACTTTCAGACTATACTTCCTGTAAAGCGATTGAAATTAATTTTAAGGTACATATAAGGCAGAATGCCTTCAACATGAGTCAGTCATGTTCATGGATCTATACTCTAAAGCTGTGTTCAGGTGGTTAGTGAGGTAACTTTAGGTAGGTAGATTTCTGTGGAAACTTCTGCTGAACGAATAACCTGCTTTGGATCAGGTTAAACACACAGTATCTGATTATCTGATTTTTTTCTTGTTTTTGAGATAAACTATTAAAGAGTTTAATTGCATATAGCGGACACTCCCATAGCTGTTGATAATATGAAGAATGTGTCTATTCCAGCACTGGATATGTCAGTCTACAAAGTGTGAAAAGCACAATAAACTTTACAAAAAGCTTTGATGTTTTAGTATTTTGCAGTGGTAAATTAGTCGGTTCATTTTTAATAAATCAAAAGCAGGAAAGGCCGCTGGGAGGTTGATGGGTGTTAGGGGTGGGGGTTTTCAGTACTGCTCTATCTGCAACTTTCAGAAGTTGCAGATAGAGAATAAAATGAGCCAGTTTGAGTCTACATTGGTTACACAGCTAATTGGAGCGATTGTAAAGCTAGCATTAACTTTGCAGGATTGTAACGTGATATCTTCAAGTAATACCTTATGAGTTTAAACACATTACTAAATGGCAACAAGTTTAATTTATTATTGTCAAACCTGGTGGAAGAGACATCCAGAGCATGTTGAAATGACCCAGGTATTGGTTGTATTTAAGTGCGAGAAAAGTGCACTACAAGACAGCAACTCTGGATTCTGTAGATTTTGTCTTACTAGCAACAAGGACTTTTCTTACTTAGCAAAGAGAAAACCATCAGAGGTGACCTTTAAGTTCTGATTTCACATACACAAAACACCGTCATGATGTTTATTTTGCACTAAATGAGTGTACATTATACACACTCACATTGGATCACCTTTTTCACCTTTATGTGCAGGCAGAGAAAAACATATTTATTGCGACACATTAAAGACTAGTATCTTCTGTATAAAAATTTCCAATGGTGTACTGCTGCTGTGGATCCAAAGTGACTCAAATTAATTAACACAAATACATTAGGAACTAACTGTTATGTTTAATTTTGCCTCCCACTTAATTAGCCATCAGTAATTTTATATTCAATTTGAAAAGCAAACTGGTGGGTTTTGTATTACTCATCTCGGCGCGGTGATAACTTCAGATGTGCCATCAAATATTCATCAGAATATGAGCAGAGAACAGTTAAAGTAACACTTTGTTCTATTTTTTATCTGCATGAGGTGTCTCACAATGAAACTCTTACATAATACATCACAATGCTTCTGCTGGCGTCCGGGCCCTCAACCGACAGTTACCACATTACCTCGTCCTGCTTTAACTATTCATGGACTTTCTCTCTTCTGATTTCTTGTTGAACAGTACTCTCATAACACCAAATTGGTATAAGGAACACTTTATACTACAATTGAAATCATGCATTATTGCTGTAGAATATTTGTTCATGCAAATAATTTACATGTTGTGAACTTACTAAAACCCACACACTATATATTATTGATGGAAGCTCGTTTGGGACTAAAAAAAAACATTTTTATAGCAACCCATACCATTCCTCCATTTTTTACTATACCATAACTAAAGCGGGGCTCTTTTGGCTAATGCGAGCGCTCCCGAGTGCGCTCAGGCACATAAGGCTTCCTGAGCTCTGGAAGAGGTGGTAATAGCAAATAAAAAGCATTCACAGATATAATGAATTAGAAGAAGAAGTAAAGTGGAGAAATATATCATTTGGTAATATAACATTTCCCTTTTATTGTTATAGACATGTTAGAGTCTTTGTAAAAATGCTTTTTTTTGTTTTATTTATTTATTTATTTTTATTAGATTTTTGTTTGTAAAAACTAAAAGCATGTGATACACATTTGTTCCACTACATTTTCACTGATACCACGAGTCATTCTAAGTTAATGTACGCAGAATCCCTGTAATGGGATAGTAACATTATTGTTGACAGTGTATTGGAGAATGCTTTGTATAGTGTGGTAGACCTGAGATATCTGTAATTTTGTTGTACTCAATGGACTTCTCTTTGATTTGAAATTAATTCAGTTATTGAATGAAGTGAATGTTTTACTTTATTCTCCATTTACAAGTATTGTTTTATAACAAATTTTAACATAAAGAAATACATTAATTCCTATTTAGACTAATTGGATTTCACAATTACTGGAACACTTTAGTAAAAGTGCTTTTTCACGTTTTGTGGATCTTGCTGTTTTTTATATGTTGGATAAAAAAAAAGTCTTTACATACATAAAACAAATGTGTTTAAAGATGCTGATAAAAAGAATAGTTCTATCAGTCTAACAAAATATAAAACATTGTTATTATAAAGATTCTGCATAACATGTGTTTATACCATTTAATAAGTGATAGAAAAACCATTACTAATACAAATGTGTAAGTGTTAGAAGCCCTGTTATGCTTTAAAAAGCATAGTTCACTTGCCCTATTAGCAACCAAACAACTGTCTGCTCCAACCTGGGGCTGTACTGACAATCACCGACAGTGAGGAATAAGTTATTACTAGATATAAATATTGAACTAAAATAATTATCTACGAGCTAAGCCTTTTACTTTGACAATTAAATAATATATTTAATGCCGTGCCTTGGATGTTTAATTTTCTGTCACAATGTTGTAGATATATTTGGAAAAAGATCATATAATATACATATAACTGGACAACACAGAAACACTGAGTGTGGGTATCTACAAAATAAAATCATTTACATTAAATAAGATATTACAATCATTTACTAAAATGATTAAAGTAGACATATCTTTTGATAAAATAAGCGTTAAAGAGGTGTATATCTAAATGTCACTGTTATGGAATGTACACAGTCTGTACCTGTTGCTCTGCTTTACATCAAACAGACAATCCATTATCCTATCCTGTCTCCATTTATCCAGTCAGAAGAGAGAACTCCTGTTGTGGTCTGTGTGTACTTTGTTCAAAAATGGTGGCGCAGGTGAAACTAGCAGCAGGTACAGACTCTACAGTAGTCGTATGGATGTTTGTCAACTCATGGTTTGTCATCAGTAGCAGATTGTTTGTTTGTTTGAGCTAAATGAACTAGCGCTCTCTATAACGGCTTTGGTTAATGGTATAATGCATTGCTAACTGCACTATAAGTGCTCATGACTTCTTAATTATCCACCAAAACACACAATGATTCTTGTGTTTAGCTGGAGGTGCTTTAGTAGCTTTAATATGCCGGGAAGCCCCTCAGGCAGCCGTCCCCCTGCGTCCCCAGTGAGTGCAGCCCAAGCCTGCCGAGGAGGGGGGCATGCTGCCAGGCCCCCCTGCTGATCAGCTTGATTAATTAGAGCCAGACTTTATCAAAGTGATATTTGGAGTTTGTATGCAAAGCGAAGCCGCCCCTAGTTATGCAGCAGTTGTCGCCAAGTTTGCTTCGTCTCCTTTTCTTGCATAAACATTTGCTCTTTTTCTGATTGATATAGTTAAAACTATAGGTAAACATCAATTTTGTTTCCATTTGAATTTTTCACTGTTGTGTATATTTTTACCCACAGCTTGGAGATTGTTGAATTTGTCTAGCTGTCAAAACTCAGCTTGTTTTCATAAAACCATAAGCAGAATATAATTTTTTGCCAACTGTGCATTGCATGTTGGCTTCTGCCAGAGCCGAGATGTCACTATGCCAAAGACCAAAACATTTACATTTTCTAAGACATTTTTAACACCCACGTTGAGGATTAGTGGAGTAACCACGGGAGAGGAAAGCGCTGATGGCGAAGGATGGTAAGGGTGAGTCAAGGTTGAAGCAGGCTGGGTTTTCTGAAAACATTGTACAGGTATCTCAGGTGTTTATTATGCCAACAATAGCTTACAACCATTCCTTGCCGTCTTAGTCAAATCTTTGGCAAAAAACCAAACAAATAAAAACACTATTGTCCAATTACACACCTCAGACTGCTCTACTTGTGGGCACGTTACGCTCTGTGTTCGTTTATCACGTTTGTGTATCAGGCGTGCCCATAAGCCTTTCAGACCGACTGGCAGATGGGCCGCGTGTGAAATTACTTTTTCTTTCCAATAACTTCATATAATATCTTCCATTTCTCTTCTTCTCTTATTGTCGCACATTGACAGTCCCTTGCATTACCTTTCGCAGCCTTAATGTTCAATCAGTCCACGCCTGTCTCTGTACCGGGAGCCAATCGCCGAGCTGATAGGGAAGGCCGTTTTTGTTGTTGCGTCTTGGCCATTAGCTATTCATGAGCTGGGGTTTGTGTACCTGCAGCTGTGGGGTGTTCAGGAGATGCATCGGCAGTGACTCTGGGTGGATTAACGAGAGTGTCACGTTTATCTCATCAACAGACTAAGGCTATGTCCATACTAATACCTTCCCTTTTTAAAATGCATAACTTTTGCTTCCAAAAAGTGTCAACACAAACTATTCGAGGAATGTTAAAAAGAGCCCGGACCACATTTAAAAAAAAGTTTGTGCCATAGTGTGGACTTTTAAAAGTTATTACTTGGTTGCGTTTGCACTAACAGGGTTTAAACCTGCTTTTAACAAAATTACCTTTAGTGACAGTGTATTTTACCTACGCTCATAGACTCGTCTCATAGACCACCTACAGAATGACTTAATACTATATAACAGTTAAAATGGAGTTGAATAATAACACTTTGCGTTAAATCGAGAACCGTGGATGGTAGAATTTCTGTTGCAATGCTGAGTTTTCCAAGTTGCAATGTTTGGAATAATCTGAATTAAGAAGTTAGATAGCTAGTTAGGTAGCTAGTACCACGTGTTGATATAATATTATTGAACACTTTGGGCCTGATCTATGAAAGGTTTGCCCATATGCTAAATGAATCAGAGGCGCAGGCGAGGTTCCTTCCTCTCACCAATGGTGTAAAACAGCGGCTGAACTGAGCAAACTCCGACACCACACACATATCTGTGGCCTGTGCACTGTAAACATTTATTGCAGACGCCTCATGTCGTCCACAGTTGAGGACAGAGGGCTGTGAGCTGCTATTATTCTAGTGATGAGTAAACCAGCTTCAGACTGCGATAATGCTGTTGAGGAGCCAAAGAAGCGCTCACATCCGCACTAATTACAGATATTTTTAACTTTTAAAATGGATATCTAAGTCCTGGCCTCAGAGTGGGACCACTGCCTGTGACTAAGATGTATCTATAACTACAATATCTATGAAAAACATTATTTTTTTTACGTATTTCTTATCTTACTTTTTGTTATTTTATGCATGCAATAAATATTAGAAAGACTCAATAAGGGCTAACATAAAGACTGAAGAACATATTGTTCAAACCGAGAAGAGTAAAAAGCTCCTCTCCTCAGTGCTGCTGTTTCTTATGGTAGATCACACACAACACGGCCATCTCTCAAAGACAAATTAGTATGTGGCATTTCTAATCATAGTAAATCAGGCCTTTAGTATTTGGTCTGTTTAACTCCTCTTCAGACATCACATTTCAATCATTACAAGTGTGCTCCTAAGCCTGCATTATGGTTTCATATGAGATACAACAGAGTTAGCTTGTCATACCTTTGTGAGACGCTCGTTGTCACCATGGTTTCCAAAGTGTCTCCCTTTATAAATGAGTGTACAAGTGCAACTTCCAACAAAATAACCTTCTAATGTGCCAATGGTGATGGGACATGAAGGGCTCTGTTCATTTAAAGCAACTACTAGGGTCTGTGTTGTTTGTTTTTGAGAGGAAACTATCCAGGAGAGAGTTATATTTAAGAGTCCAGCAAGTTTGTAAGAAATAATCATGTCTTCTGAAACAGTAGTACAAATACAACACCGTTAGGGTCTTGTGTATTGGTCTATTTGTGCTACCTCTGTTTGAGAATGTATATTTTTGGAATTTAAAATTACGCGGTGCTACGAGCTAAAAATTTTGTAGTGTTAGTTTTAAGAGTCAGAACCCAAAACCAAGCATTCAGAGGAGCGCTTAAAGGAGGGTTTTCCAGGGTGCTGTGTAACTTAAACCATGAGACATTTTGATCGAAACATGTTCCATACTCTTCACTGGGAGCACAAAGAACTGTGTTATTAATTTAAAAAGGGGCATTGGATGCTTTCTTTAAGCCTTCTATTTCTTTCAACCAACGTCAAAGCCACTTTGCCACAATCCTGTCATGGAACCCTTTTGTCTGAACCGGAGCATTTTTGTGTCTCGACCATTTGCTATTCATGAGCTCTCCCGCTCAGGTTGGTATACCTGTTCACTGCAGGGCCTTCAGAAGATGCACTGGCTGACTGAATGTGGATTAACGAGACTGTCACCTTTAATACTGGCAGCCGGTGATAGAATGCTTGTTTATCTCATCAAGAGAGTTAAGGAAAGCCGGTCCTGACCTGCATACATTTGCTTTGTGCCACTGCTACACAAGATAGATTACCCGCGCCCTCAGATCTCTTTAACATTTTCTTCACAGAACAATAAGGTGAGCCACTTGTTGACGTCCTCTCACCTGTTCGTGCATGTGGGACGGGCGCAATGTAGACTATTTCTCCACGCTGGCCCTTTGTCATCATAACCATTATGGCAGGTATAAATAATAAAGGGAAAGAAATCAAGAGCGATGGGGAGATTGGAATGAAAAAGTGAATGAATAAAAGTGCTGACTGCGTTCTGGGCGCCGTGATAGAGCGCTTCATCATCGGCGACGATGCTAAATGACAGCACGGGACAGGAAGAATGAGACGGATGAGGAGACGGAGATGGAGCTGACCGGGAGCAGTTTAAGGAGCAGAAAAGGTAATGGAAAAGACGGGGAAGAAAGAGAATGGTAGTGGTGAAAGAGTGAGACAAATGAGAGAAGCTTCGTGAAGTGACCAAAGACCAGTTACACTTTGTTATGGGTCCGGCTCCACAAAAGTACACTTGGCTTATGGGGCTCTTTCAACAACAAGGTTACAGTTCCAAGTTAGGTTGGTCAGATACTGACTCATATATTCAAACGTATCATATTCTTA
The DNA here is from genome assembly GCA_024349245.1 of Neodontobutis hainanensis. Classification (NCBI taxonomy): domain Eukaryota; kingdom Metazoa; phylum Chordata; class Actinopteri; order Gobiiformes; family Odontobutidae; genus Neodontobutis; species Neodontobutis hainanensis. The sequence goes on along the minus strand of JALDNG010000141.1, from coordinate 249,416 downwards.
CCCTTTAAAAACAAAGGTTATGGGAACTTTTTAGCTGAACTAGTCCACCAGAAAGCAACAGTCTGTAGAACAAAACCAGATCTGTGTCTAAGACTGCCAAAGACAGCAGGGCATGTTATTGACTTCCAGTACAATACAATTTGTTTGTTCTCACAAATAATAATCTAAAGAAAAGTATGTACATTAGATAAAATACAAACTTTTAAATTAAACTGAACAAGCTTTTTTATCATATAGTTTGATTTATCTAATACAATAGTTTTCTAATTTGGTGTAAAAGAAATTATATGAAGTGAATGGGAAGAACAAGCAACAACAAAGACTGCCTCCACTTGTGTACCGCAGTGCACTAATGGAAAAATTTAAAGGGTTCTCTTGATTTAGAGGCTGCCAAAACTCCTGCCTGATCTACAACACTCCTTCCACTTGCGCCGATTCATCATCAGAGGGGCACGCGGCTCATCACATTGACTTCCAAATTCCAATAAGACTCCGGAAGATGAAACCCTCAACTCTGAATGGCTGACAGCCTTTGAAGTTCTCCAACGTGTCTCTCTTTGAGCGTTCCTTGTCCCTTCCTTACCTGTACTGTGTTCGAGCACTGGGGGGCCACGATTGAAGGGCTTTCTGAAGATTTCCCTGCTGCCACTCGAAACGTTTCGTGTGATCATTTTGTAGAGTAACCCAATCCTGAGTGTTTTTTTCTCTGATCACCTTGGAAACACGGAAGTGCATTTGTTTGTCAAGTATCTCATACTATCCCTGCACTTTACAAGAAGAATTTTGGTGTAGCATCTGTATTGTATTATAACCAAAAGACAATACACAGTCACAAATGAAATGTTGTGTATGATTGTTAGGGTTAGGTAGGAGGTTGCAGAAGCAGGTTCTTGTCCAGTTTCACAATCCCTCAACTATTTCTAAATATACATTACATGCAATATACAGTATATAAATGATCAGTTCTTACAAACATGCAGTATAAACAGAAAGTTGACTCTGACTGGCTTTATGCAAATTTTGTATTTTTTAAAACATTTTGTTTGTTTCAGAGATGTTTTTTTGTAAATGGTTGGTGTGCTTGATGGTATGTTTTTGTGGATCTAATGGTTTTGTAAACAACAGTGAACCTTTCATCTGACATTTTGTCTGCTAATAATATTTGGGTGGACATTTTTGGCCTGATGGTTAAATTATAGTGGCAGTTTTTGCTCCTGCTTTAGTGGACATTTGGACATTTTGGCCTTCATTCATTTTCTACTGCTTCATTCATTTTCTACCGCTTAGTCCCATTAGGGGTAGTTGGTGACTGGAGCCTATCCCAGCAGCTTTGGCCCTGAGGCGGGGTACACCCTGGACAGTGGCCAGTTAGTCGCAGAGCTAACATTTAAAGACAGACAGAGACAGACATTTCAGATTTGCCAAATAACCTACACATGTATGTCTTAGGGCAGTGGGAGAAAGCCGGAGTACCCAGAGAGAAACCACAGCAACACATGCAGACTCCTCAAAAAAAGATAATAATTGTTATGTTTTTGCCTAATGTTATATTACTAGTGCTAAAATTTACCCTGGCACTGTTGTTTTCTTGTTAAAAAAACAACACGATGCAAAAGAAAAAAGGTTTGGTAAAAAAAAATTGCCTTGATTTATGTTACCAATGAGACTTAACTGTGTTTCCTTGTGTTGTGTTCTAATGTTTCCTCATCTGCAACTGTCTTGACTCACATCCAACATTTGGTTTGGTTACATTAATTTCCTTTTACTGTTTGCTCTACACAACTTAAAGTTAATATGATATCTTTTGGGTTAGGTTTGGGAGCAAGGCCACGCCTCAAACACACCTTTGCTACCTTAACCACACTTCAAACACACCTCTCATTATGCACATCAGTTTCATTCATCACTGCTTTGTTCTGTTTTCTCGACCCCACCTTCCCAGTCCCCTTTTTCTCCCTACCTATTTTCTTTTGGCGTCCCCAGTATCCAACCTCAACCGACCCGGCAATCATCTCTAGAATCATTATCACGCTTCATCATCTCATCACACTTTTCTGATCATATTTCAGTTCATAAACATGTAACTCTATGTAGTTGTGGCGTGGTCCTTGCTAGGGAATCTTTGACTTGGTGTAAATTACTTACAGACCCTGTACTTGAGTAAAGCAGCCTGTAATCCTTCCTTTAAAAACCTCAGTCATGCATCACATTCTCCTAGATGGGGGAAAAAACCCGAGCTACTATAATGAGGGACTGGCGAACCACTCTGGAATTTTTAAACTGGGACAACTACTGCTTTTAATGACTTTTTCATGCATATGTAATACCTGCAAACAACTGCATCTTCTGTTTCTCTCAAAGAGTTTTTTTTTTGTGACAGGCGCCAGATGAAAGATATTTTCAACAGCCATCCTTCCGGACTGCTCTTAATATTTCAACCCGACAACGTCTAAAAATACCTGCTGAGAAACAGAAAAAAGGCTGAACAATACATTTCTCCTTCAGTTCTCTTAGTCATTAACAGTTTGCTATTACTTGGAAAACATGTGCGCTCAGCTAAGGCTAACATGACCTCCTGTGCGCTTAAGCTTTTTACGTATGTCTGTAAACTCACAGTATGACGCAAAAAGAAAGTCATGTTGTATCTTTGCAAGGACGTTCAGCAGTGATATTGAATTAATTTGAGTCTGTGCAGAACGTTTAGTGAGACGGAGTCTGCCCTTCAAACACTGTCACTTAAGTGCCCTCGTGTAATGGGAGAGGCGGCGAGAGGAAGAGGAGGAGTAAATTTGGGAGACAGGGGTACGGCGCTGCGAGCAGTGGCAGATGTTGTCGCCGCAGAGAGGAGGAAGTACAGGAAGTAAACATTTACCACACTTACCTGCCGCACACATGCTGTGTATGATGGAGTCATGCTTATTTGGGCAGAAAGCCAACACACACACACATGAGGCGTCACATGAGAGATAAGGGGGGGTAGCCAGAGACTGATGAGCGCCGAGCTGATAAAAGAGCCCAGGGAGACAAGAAGAGTTCAAACTGTAAAACAGAGACTAGGGACACAGGTGTTTCTCATTTATTTTTACACAGATGTACGTGGAGCTGAATGTCTTTTAATGCAGAAAAAATATATATTATTATACACTAGGAGCTTTGGTCACCAGTTTTATGTACTATAATAGTCAATAGCCTGTATGGGAAAAGTGTATGTAATCTAATCCTAATATAGCACTATATCCAACAAAAATATGGTATATAGCATGTTGGCTTTCCATGTTTGGCTGTCATACTTTGCATTTTTCCTAGGTTTTACCTTTTGACCAAATACATCTGTGTCTACATAGTCCATATACTGTATGTTCAGTTAGTAGGCCACTAGGTTATTATTTGATCTGTTTTGACGATAGTCTGCAGTTATACTGACTAGAAGCACTTTTTTTGAATAATTTCTATGTCAATGTCATGGATTTATGAATCTATGTTGGTAATAACACAAAGCAGAGCAATAGCAGAATTGTATTTTCCTTATGGCACTGACTGAAAGCACTGTATAATCTTTGTTTTCTCTAAGCCTTTATTGTCTGAAGCTTAAACACACTCTTGATCTCTATTGAGACACTTGAATTAAAGGATTTCACCTTTTGCTAACATTTTACTTCCATATCCGCTTGACACCAACAATTTTCTCCAAGTTTCACCTAAGGCCAACTTTTACTAAACCAGTTCCACTTAATGCCAACATGTAACTAAAATGTGACACTAAACCTGAGACTAACTCGTGTCTCCACTAGCAAAATGTTTTGCAGCGTTTAAGAGCTTCAGAGTCAATGATTAGCCTCAACTTTTATGATAAAGGCTTTAATGAAGTGCTTTGTTGAATCATGTTGAGGTGTATTGGCTGTTCTCTTTGTTGACAGAAACAGGTGTATTTCACATTCTCAAAAAATAAACATCACACATTGTGAATGACAACGTAGGGGGCCTCAGTATTGAAGTAAATAGAATAATCAAATACAGTGGGGATTGAAAGTTTGGGCACCCCAGGTAATTTTTTTTATTAATGTGCATAAAGACGCGAAGAAAAAAGGGAAATCTCCAAAATGCATCAAATGACAGATTAGACATCCTTATAATAAGTAAAAAAATTATTTTAGTTCAATCATTTACACTTTCAAAATAACAGAAAAAACAAAAAAATGATATCTGCAAAAGTTTGGGCACCCTTCAGAGTTAATACCTTGTACTGCCCTCTTTGGCAAGTATCACAGCTTGTAATAGCTTATTGTAGCTAGCCAAGAGTCTTTCAATTCTTGTTTGAGGTATCGTTGCCCATTCTTCCTTACAAAAGTCTTCCAGTTCTTTGAGATTTCTGGGCTGTCTGCACTGCTCTTTTAAGGTCTATCCATAGATTTTCAATTATGTTGAGGTCAGGAGATTGTGAAGGCCATGGCAAAACCTTTAGTTTATGCCTCTTGATGTAATCCACCGTGGATTTTTAGGTGTGTTTAGGATCATTATCTCTTTAACTTCAGCTTTGTCACAGATGGCATCAAGTTAGCATCCAAAATTTGCTGAAATTTTATTGAATTAATTTTTCCTTCTACTCGTGAAATGTTCCCTGTGCAACTGGCTGCAATACAACCCCAAAACATGATCGATCCACCCCATGATTAACAGTTAGACAGAGGTTCTTTTCATTAAATTCTGTGCCCTTTCTTCTCCAAACATACCTTTGCTCATTCCGGCCAAAAAGTTCTATTTTAACCTCACCGGTCCACAGAACTTGTTAACAAAATTCATCAGGCTTGTCTATATGTTCATTTGCAAACTTCAAACGGTGATTTTTGTGTTGAGGACGTAGAAGAGGTTTTCTTCTGATGAGTCTTCCATGAAGTCCATATTTGTACAAGTATCTCTTTATAGAGGAATAGTGTACCATAACTCCAGTGTCTGCCAGATCTTTCTGGAGGGATCTAGCAGTCAAACGTGGGTTTTGACTTACTTTTCTCACAATCCTGCGAGCCGTTCTGTCTGATATTTTTCTTGGTCTTCCAGATCTTGCTTTAACTTCCACTGTTCCTGATGACTGCCATTTCTTAATTACATTCCGAACAGAGGATATTGGCATCTGAAAACGCTTTGCAATCTTTTTATAGCCTTCTCCTGCTTTGTGAGCCTCAACTATTTTCAGTTTCAGTTTTCTAGACAACTGCTTAGAAGAACCCATGGTGCTGATTGTTGGGGCAAGGTCAGATGAGTCTGGGCATTTAAAACCTTTGAGATTAACATCACCTGGTCTATCCAGACGATGATTGAGAACAATCCATGACACTGTCAGGTCTTAGCTTGCCAAAGGGGGCAGTACATGGTATTAACTCTGCAGGGTGCACAAACTTTTGTAGACACCATTTTTTTGTTTTCTGTTATTTTGAAAGTGTAAATGATGGAAATAAAATCTAACTTTTTTTGACTTATTATAAGGATGTCTAATCTGTCATTTGATACCTTTTGGAGATTTTTCCATCTTTTCTTGGCATTTTTATGCACATTAATAAAAATGTTTACCTGGGGTTCCCAAACTTTCGATTCCCACTGTAAGCTTTATTTTTCTCAATTATTTAGGTAAACGCTGGTGAGATGAGATAGTATTGTGCGACAGTGCAACTACATGACAGCGGCTGAGCGCCCCCAGGATCTATCAAGGCCACGTGGCAGCACAATGAGTCATTAGGGCCCCATTAGCAGAATAAAAAATTTGTGTGAAACCATCTGTTTCTTGCATTACAAGTAGCTGCCGGCCTTTAAAATATTCAACTGAGAGCCCCAAAGCTGGGTTATGAATATTGCGACTCTTCCCCAGGTAAGGACTGAGCGTGACTCTTTTGGCTCTCAAGGGATGTCTAGGTGTGACTATTACTGCGTTAAATAATAAAATAAATCCTGTTTTGCATGAACAAAGACAGAAATTAATGGACATCATCAAAATTGAAGCCGATGCAGAATTATGGCTAGATCATTGACACTTGGGTTTTGTAATTCTAGGCTTGTTTATTTGAACACTAATCTTGGAAAGCTATCTGTAAAAAATATTTTCATTATTCTTAACAGACTCACATGGCAGATGGGTGATTGGTGTGATTGACAGCTTATTTCACAGACACACTGTAAAACCCTACTTTATCCTATTTTATTGTGCTGTTATTGTAGTTTTACGGATTGCACAAGCCTACAAACTATAAAATGTTGTTCACAGAAAGAGTTGTGATTTGAGTCTGCATATTCCAAGTTGGGAAAAGGTGAATACCGTGTAATAACAGCTTATGGTTTATTAAGTGTGACTATAAAGTCTTTTTAGGAAATGATTTGTAAGAATTATAGTAAGTATTTGATCTATGAATTAATGTTAATTTTATTCTCCTAAATGTTTTATTGTTGTGCTCACGTGCCCGGGGACTGCAGATGGGAAGTAGCTTGTAGCTAAATCTGGTACAAAGCATCTCTTTTCTTGTGAGAATAATGTATTTGTACATGGTCCCTGGGAAATAAAGGAAAAAAAACTTAACTAAGTTAATTAGCCTCTTTATTTATTTATTATAGAAAGTATGCAAACCATGACAGTACCCACTAAAGCTGGTTGTACAACTGTAAAACTTACAATGATTTATACTTTTTTTGTTGTCATGATTGCCATTCTGACCTCATTTTCTTGTGCTTGCTTCATAAATAAAGACTTCTTAAAAATAAAAGTAAAAAATAAAATTGCCGAAGACATAGCAGGATCTTTTGCAAATGTGAGATTGATGGTCACACTGTCCAACATACAACAGGCTTAAAGCCATTACGAGCAATTTTGCCATGACTAATTGATCAGTCATCACCAAAATTCAACAGACTGACATGGGCATTAATATGGATCATTTAAAGACCAGTTTGTGGAAGCATTTCTTTAATATACATGTAGTATCCATGTCATTGGATTTACAAAGTGACTAGAATGAATTCACCAAAGAGACTGTAAAGGTTATGTTGGTGGAAACATGCACTAACTAGAGTAATAGAATCAGTTCCCTTGTGCCACAGCATAAACCAGTGTCTGATCCCTGCTTTTCTAGTTTTTCAAAGTTGCTAGTCTTTACTCTTGACCTTCTAAGCCTTTGCGGTCTAAGGCCACAGCTCAGTCTGGATCTCTAAGACAGCCTCCGAATGAACAAAACCTAGGCACAAAGGCGTACTGTTTAGCATGCTCGGCCCCCTGCCCACATACCCCCGGATGCTCCCAGTGCGCTCTTCCCCCTCCACCTCCGCATCAGACGACCTTCCCCCTCTCATGTCCTCCGCCTGCCCCCTGTCTCTTTACCTCTGTCTGCTGCGTGTCGCACTCACATCCCAAGCACCAGCCGTTTTGATCTGGGCCTTCAATAATGAATGAAAGGATACGATTCGTCAATCACTTCAAAACCACGCAGCTCACAATGGCCAAGGTCAGGACGGTGGCAGCTGTCAGCGGATGATGGCTGGCACAGACAGGTGTGCGGACAGCGGCTGGACACGTACGCACTCACATATATACGCTCAAATAAAGGACGAACAGATGGAATATGTATAGGAACTGGTCCATATTGATGGAACTATTTTAAAACCATTTTAGGCCAACCTGACCTAATTGTGACCGTACATTTCAAAAGTACCGTCCAAATTAATTTATTTTTTATTTATTTATTTATTTTTTTACTGCAACATATAGACTTACTTAAAATTCAAAAGGCTTTGCCTGACTGGCCAAATGGGCTGTTACATCTGGAAGGGCTTCCATAGAAATGTTTGCAAAGAGCTACTTGAGTGGATAACCAGTGACCATCTATTACCAAGTCATTTTACCAGACTTTATCAGTTGTTTCCAATAGAAATGTTACAACGATCACTTTAGCATCAAACTTAAAAAATGTCAGCACTACCACACTATCTGTTTTAATCAGTTTGAAAAGATGTGTGTTGGCATCCTGCAATGAAAAAAAATATTTGGTGGCAGTTGGCAAAAATGTGCAAGTATGGTGTACATGGCCTTTTAGAGACAAAAAAACTGACAACTTAGAAATCAAAAGCTTGTCCCTTGTCATCTGTCAGAAGAAAAAACAATACAGTATTGATATCATTGACCATTGCTAATGAAATTACTAAACACATTGATTAATGGTGCCATCACTTTTCCAATACAGTGAAAAAAATGTATTGATTTTTGTAAGATGCACATGAATGCTTGCTGAAGTCGGAATAACATCTTGGAAGCTTGGGTTAGAATGGGGTGCCTACATTTCTGACTTGATGTCATAAGCTTATATCACATTGTCACATCTGCTCTGATGGGCCATATCATATAAAACTCCTACTGATGACCTAGTTTGTCCAGACATGTCAGCTTTTTTACTATAATTCAGCCAAGACTTTTCAAATCTAATTTCATTATGCTTTTTACATGTTTGAGTAGCTGTTTACTTTTATTTTTTTACTTTTTTCCAGTATAATTTATTTCTTCAACATAATGACATTCACTTACCAGAAATTTCAATTTGCACATCAACTCTTTTTTTATAAACAATATATAATGTGGGATTACCACTAGCTGTAGCATTAGTTTCTGTCATATCACAATGTAATTCACAATTCACAAGTCACAATTCTAATATGCAAATGTTGACAGAGAAAATGTATTTGTCCAGCAACAATGCTGTAGATTGAAAACTTTTATAAATGTACCCTTATGGTTGTGAGAAGCACCATTATTTTGTGGGGGGGCAACAAAACATGCAGAGAACTACATTGTTTTCCAAACTATATCACAAACCCAGAGAATTTGGACAGTGTGTAAAACAATAGTAAAAAATAGTATTTTCAAATGAGAAGATATCAGTAAAGAACTAGCCTGTGAAGTGGCTTCCAGAATCTGGAGCAAAGGATTTGAATAGTAAAACAAAGAGGATTAAAATCACAGAAGAGAAGAACTGATAAAGAATAGAGAAGAGCCGGGCCGCCTCAAGTCACTGGTTTAGTCTAATCTGTACTTTGTGTAATTACACACACAGTGTTTATGTGAGATGTGGTTTGGCCCAGAGCTGGTTGTCACATCACCAGTGGAGCAGGAGCTGCAGTGCTCTATCATAGACAATCTGGGTTGAGTGTGTAAAGCCAGTGGCTGAATGTGAACAGGGTGTTGAGATAGTGTTGGGCAGGTTCAGGGGCAATGGGATAACAGCCCTGTCTTCCTTTTTTAAACTGTCTAAATAGCATTTCTGCAGGGGGAAATGTTTAGTAACTTCATGCAGTTCAGATATATATAGCCATATAATTTCTCAAAACTGATAATAGATGAGGCAAATGTAATACAAACCAATTCTTTACAATTATCAGCTCCAGAATCTATCAGCGTACTTGTTTCCATTGTACAGTTGTGCTCATAAGTGTATAATAATAATAATAATAATAATAATAATAATAATAATAATATAAATCATATTTGTAAAGGTAAAGGTCTGGGTCTACATGACACCGCTCAGAGAGATGAGTTTGTGAAAATAGCTTGTTCTTAACTTTGTCTCTGAACAACTGTAAAACAGGGCAAACAGCAGACTATTAATACTGTCCCACGTTCTCTATCTTCATTTCATTCTGGCAGAATTTGTGATTATTTAGCCATTTTTCAGAGAATATGAATGATAAGACAAAACCTATTCTTTCACTCATAGTTAGTGGGTGAAGTCATTTATTGTAACAACTGTGTTTACTCTTTTTAAAACCATAATAACAACATAAACTACTTAAATGACCCTGAAAAAAAGTTTACAAAAAGGTAATTTTGGTCTGATAACGTGCACAAGTTGACACAAACAGATTTGAATGGCTACTAAAGGTAACCATCCTGTGATCTGTTTGACTGTAATCAGTGTGTGTGTAAAAGGTCAGTTAGTTCCTGGGCTCCTGACAGACCCTTGCATCTCTCATCCAGTGCTGCACTGACGTTTTTGTATTCTGAGTCATTGGAAAAGCAAAAGAATTGTCAAAGGATCTGCAGCAAAAGGTCATTGAACTGTATATAACAGGAAAGGATATACAAAGATATCCAAGGAATTGAGAATGCCAATCAGTAGTGTTCAAACTCTAATAAAGAAGTCGAAAATGAGGGATTCTGTTGAAACCAACCAGAGGTCAGGTAGACCAACAGAAATTTCAGCCACAACTGCCACAAAAATAGTTTGTGATGCAAATAAAAACCCAGAAATAACTTTTGCTGAAATAAAGGAAAAAAATAATTGGTGTGGATGTTTTGAGATGCACAATAAGGAGGCACTTGAAGAAAAATGGGCTGCATGGTTAAAAAAGCCATTACTACGCAAATGCCACAATGCTTAGAGTACGCCAAACACTACAGAGACAAGCTTTAAAAAATCTGGAACTGAAGTCACTGGGAGTGATGAGACCAACATTTTACTTTTTGGCCACATTCATAAAAGTAACTACAAATGTTTCAAAATTAGTTAAAAAACAGTCTGAAAACATTAGTTTTGTTGAATTGGTTTCTCTTTTCACATGATAATGGTGAATAAATCAGCATATCTACAAACACATGAACAAATGCCATATTGTCTGAGACAATATCTTAGGTTCAGGTCCTTACCATTGTCCACATACTTCCTGATAATGGAGAAATGTTTGAGGCACAGTATGTAATATTTAGATAATTTCTCAAAATCAGAGTGGGCAGATGCATTTTCACTTCCAAGAAATGTCATCTTTCAGTCATTTGTACATATAAATATCAACATCTCTCATAGACTGATATGGGGATACAGTAGACCCCTAAAGTACTTGGACACCTACGTAATGGTGCGATTGGGATGCACGGCGCTCCACTCTGTCATCTGTCGCCTCCCTCAGATGTGCGAACGCTGACTGATTGGATTCCTAATGTTGATGCATAAGAACATATGTTTGTCTTCTACTCGCAGTGTTTTTAATGAGACTGTAAAAAAAAAAAAACTGTGAAGGAAAGGGGAGGGGGGTTCGGGAGGAAGCCTAGGGATAAAAAAGTAAAGCCGGAATAATTACTGCAGAGTGAGTTTGTGCATGTCATTCAAAAGTATTGAGAAGTATTGCTCTTTTTCTTATACATTCGCTTTGAGTTTGTTTGGAGAGAGTGCCATCGCAGTGGGAGGTGTTTATTCCCCGGCTCCCTGCTCTCCGCTCACCTCCTCTGCGTTCCTGTCAGCTCGTCAGCAGATCGAGGCTGACAGTTGTTTGTGTGAGCGTGTGCCGATCGGAGCATTCGTCCTAGCAGATGTGCCCAGCAGTGTGGCCCACCTCTTAAATGTCACTGATCACAGTCACTTCCACCTGATTACCCCAGCTCCCTTTCTCCTGTTTCATATCAAACCCCTGTCTCTATTCCAGCGCAGCCCAATGCCATACACCAAGATGTGCACATGAATCAAATCCAAAGATTAGAACTATTATATCTGACAATTTTACATATTTAATTCAAGCCAAGTATTGAATTATGCATGGGACAAAACACAGCATTAATTCATTACTGCATAATTTATATTGTCTTGTTTTCTGCTCCATCTCAGATTACCACATGTTTGTTTGTGTCAAAGTATCTTTTGCTTGTTTGGTTTGAGTGGCTGGAAAAGAATTGCAGTTTTTTATTGTTTACCTCATCAAAATTTGAACCTCCTATCATCACAAGGCCTAGTAGTTTTTTGATCTCTTGTCGATCTGGCCAGCCACTGGGTTTCACTTTGGAGTTGAAATTGTATTTATGTGAAACAGGCTGAATCATCACTAAACAAGGCAACAATTTCTCGAATCTCATATTGTATTGAGATGATCTCTCCACCCAGCTACATATGTACAAGTAAATTAATCCCACTAGGTGCTTTGGATAATTATTTAAGACACACAAGCAGAGCTGATGTGTCTGCATGTATGGTGATTACACTGGTTTTCTGAGAATGACACCATCTTCTAAACAAATTCTGAGAGGACAGATAGTCTCGTCACTCAGAATACAAATTTTGAGGTCAGGAACAGTCACTGAAAAAGACCCTGAAAAGAACCTTGACTGGAAGCAACTTGAGATTTAAGTGGCAATAAGCCATCAGCATGTGTGTCTAGCAGGCTAAAAACGGTCACTGATGAGCAACAACTGATTGTTTTAGTGAATAGTGGAGATCATTTTCTTTGTCTCTTGACATTGGGTTTGACACCTGAAAGATCTGCTTAGTCTGCTTGAGGTAACAAGAGTCTGAATAAGGCTATATTAAAATACTTAGTCCCGTTAGGGGTCACGAGTGACTGGAGCTCGACTCGGCAACTTTGGGCCTGAGGCCAGGTACTCCCTGGACAGCGGTTAGTTACAGGGATGACACTTAGAGATAGACAACCATTCACTCTTACATTCATTCAGTAGGGGCAATCAACCTATATATGCATGTATTTGGACGGTGGGAGGAAGCTGGAGTACCAAGAGAGAACCCACAGTAACACTGGGAGGACATGGAGACTCCTCACAGAAAGTAATCAGTCAAATCCACGTGCTTCTTGCTGTGAGGCAGGAGTGCAGACCTCTCTGACACCATGCAGCCCGACACCATTCAATTAAGGTTAATGTAACCACACACTGATTACTATTTTTTACAGCAGCCAATCGATGGATCTCCATATAGCTTAAAATCTCTATAAATGCTTGATTGGCTTCTTGGTATTTATACACAAGGAGCTTTATTGTGTTCAATGATTCCCTCATATACTAATCTGTTGGTACTTGCCTCTAAACCAAACCAAAAACACTAAAGTATGAACCAAACCATCTTAGGAGTCAGTCTCTGGGATGTAAACTTGAAACTGTATTCAGTTGCAGACAAGGGAAGACTATGTAAACTGCTCACAAAAAGGCCCAGCCCTGGCCAGGGATTGAACCCACAACCTTGTTGCTGTGAGGCTGGATTGCTAACCAATAGGTGTATGTCCAAAGAACTAGTAATTAGCTTTTTGACAAAACACAACATACATAACAGCCAGTATTATGCAGCATTTAAGTAAATAAGCAGTGCATTATACTTGCATTAAAATTAAATTAAGTAAAGCCCAGGATAGCTACAGTAGCAGTAAGTTACAATGACATTATCAAAAGAGCAATCAACTGACATTTTCACCCTGGCCTTTTACAGAGGCTGTGTTAAGTCTTAATGGCTATAATTCCAAAGAGAATTACTCACGGTGCTAAATAAACCCAGGTTAATAACCCTGTATAATTAACTATTTAACGCAATTAGCAGCTATTAAGTAATTACATGTCATTCAGCTGCATGTGCTTTGCTTCTCAATGTTTTTCTTCTTGTCTTAGCTGAAGTTAACATGGGCAACAACGAGAACTTTGAACGCCATTCGAGCCCCTCTCAGCTCACTTTCTATTACCCGTATGTGTCTGTGCGTGCATATGCGTGACTTTGTCTTTGTGTGTGTGCCAGAAGCGTGTCGTTTTCTCTGACATGTGGGAATCAGCGCGTCGGGATGTGCCAGTCATGTGTCACCTCATCACAGACTGCTGTCACTCACCACTTGTCCAAAGCGTGATTGGAGTAGGCAGGGAACAAGCCTAAGGGTGTGTGCTGCAATTGGCTGCGTAAACAGAAAGAAGGCAGACAAGAGTGTTTTCACGTTGTGTACTATGACGGTAAATTAAAGTCGGTGCAGTTGGCTTAGGTCTCGTTTAAACAGGATCTTTCATTGTCATAGGGCTATTAGGACATCTTGATATTGGTGTGACAGGACAGTAATTTAAAAGAAAATCTTTTATTTATATATTATGTGGATTATGTCATTTCCCTCTAACAATAGAATATCATGATATTAGTAGTCAATAAAAATTGGTGTAATAAATTGGTGTAATAATAATAATAATATAATATATTTTTATTTTAAACTATAAGATTCAGAAAAATCAATTACAGAACAAGAGCAAATAATATAAATTGTGTAACTGCAGAAACCAAATACAGATGAGAACATGAACTGTACACACATAAACTGTGACTTATACTATAATCTATTTTAGCAGTGTGTTTCTACCTACCTTGTTTTGTTCATTATTTTAATTATAATAGACACATTACAGAGACAACTGCATGTCTTGTTTTTACAACAGACTAATGGTAGGTCGATGTTTAGCTTCTATCAAAGACGATTAGAGACAAATTGGGACAAAGAGACAAGACAAAAAACCACAAACTCTAGGTAGCCCTCAAGTGGCCCAAAAAGTCGCAAAGTGAGCCTTTAAAGAGGAGCTACCCTTTTCTGCAGGGGTATTACAACATCTTGATGGTGGTGTGACAAGGTCTTTTCAGTTAAAATTTATTTTTTTGTAATTTTATTACGGCCTTATACTTCCCCACCAAACAAAAACTGATCAAAAAGTCAGAAATTGAGCATTGTCAATGTTTATGCTGTATAGCTTAAACATAATTTTGGCTTTGTAACAGGACTATTAGCAGGTGTGTGTGTGTGTGTGTGTGTGTGTGTGTGTGTGTGTGTGTGTGTGTGTGTGTGTGTGTGTGTGTGTGTGTGTGTGTGTGTGTGTGTGTGTGTGTGTTTGCCATGCACACTCTGATGTGAAGAGATAAATGAACGCCGGAGTGGCTCATGCTGGCTGAAGCCCTTGAGCAAAACCCCTGATCAAAGTCCGGCATTGCCTCACAGCACATTCTGCCTGCTTTAACAATGCCTGCAGTTTATGTAGTCCACATCTACAGCAGTCAGATTGGGCCAAGTTAGAGCGGCTCCCAGTGGTCCTTCGTCAGTGGAGTGCAGTGGAGCTGTCCTGCTGGGATCAGCGGGTGAGCCGAGGCCTAGTGGGTTTGAGTCTGGGCCACTTTGATTTCATCATCAAAGGGCTCTAGGTGTTTCTCTGCTCAACTGTAATCTGCGGTCAGTAGATTTTCAGTTAGGCCTCTTTAAAGGTTTTCTGACAGAAAACAGAGGGGGACCTTAAAAAAACATTCTTTCATGGTTGAGCCATATAAGGTCATATGTTTTAGCTTATATAGCTGTTTTAAACCCATTGCTTTTGCAGTTGTCGTTGCAATTTCATTAAACTGTTTATGTTTGAAGTAAAAGTTATATAGGTTTTAAATACAATACTTTAGTGCAACAAACACATTTTCTTTTAAAAAAGCATCACTCTTTAACAGAACACTTTAACAGGACACAACAAGAACAAGAAATTTCCAGACATTAATTTAAAGGCTTATTTATAAAGTGTATTTTTTAAAGTGTCTTACACATTTGACAGTTAATACATGGGGTATTAGCGGGACTTTTAATCAGTTCATTCCTATATATTCTAAGGATCCACCAATGGACTAAGAAATGCGGTAGCTGTGGCTTTGTAGCCTGCAGGTAACAACAGTGACGTAAATAAAGCAGATAAGGACCCTGCACAAGGCTGTGGTATGGGAACAGAAAATCAGTCAATGCACTTGAGCCGGGCCTGAGGAGACGTGTTAAGCAGGCTAGAAAAAGGCCGGGCATCGCACTAAAGGCGAGGCAGGAGATGGGTCATGCGTGAGGCAGTAGGTGTCTAATGAGGCAGGCAGAAGGTAAGCTGCAGCAGTAATGAGTTGTCTGATAAGAAATAAATCCTGCTGCAGTGATCAACACGACGGAACAAAAACAAGCTGACAAAGGAGCGAGGGAAAGTGGCAGGTATAAGTAGGAGCTGATTGGGACGAGACTGGGAGCAGGTGTGGCTGGCAGCTGAGGGTGATTACAGGGAGGAGCGCTGTGTGTCGCAGGGAGTGGTTGGGAAGAGAAACACTGCAGGGGTGAGACAGACATGTATATGTAATACTGTCCTCTTGTAATACATTATCAGTACACTGGTGCCAGACGCACAAATGTAGCAGCTATACAAGCACATATTCTGTTTAATTTCATGACAATGTTCTTATATAAGCATTTATTTACCTGAATTTATTTTATTGGCAGGTTCCTGTGTAAAAGAGGGTTGAGACTCTATCTACTATGTTAGTCAATGGTTTCTTTCTGCCAATTTCTGATAAAGAGATTCTACAATGAGATTAATAAATGCAATTCACCTATTTAGCAAACTAGAAACTCCAGTTACTAACAAATTGGACTATATCCCAGCTGACTTTCTGGCAATCAGTCAATAAATGATTCAAAATATTGTCATTATATTACTGTGGATTGTTTCCAGATCTTACATTAGGTTGTCCAGACACCATACAAGGACCTGGTATACAGTGATGTAAGGGCCACTTCATTTAATACTGTTAGATGACTACCTTGTCGTGAAGCATAGTTTATGTTCATCTCTAGACTACTGTAAAAATGGCTGTTGTCCCCTCATAAACACGTAAGACTAAACTGTGTTTTACACATGAGTTGTTTCAGCTAAAAGTTGCGGGCGAGAAAGAAACTTTACTACATCGCTAACGTTCTGCTCATTTTCCTGAGCATCCCGTCCCTTCTCTCTGCTTGTATCCACCCCCCACTGCTTGTGTCAGAGCCGCAGAGACAGCGCTGGTTTTCTGGGGTGTAGTTGCTGTCACCACAAAAGAGTCTCCTCACAACTGTTGCCCCAGCTCTCACTCAGCAGGAGCTATTATACACAGCTCAGCCTAGCTCAGTGCAGTTTGTAACATATGAACGTCATTTATCAATTGCCTTGGTTATTATGTACTTTTGGTTTATTTTGAGATTATGGCAGTCTTGGCAGAGAAATTAAGAGATGGTTTACAACGTGTTTTGCAATGATTCTGCTTTAGATTGGCCTCTCATTTACACAAGACATGTTCTGACTATAGGTAAACTTTTAAATCCAGCCAAGGAGGTGTTTTTGTTTCATTGCGGCTGCCGCTTTCTTGTAAACTGTGAAAATGTCATGGGCGCAGCATGCATCGTCTCTGCAGAAGTAGCAAACAGAAAACCCTCCCCCTACTGGTCTGGCATATGTTAAACATTGTTTTTTCGAGAGAAGACTATAACAACCATTAAAGTCTCTTCAGTGTTTGAGAAATACTTTTAGAATATAATCAAATATGTGAACAGGGTGTTGCTGAACACACAGAAAAGAAAGAGTAATCTTGGAACATTCACAAAATGATATTATGATATACGTGCTCCTAAGGTGTGAGCATTGGTTCTTCACTGGCCCATACGCCGCCTGGTCCTCTTCACTTTGTGGCATCCTATTCTGACTAAGGTTTTCATTCACCAAAACATCATGAACTACCTCAAAGTCAAATGTAAAGTTCTTTTCCAAACCTTTTACCCACCTGAAAACCCAGTTTTGCAATGTTGTTATTGTCTATCTTTAGCATCAGTCGTAGAAGTGATCATATGAGACTTATTTCACCATTGGGAATAGGCCTTTTAATTGTACACCTGTTTTGACTTTACCTCTACCACACTTAAGCTGTCTAACTATGTTTATGTAATTCGCAAATGGCATAGAAGCCATCTTGTCCCTAAGGAAAGGGCACAAAGGTCACATAATGGTGTCAGGTCTTATCAGAGGCCTTATGCGAGCGATGCTTTGACAGTAGGACAGCCCTGAGCCCTGGTGCACTCGGTATGGGAGAGGGGATTGGCATTGGTCCAGTGACAGACTGCAGAAAAACAGAACAAAACATTGCATTTTCTGTTTGTGTTTTTTCTTGTTTTATACCAAAACATCGTCTGTGTGATCCAGACGGATTTGGGGATTTATGAGTCTCCAGCCGTATTTTATCTGATATCAGGTGTTTTCTTTAGTCCTGTACTCTTTGTGCTTGTTGAGACTGAAAATATCTGTGTTTATGATATATTGCTTGGTGTATTCCTACAAAGCCAATTTCCAGTGAAGTTGGGATGATTGAAAATTGTAAATGAAAAAAGGAGGCGGTGATACAAAACATACTTTCACTTGTATTTTATTGTAGATAGCGTGGGTGCAGCTTATTTGGGATTTGGTCGGGTGAGCTAAAATACAAAACAAAACAAAACCTCTCGGCAAGTTCCAGTGTAATCTCACATAAGTACAATGGCATTTACTGTAAAAAGATTTGAAGAGTAGATAACCATGCATTTCTTGAAAAGAAAAAGAAAAAAGTCAAGGGAGAGTAGAGATGGGTTGAGTCTGAATACATTAAATTGGAAAGGAAATGTCCTAACTCCTTTGGACTGACCCGGATGTATTTTATGGTTGCCATTATAAGAGCTGTATGAATTCCTATGTTTGTAAGGAAGGAGGCTAAGGAAGCTTCTTTTCATAATTCCTTTAGGGATCCATAGGGACCTCTGGACATTCCTATTCTGAAAGGTAAGGAGCTTACCAGCCTTCCACAATCCACTGCTCCACCAAAATAACATTTCCCAAAACTTTAAAGTGACTTTGCATCAACCATTAGGTTTCTCTATGTATCTGCACAAAGCCCAGTTTATAAAAGACACTGCTGACGCGAAGTCTCTCAGGTTATTTCTCTAAAGTGTCCTGTTGGAGGAGAATGTGTGCTTTTTGTAGTTCATAGTTGGGATGTGTAGTTTTAAATTAAGCTCATGTGTATCCAAATGACTTCCCCCGTTGTTTCCTGCAGAGTTTATTGGAGTTAGATTGTGGTAACACTACTGAAGCTTCTTTTCTTAGTCCATAAGGAACCTAACGTCTTACTGTTGACCTTATAAAGTAGCTCACAAAAGGTTAAGGAACAGAAGTTAGCGTTTATGATTATAGTGAAATTTAAGTTCATCCAGCTCAGCTGTTAATTTTTTGAAGAGCATAGAGGAGGATGAAAATGAGCTGCTTTGTCATGTGTACATACAAGCTGTTTGGGCCTGAGCTCAGAATAAAAATAAAAACAATACAACCGCCTTAAACATAATTAGCGTTTAGCTTTAAAATTCACAGTTTGAATGCCAGAATTGAGTGGCTTTGCTAATGGCAAATAACCTATTGTCCCAGTCTTGACATAACCCTTGTGAAGATAATGAGAATCAAATTAGCTGCCATTGTGTAATTTACACCACCATAGTCTCAGATTTTAGAGTCTGCTGCATTGGAATTGTGTGCCTTGTCTGTTTGGAACTGGCTGCTCTGTGGGGGGCTCAGTGGGCAGTCTCTACCACTGCCCTTGAGCTGCACGAGAGTTATGAGCGAAAGCCAACTGAGGGAAACTTTAGCGGTTATTCTCCAGAGAAAGTAGAGATACGTTGGCAATATTTGTAGCCAATACTACAACTCTGTAGAAAACCAAAGCTGTCTTGTCTTTATTTTCTCTGCAGTGACGTGAGCATTAGTGGATACAAACAGAGACAGACAGACGCTAAATCATTAGTAAAACATTAGCAGGTTTACTACTTGTGGTTTGCAGCTTTCCTGAGGTCACCTAAACTTTTTAACTTAAAACACATAAACTAAACACAATGCTCAATGTGATGTTCTAAAGCAGTGTTATTTAATGTTACTTTAAAAATGATTTGCCCTTTTTTTACAGTTTTGCCTTTAAATGTTTATTTTAAAGTTCTATTTAAATATTTCAGATTTTATTTAATACTAATAGTTGATGAGTTTTAAAGATACATGTCCTCTTTGCATTTAAATATTGTATAGTACCAATCAAAAAAACAATATGGTTTATCGAGATATTTTTAGATCAATAAATAGTCCATCAAAATATTTTATTGTGACTGGCATATGTGGTAAATATGAAGATTGGTCCACATTAAACTGAAGACTTGTTATTTGATGTAAGAGGTTGTTGTAATAAACAGAAAACTGGTGGACCTAAATGGCAGAGACCTAGACAAAATGGCAGTTCAAAATATTTATTAAAATCCAGAGGATTGTGGATGAGAAGTAGGTGTCGGGAGATGAGACCAAGGTCTACACAGAGACAAAGGCAAGTTTTAAGGCAAGTTTTCAACAAAAACAAGAATATCCAAACTTCAAGAAATTTGAGCCACCCAGTGTACCACAAAAAGGTAATGGATGATCTGGCAAAGATTGGAGGACTGAAGAGGACTGAAGAGGAGTCTGATGAGCTGCAAGTGTGCTTGAGTGAATGCAGGCTCCAGGGACAGTGGACTCCGCCCAGCCCCACACAGACAGATAAGGAAACAGACTCAAGGGGGAGGAGGAAACTAAATATTTGAATGGATTGTAAATTCCTAGATACGCCACAGTTACCGGTTTGTCTTATTTCACATGTTCAACTTTAAGGCACCAACATTTAATCCCATTACACTTGGGAATGGGGTTGTATCTCTGGCTATGTATTGTGTATTATTGTGTAACTGTGCGTGTATTGCCTTAAAAAGGAATATGTCTAGGGATATGAAACTCATTGCTCAGCCTCTTGATATTGTTTATTTAATTAAATTGGTACCCTTCTTTTCCGACCGCTAAAGAAAATCAGCTGATAATATTATTCCTCACACACTGTCAGGCCAATTAAGTGTTTTTAAAATCCTGTTGAAACAAGCAGAGGCAGACGTATTAGATTAAAAAGGAATAGAACTCATTTACAGCACGTAATCAAATCGACCGCTGTTAGCACGAGGGGGAAAAATTGCTTGGCCGTGCAACTTTTAGCTGCTTATTCATAAAAAATTACTCATGATAAAGTGGGCTGATTAAGTTATTTTCTCCTCTTCAACCCCCTGCGTCAAAAAAGCAGATTGAAGGGCAGGGTCAGGGTGGGACTCATTTTCAGCCCAAAAAACTATATATGTGTGTTCGTATGTGTGTGTCTGTATATACAGACACACACATACGAACACACTATATATATATATATATATATATATATATATATATATATTTATATATAGCTAGTCCAAAGTATAAAGCTGGTGTTAGTGTTTACTGTATTTGGATATACTGTATCAAGGACAGTTAGAAATCAGTATTTTAATGGCATATTACGTAGGTTATACTCCACCACTGGGTCACATTTAGGGCTGCTAAACCTCTAAAGATGAGCTGGCAACGCCAATGGAATGGCCCCCCTAAATTGGGGGCATTGTTCTGAACTAGGTTTACTCATCACTAGAACAATAGATGGCGCATAGAACCATGCTGCAAAAGAAAGAAAAACACCTGCACACGCTTTAATCTGAAGACCATCATTCAAAATGTGGTTTATAATTATGAATTTTCTCTGTTTCAATGAGCTCTATTTCTGACGGAACCTACTTTTCATTTCAAAAGAAAGAGACTGACACACACACATAGACAACACACACAGACTCAAAACTGCAGTGAGAGGTTTTACCTTTGACTTGATCCTTAATGTTGCATAGATCTTTTAATTTGGGTTTCATTTCTGACCAGACTCAAAAGGAGGCTGCAGCTGAGTGTCACCGGCACAACGGGGGTTACGGGCTGCAGAGGCTGCCACCGCCCACTGTCCTCCGCTGGGACTCAGGGACACAGTACATGTTTACAGTGCACAGGCCTCAGTTACGTGTGTGGTGTTGGAGTTTGCTCGGTCCGTTCTACTGTTTTCCGCCTTGGCTCAATTTGATAGTGTGCAAGGAAAAGACTAATTGACTGAATGCTTTTAATTGTTGTTGCTTCACACATTGGCTGTACAAAATGGCCATAAACAAAGCCACAAGGTTGCAAAGAACAAGCAAAGGTTTATTTAATTCACTGGCCACATTGTTGAGTTATCACTATACAAACCGGCCAACAACTGGCCCAGCCCATCGGGAACAATCTTGGTTCTCCCGATTAGCCACGTCGGCCCTGTTAGAGAGGGTTGGTGGGGACGGTGGGGGTGGTGGTCGATCAGTATTCATAGACTGGAGCAGGTTCTTCTCGAGCTGTCTCGCAGCAGGGTGCAGTGCTATGAAGATAAAGTGATTTTTCAGGAGTCAGTGACCCTAACTCTGACCTGACACACACCGACACCCCCCACACACACATATTCTATAATTAAACCTCCACCGCTGGAATCAGGTCCACAGTTAAACTTTAGTTTGAGACTCTCCACTCTGAAAGGCATTTATTATATGTGGTAGTATAGACTGGGTCATACATGTGATTATGGATCAAATAAAAGATTTATTTGACTTTAAGGTTACATTGAGGCATCAGTCAAAACTATTTTCAGTAAAAGAAAAAAGCATCTTGACTCAGTTTTCAAGGTGGAGACGTTTTGTCACTAATTCCAAAAGACTTTATCAATTCTGAGGTCAACTGGTAAGAGAGCTGAGCTTATATTTCTAGAGGTTCCCCTGAAACCAAATCTGATTGGACCAGGTTGTTCTAGAATCAAACTGTTTTGATTTAGGTTTAAGAACACTGTTATAAATACTCGGCAACAACTCATCTTCTGTTCAAAGAGGGCTTTTCCATTTTCACAAAAATGGCTACCTTCACCCCTCTCTCAAACCATCTGGCCTCTTTGGCCAAAATTTGGACATTGCTGTCTTTAAAGGAATGTCTTTTCTCTTTGAGGTGGAGCTGGACTGCAGACACTGTGCGGATACATCCTCTTGTGAAGCTTTTGTTTGGTTTTTATGTGCCTGCAAGACTGACATAGTTGTTCTCATGCTCTAACGGGAGGTATGAGGTGTGGAATAGCAAAATATTTTATTGAAAGCACACAATTATCAGGACTGAATAGTCAGTGTTAATAAAGATAATGAGAAGAGAAAAAAACTGTGAAATAAACTTAAATATTGTGAACAGGGTTCTTGAAAAAAAAAAAAAACACACACTATGGCCCAAACTTCAAAGCTAGCAACTGATAACTTGAAATGGACACCAGGTAATCATATATTTTAGTACCACTGCCTAAATAGTTTGGAATCAAAATACAAATTAGTATTGCTTTCCAGATTTACCTTTTTTTCTATGTACCTATTATTTAGAGACAGTTTGAATTGTTTATCATTGTCACACCAGCGACACTCACAACACTATGGTAGTGTTTGTCAAAAGGGTACACATAATGTACTTCAGTCCAGCTCTTCCATTACTGAATATGATGGGAATGCTGCTAAATGCTCGCTGTAGTGTTGGCAAAGATCTGTAAATTCCTTTCCAACTGCTACCTCACTCTGTGGTCGTACTTTTACAGTTTTTCATGTTGTGTGCCTCGTGGACGGTGTGTAACTCCTCTTGACCTGCAGCAAATGAACCTTTTGTTCTTGTGGCTGGACTGTGAATGTCATCACACTCAGATTTTAACAAAACCATCATTCTCTTTGAACAATAGACAACCTTCAGTAAATGTAATGATCCAAGAAGAGGTACCCTTTACCTGCTCTTTATTTTATTTTTTAGATCTAAAGTTCTCTGCCCAGGTCAAATCCAAGATGAGAAAAATAGTAAGAACATCAATGTGATAAGACTGGGAAATGAAAACAACAGTAATGGCTATGGTTATTACTGGACAGTGAAATCTAAAGGACTGATTAGAAATGATAAGACAAGAAGAAACCCAAGAAGCCCTCAAGACTATTTGTGCAAAAACATGGCACAAGGCCATCTGTAAAAAATAAAAACATTATCCATGCCCCTGCACTGAAAAATACAATTATTGGCAGCTAGACACACATACTCAAATTGCTGTTTTACATTTTTATAAGCAAAATATTTATTTAAAATGCCTTTATGCCTAATCTATGCAGAGACAATTGATATCATTGTACAGTGGTTACCTGTCATTGTCGAGCAGTGTTCCTCTCACACATCAAGGCCATGGCCGCAGCTGTCATCACTATAAAGAATACAGTAAAGTATGTGGGCAAGGTCACTCCTAGAAATGACAAACATCGCCGTGGAATCAATTTATAGAACATATACCAGGTAAATGGAATGTCCCAGGTTCAGTTCCCGGTTTGGGACCATTTGCTTCATGTCATTACCTCCAGCCCATTATTCCTGTCTGCAATACTACCAAATAAAAAACACAAATATAGAAATAAAGAAATATTTGGTAACACTTTATTTGACACTACACTTGATACATTGTATCTACCTCACCCTGTTATTACACACTGTAATAACATGTAACTACATAGTGCATATGTACCCTAATCATACCTACAGCGCTTAATTTGTAAAGCTGGAAGAAGGGGAACACAGAGATACTATTTAAGGGAAGTATTCCTCCAGCATCAAGAAGAAAAAAGGTAAAAGAACACATGCTGTTATAAATTTTCTGTCTAATGATGCCATTTTAACTAACGGGCAGTTTCTATAAGCGTTATAAATCAGAGTAAAAACTGGATACATTAACTTTTACACATTTCTCCATGTTCCCCACAAATTATGTACTGCCTACCTACAATATGTAAGAACACAAAATTCCATTATGTATGTACTATGTAGTTACATGGTATTACACTTTGTCAAACAAGGAGGTAGTTACAATGTATCAAGTGTAGTGTCAAATAAAGTGAAACCAAATAGTTTATTAAAAAAGGTTGCTCAAATTGTTCCTTATACGGTTGATTTTACCAAAAAATGTTAGGTTTAACTGCATTTTTAATAAATTTCATGATTAAAAAAGTGATTTATAACGCATTTGTATACCGTTAATATATATAATATACCATCTGGCCTTGCCTAAAAAAAAAGTAAACCCCTCCAGATATAAAAAATGTCAGCGTTGGTAAAGTGTTATTGATAATAGATAATAGAGATGTTTTTACTTGCCCATTGCTAATTGCCTGATTCAGCAGTGAGGTTTATATTTATTAGCTATAAAAGGTGTGAGTTTCATGAAAACAAGACATGAAAGAATGACACACTGATGTAATTTGAACATGGCAACAGAATTCTTAGACGAAAAGCCTCTAATGCTCTCTGTTTAAAACATTCACCAAATTATTATTATTGCCAATGGTTGAATGTCAGGCTCACTTATTCTTCATGCCATCGCAATACGTGTTATTGGTGAAGGTTCGCTTTTTCAGATTTACTAAATTTTTTTCCCTGGCTTCAGTTAAGTTCAGGGGAAAACAAAAAACACACTGCTTATAAAGGGTTCTATTGTTTTCAAAATGTTTTAATAGGGCTTACCATCACCTCGGACATACACACATACGTAAAACTGCAGGTTCACGTTGTCACATTGTTGTGATTCCGAGGTGTGCTAAATTGCTTGGCCCACGTTAGCCAGAGAAGCCGTGCACATTCACAGCCACTCACAATTGCTTAGGTGCATAAAGCGAGTGCTGTTTTGCCTTTTGTGACTTGGCAGTGCTTCGTCAAATGAGCTGGCTGTCACTTTAGCCCCCATTCCTCTTAATGGAAATGCTGCCAAATAGGCCATTCCTTGACACAGATTTGAAAGTTAGTGTTCCCCAGATGTTTCTAACCTGGCTCACTGGATGTATGGAGTCATAATTGAGCAGGTAATGTGTGCCCTGAACCTGGCATCAGGACTGTCTTTGTTGAACCAGGTATAAGAGTAATCCAACCATTTCTTTGGCAGTTCAGACTAAGATTAATATTGAGATGTTTAATGCAGCACAATGGAAAAATAATGACCTTATACAGGGCCATTTTTTAAAGGACAAGTCATTAGGAACACACACTGAGGGAATTTGCAGTGCGCTGAAGAGCCAGTGAAGGTGAAAGAGGGCGGGATGGTGTTGTGGACTGCCAGCCCCAGAGCATGACCCCGCTCCGGTTCTCTGTCTGTGTCTTCATCCGGCTCTTCTCCTTCTCGACGTTATTGCAGCACTCATCTCTGCGGCAAATTGAATTCCTCTCTGGGATCTGCCTAAGCAGTCTCATGAGAGCGGGTCGAATGAAACGCTGCGGGTTGGTGTGGAGGTGCTGTCATATTAAAGTGTCAGTCTCTGTTGGGGTAAGGTCCTGGAAGGTTATCCAACCCTTCTATAAGAGCTGGAATAGAGCTGAACAGTTTTGAAGTCACAGGAAAGGTAAATAAAATGTGTGGAAAAAGTGAGGAATTAAGAATACTTGGGAATATTTGGGCTAAAAAAAATCATCCAAGTTAAGTTTGATATGGCTAATATTCATTAGTCATCTTTTTGATGCTATTTCAAATTTGGTCCTCTAATTTGTTATTAAATTTATTTTGTTCATTTTTATCCTTGCTTGAGTTATACAGTATGTTGCATCCCTTTTATTCATTCTTTGCTGCTTTTTTAGAGTGCAAGTCTGTTCAATTATAATGTAGACAGATGCTAGCATCGCTCCTGGTTTGTTCAAAATGAGCTTTATGTAATTGCATGCACAATTCTTAAACATTTCCAACATGCATAGTATACGGCCATGTGGTAAGAGTAGCCATTAGCCTAGATAAAGCAGAGGGAGACCTAGAAGAAGATGTCTGGATAATGTGCTGAAAAGGTGAAGAAGACACTGGAGTCTCTTGTTTGAGCAAGAGACAGATTGAGATGGAGAAGCCTTGTCTGATTGGTCACCAAGGGTCAGAACCAGTGCAAAAAAACCCAAAAAAAATAATGATTGGCAAGCCTTTTTTGGTAGGCCAATGTTTTTGTTCATATTGCAAAACTTGGAAAACTGAGAATAAAGTTGACTTTTTTTCATTTATTCATTCATTCATTCATTCTCGCATTGTCCCGTTAGGGGTCGCGGGTGACTGGAGCATATCCCAGCAGCTTTGGGCCTGCCTGAGGCGGGGTACACCCTGGACAGTGGCCAGTTAGCTGACATATAGAGACAGACAGTGACTGACAACCATTCACTCTCACATTCATTCACAAGGGACACAGAGTTGCCAATTAACCTGTACATACATGTCTTTGGACGGTGGGAGGAAGCCGGAGTACCCGGAGAGAACCCACGGTAACACGTGGAGGACATGCAGACTCCTCACAGAAAGACCGGAGTTGGCCGAGAATGTCTGAGTCAGCCGGGTTTTGAACTCACGACCTTCTTGCTGTGAGGCAGGAGTGCTAACCACTCTGCCAGGTGCACCCGTAAAGTTGACCTGGTTTCAAAAATGGAAGAAAATGTACATGTCACAATAAATGTGGTATTGTTTTTAAAATGACTGTCAACAAATGTGATTTTGTGTCACATTTTATGTCCATTTATTTTTTTTTTACTCATTTTTAATGTTGTTATTATTAGTAAGCTAGTAAATTAAGTAAGTAATTACTGATAATGTCAGAAAATACTCTCCAGAAAAGAATGGAAACCTGTCCATCTCAAGAGATGAAACCACAAGACAAAGCTTGAGCCGCCACACGCTTTGACAGAGATTGACCAAGAGGCGACACGACAAACGGGCTTCAGCTTCAGGGAGGAGAGTTGTGGGGTGATGGACAGACAGGTGGTTGACTGGAACAGCTCATGCGACAGACAGACAGGCTGAGAGAAGGCACACTGTGGGGCGAAGAATGCAATTCACTGACATTGAGTGACAGGGAGACAACCAGCAAAGAAGAAAGAGGGACAGTCAACATCGACGAGTGAAACGCGCTGTTAGCTGACCTTGTTCTCTTTGCGTTGCGACCTTCTCTATCTCCATCCAGCGCCTAATGGACTCCCTTTAGAGCTGAAAGACGGGATTAAAAGGGCTGTGATGAGTGGAGCGGGGGAGTCGGATAGACCACTGCTGTTAGAATGTGAAGTATGAAGAAAGTGGTAGATACGTGAAATGGATGGAGGCCCCAGCCAAATGTCCACATTGTTCTATTTGTGCAGTTTGTACAGTGTGTCTGCCAGAACTGTCACTAATGGAAAAGACACAATGGCTCTTTAGTGCATGATCCTGATCCTTAAACTTCTGCTGTTAGACAATGCCGATCTCATATTGTAACTGTATTGTGTGCTACTGTCTACATGGGGGCGCAGTGGCTCAGGTGTTAGAGCAGTAGTTCTATAACCCATTCCTGACCTAACCAGTTCATACTTGGTGGTTCATACAGTGTGTACTCCAGTGTCTATGGTGTATAAATGTAGAAGAGTTACCTTTTAAAACACACAAAAGCTCACGGGTTAAAATAACGTTTGATATATATATATATATATATATATATATATATATATATATGAGAGAGAGAGAGAGAGAGAGAGAGAGAGAGAGAGAGAGAGAGAGAGAGAGAGAGAGAGAGAGAGAGAGAGAGAGAGAGAGAGAGAGAGAGAGGTGTAGGGCGCCTCTACTGACCATCAAAAGGTGAACTACTGGCACAACAGCTAGAGCTTTAAGACAAAACTACAAGAGTGGGGAGCTGCTCACACAGACATGCCGAATAGCTGCGCGCTCAGAGCATACAGAACTGTGCGCTCACGCATGGGGAGACTGACACAGAACAGAGTCAGATGAAATGGTAGAGAGAATATATTCAGCTGTTTGCCCCATTTAAAGTTGTTCAGAAAACAGCTGGTTGCTGCAGTGATACAAAGGAAAGCTAAATTTATGTATGTGAAGGTTCTCAATCATCCAGATCATCTTGAAGAAAAGGTTAAAGCAAAGAATCTGGACTCAGTTTTCAAGGTGAAGATGTTTCATCTCTAATTCCGAGACACTTTATTATTTCTGAGATCAACTGGTAAGAGAGCTGAGCTTATATCTCTAGAGGGAGGGGTTTAGCCTGAAACTAAGTCTGATTGGACCAGGCTGTTCTGGTGTCAGTCATTTGGAATGATGAGACCATTTACTTTTTGGCCACAACCATAAACATTGCAATTACAGAGGAGTCAAGAAGAAGAAGAACAAGTTTATTTATATAGCACCTTTCACAGACATAGTCACAAAGTGCTTCACGTGCAGCCATTATTCAGGCGCTGTGGTGAAAGGTACACCAGTCCTACTTGAGGTGGATCACAGATCTTTTGAGGATGTTTGAGCTTCAAAGGCGCAGGAAAAGATGAATGCAGCATGTTATCAGAAAATACTGGAGGAAAATTTACACTCATCAGCCCGGAAGCTGTTCATAGGACGTACTTGGATGTTCAAACATGACAACGATCTAAAGCACAAGGCCAAGTCGACCTGTCATTGGCTACAGCAGCATAAAGTGAAGGTTCAGGACTGGCCTCAGTCTCCTGACCTCAATATCTTTGAGACACTCTGGGGAGATCTCAAATGTGCAGTTCATGTAAGACAGCCCAAGAATTTAGAGGAACTGGAGGCTTTTTCCAAGAAGAATGGGCAACTTTACCATCTGAGAAAATAAAGAGCCTCAATAAAGAGCCTCATCCACAACTACCACAAAAGACTTCAAGCTGTCATTGATGTTAAAGGTGACAATACACAGTATTAAGAACTGGGGTATGTAAACTTTTTATCAGGGTCATTTGGGTTGTTTCTGTTGTCATTAGGTTTTCAAAAGAGTAAACACAGTTGTTTAGGTCCACAGCAAGTAAACTTCAAATCTGACTTCAAAAGTATCCCTTTATATAGCCTATTTATGTTGATAATCAGCCCTGCGACCAACTGGCCACTGTCCAGGGTGTACCCCGCCTCAGGCCCAAAGCTGCTGGGATAGGCTACAGTCACATTCAGTCATATATATATATATATATATATGTTTTAAAAACAAAAATAACAGTGCTATTGGTCACAATCCAAAGGGTGCCACACAAAATCTTGCCTAGGGCACCAAATAGGCAACTGGAAAAGTGCAACTGAAATCTAATCCATTATTATCGTTACATCAAACTGAAGTTTAGAGCTGCCCTTTTAGCTCCAACTTCAGCTTCAGAAGAAGCATCCAAAAATGATCTCATCTTTAAACATTGCATGATTAATATATATGATGACGTAATAGTTAGTCCTGTTTTACATTGCATCCCCTTTCTCTGTTTATGTTTTTAGATTATATTTTTTTATTTTACGCTGTTACTCTGTAAGAGTAAAAAAAGAACTGTTTAAGTGCAGCAACTTTCCCAGTTTTATTTGTAAACATTGCTTACCCATTGACAAGCTGTTTTGACAAATGGGAGTGCTATTTATTCCAGAAGCAAGCTGGCATAGGCCAAAGCTTCCATTCATTACCTAATCCTCATCTAGTAAAATTCTTGATAATTAAGCCTAGATAAATAACAGATGATTCAAGTCATAATTTTTCTCACATTCATACAAAGAAATAACATACTTTGAATGCTGAAAGACATACATGTACTGCATTATAACACCATTACAGTCTTTATTTTAGTGACCCTTTAAAACAAGTGAGATTTGTATTTGTCACAAGCAAACAATTCTAATGGAACACAAAAGGCCCTGTAACAACACATTATGTAACAATGGCACATTAAGTAACAAAAAAACAAACAAAACTTTTCCACTTGAGCCACATTTTTTTGTAATTACTAAATTAACCATGACACGTTATTTGATGTTGCAAAGGTGCATTATGCACAAATACCATATTATGTAAAAACTAACATTTAAACTATTGTGCCTTTTACACAATCCAACAAAATTTTGTAATAAAATCGTCTCCTTCTAACCTGGCAAAACCCTATTTAGTAATAATGACTGTATTTTGTGGTTAACCACTTGAACCACATGCATACATTGTGTAAAAATGGCCTTTTATGTAAAAACTAACTGTAGGGTGCATGGACGAGTGGTTAGCACTTGTGCCTCACAGTAAGAAGGTCATTCTTGCATGTATAGGTCAACTGGCAACTCTAGCAAAAGTATACCTATAGTGCATGAATGTGAGAGTGAATGGTGTTCTGTCAGTGTCTGTCTCTACATTTAAACCCTGCGGCGAACTGTCCATTGTTTAGTTACTAAGACCCAAGGTTGCTGGGTTAGGCTGAATCACTGACAATTCCTGAAGGGCTTAAGAGGAAGAAGATGAACTGAACTGTTTTTTTTTTTAGTTTAAACTCAGTTAACTTCTGTTTTCTTAATCAATCCATTATATCATACATATTTTAGTACAATTGTCAATAGCAACACTGTGCCACACATTATATTGCATGCCTACTGCTAATGAACTTCCCTTTAAGTAGAGGGACTGGATTAAATGGCCATGGTAAGTGTGAATAAAGCAGCAGATAACTGAAATGGTTGGAGGCTGTTGCCAAATGTGCACATTGCTCTATTTGTACAGCATGTACGTGCAATGAACATTTAATAAATGGACATTTTTGGAAGGCTGCCTCTTTGATGCTCCCTCGCTGAGTGATAGTGCTGGTCAGCAGTATGACATTGGACTCTGTGTCGCCAGCCATCGTCTATGGCAGCAAAATATTCCAAATAAATTCTTTCCATGCAGCCTCTCAGTGTTCTTTCTCTCACACAAGCACACTGCTGTATAAATCTGAGATGGAACACTTCCCTCCTGCGCACTGAGCAGGCAGCTATCAATCTGACAGAGAGACAGAGCGGGGGAATGTCGGAAAACAGAAAAAAAATGAGCTGAAAAAATGGTGGCCCTGGGACATCTACCGGGAATAAGGCACAAGAGCAAAATTGAAGACAATGTCAGTGAAGTAAGAAGGCTGCAGAAGGCAAAAGTTAGAGAGGTGAAATAGCTCGGAGACGTAAATTGTGGCGGCTAGAGAAAGAGGGAATGTAAAAGTCTGCTTTAGAGTTATGGGCATGTCCATACATACCAGAGCTAGCTTTAGCCCTCTAACCCAGTGTGTGTGGATGGTTGATAGGGACAAATATATCTCTTTGTTGGCAACCCCTCACCCCATTGTGAACTCACTGACACAGGCTTTTTTAAAAGATCAGCACATTCACAGAACTAAGTTGGTTTAATAGAACTGATTAAAATGTGTCCTCCTTTGTTGCGTCTGAATTTTTTTGAAACTCAATGTCTATTTTTTTGGTTGTCATTTTAAGTTTATGGAGCCTTTAGCGGCTGTATTTGCATAAGGTCAGTTAAGCATGAGGGTACAACTTACTATTGCTAGGTAGTTATGCTAATGGGTAAGAAACTACAATAAAAGTTTGTCAAGCTTCTCTGGAACACATTTTATTTGCTCTGGTCAGCCACAAATGTTTACTACATTGGCTACATGAAAGAGCAGTCCTCCTTTAATTTGAAACTGTAATGCTTCAATACAAATGCTGTGAAAGTAGTGGCAAGCCGACGGCTTTGCTAGCAACATGCATGGGCTGCCAATCACACTATTAGTCATTTCAGACATGACAGTTGATTGGTTCTTAGATTGCTTATGTAAGATAAATCTGAGTTGAGTTCAAGTCGAGTCATCTAACCTTGAGGTGCATATCCACATCCTAGACACTAAAGAGTGGGGGTGGAAGAACAGGAGGTCCAACTCACCAAAAGTAGGCTAGCTATGTTTTTTGGGTGCTAACTTGGCATATTTTTTATGTTATTGTGCAGTTTACAAGTTTAGCATTGTAGCAGTTTGCAAGTCAAAGTTGAGTCACATGTCTGCGAATGTATAAGTCCTAGTCTAAGTCCAATCCGATCAAAAAGCAAGCCTATGTCTTGGGTTGAGTCATGAGCTATAAACTAATTCCAGGACCTTATCTTTGCAGTTATGAAATATCTGATAGAAACCTAAAGTACAATATTTAAGTTTAAAGTACATAAGCCTTCCATCTCTCTCATTTCATAAAATGTGTTTAAATAAAGTCAATGAAACCAGTGTTTTGTAATGCTCTTTAAATGGAAGTCATTGGTATCCGGGCTTCTTGGAACCAGTCCCACTTCACTCTTCCAGAAGCAACAGAGCTAGTCACTGCTAACTGTTCCCACTCCCATTTACCATCAATGGCCCTGGAGCTAATGCACACTGTAGGTAAACTCGACAGCCTTGATGCCTCTATTGTGTGTATCTGAGCCAGGTCTCAACACCTGAGCCAACAGTTAAAGACTAGATGGCACTGTTTGGACAGCAGCTGCTGCTCAGCCATTTTGGAAATGTGCTTTGCAAGGTGAGCTCTTTCACCATGTTCACCACAAGGTCCAGTTCTGCTGCACTGTGGATCATTAAGCCATTTTAAAAAGTGTTGAGCGCTGTATATAGATTTGCTGATCAGAAGGCTGTCTGCCAAACCATACCTGTTTTAATTTCCAACATTAATTATATCAGATTCCAGATTGTAGCACACAGCAGATGGCATGAGTGGACAGATGTAGAGTAATCAAGGAGCATCAATCATCAGACTGATGGCGGTTTGACTGGACTTAACTATAAGCCATTTGTTATACACTTTTAAATAAGTATTAAAATCTTTTTATGATGTTATTTTGCTGTCTATTTTTAGCATATAATATGTACAAGTTTTGCATTCAATTCAAACTATGGCCATGCAAGAACTGGGATGTTTTCAGCTTCCAGGAATTGTGTACAGATCCGAACAACATGGGTCTGTACATTATCAAGCTGCAACATGATGTGATGGGCCTCAGGATCTCATCACAATATCTCTGTGCTTTTAAAATGCCATCAATAAAATGCACCTGCATTCATTGTCCATAACATACGACAATACCATAACCCCACCACCACCATGGGACACTTGATCCACAATATTGACTCAGCAAACCACTCACCAACATGACGCCATACTGTCTGACATATGCCCTGTACAGTGAAAACCGGGATTCATCCGTAAAGAGAACACCACACATTAATAAAACATTTTATTGTGGCCGGTCTAAGGTACACCTGTGCAATAATCATGCTCTCTAATCAGCATCTTGAAATGAAATACCTGTGAAGTGGATGGAATATCTCGGCAAAGGAGAAGTGCTCACTAACACAGATTTGGACAATATTTGATAGAAATAGGCCTTTTGTTTACATTGAAAAAGTCAGATCTTTGAGTTCAGCTCATGAAAATTTTTTGTTCAGTAATAATAGTAATAATGGACCTTCCCAGTTTTATTATCCTGATGCTGTATGTTTTTGTATTACCTGATGTCTAATACCAACCCATTCTCAAACTTGACCTCAATATTTAGAACATTAAAGATTCATTATCTTTTTAAAACCAAAATATAAATACCTGTAAATATCTTCAAAGATTAATAGACAATTTTTAAATCTGTCAAAACTGTAAAAAAAAAATAGCAGGTTTTGTCTTTTCTGAAGCAAAAATAATGGAAGAAGCTGTTCAAACAGTGTGCAATTTATCAATAGTGGTTTATAACTTGTTAAAGGTTGAACTTCTAATATCTTCCTATGTAATTTCAAAAACTTTATATCTCACCACTTGTAAATAGTAGAACATATGGAAGACTACAAAGACTGACAATAACAGAGTGTCATTAAAAAACGTAGTGCAGATTATTAATATGTGGCATTCACATCATACACTTCATATGCGCTGTAGACGTTCAAAGGTTTGAGGGGAAAATGTCAGTCTTTGAAAGCAAAGACAAAAAGATACTGCTGAAGTTTATTAACATGAAATGCAATAACATTTAATTTCTCATTTGTTTCTGTTTCTTTCTTTTTTTTTAATATAATTTCAGAGCTGTCTTGACATTTAATAAATTGAATATTCATCTGATCCTTTATGAATATTTCTTTAATAACTCATACCAAAGTTAGTAACTGGTTTGTGTTTTGTCTGTCTTTCAGAAGTGGCCCCCTACCTTCGAGGGATGGGACGGGGGCAGCAGCAGGTGGTGCTGGAGGGGAACAGACTGATGCTGACCTGCCTGGCCGGGGGTAGCTGGCCTCTGCAGTACCGTTGGACTCTGAATAACAGCAACATCACCGACTGGTCTCCACAATACAGGTTAGTTCTATTGGCTCTCCATGCTACAGTGTTGTTACCAATAGAACTGGGTCATTCTATGTGAAATGAATAGACCTTTCACACAGACATATTGGATTTTCTTCAAACTTGGTGTCGCTATTCATGCACTACATGTACCTTCTGGACAATTAGAGTGAACTTACCAATTTATTTTATCATGGATGTCTTTGGATGAGGGAAGGAAGCCACAGTGCATGGAAATATCCCAAGGTGACACAGAGAGCACATGCCCTCACTATCTACCTTGAGGATTAGGATCTTAATATACAGAATCAAACTACTGAGTCCACAGCGCTTTGCAATAATGCTTTATTTAATTAGTCTTAAGCCCTAATTTAGAGCCTTTACAGAAAAAAGAGCTAACCTGACTTCAGCATTTCACAACATGTTATGCCAACGCAATAAGCAAGTTAGCCAGCGGACTACAACATCTTTCAGTGAATCAACCAAGTTAATCTTACGCAGCTACATTATTGAAGTAACCTTAGTTCTGGGTCGGTTGCACCCATGATAGCTGAGCTAAGAATGATCACTGAAAAAATAAGACTTTGCTCAAAAGATCATTGACCAACTTTTCAACCGGAGTTATGAGCCCTGCTGCTTCTGTTACAGCTTTTTTTCTCTTCCACTTTCTATTTTATGTCTCCTGTCACGCATCACGGAAAGAGCAATCCCTTTAGTGCTTTCAGGTGAGTTTGGAGAAGGTCACAACATTTAGACAACGCAACCAAAGTGATATTAATAATTACAACAGTGCCATAAATATGTAAATGGAATATGGCAAGAGAAAGAATCAATATGTCCGAGCTTTCCAATCCCTGTGTGAGCCAGTTGGTAAAAGCTAAGCCATCCCTCTCGGCCAAAACTGCAGCTGTGAAACAAAATTGTTTTCACATCATTCAGAAACGGAGGGGGAACGAGTGAACGTGTGCACCGCCAAGGGAGGTTGAGGTTGAGCCAGCAGAAGTAGGAAGTAGAGGTTCAGGCCAGAAGGTGGGTGGGTATTGCTGGACTGCCCCCATCATTTAGTAACTCACCACTCTACACAGTCCACCAGTGTGTATGGTCATCTACAGTTGGCAAATGGCATTGATTTTATATAGTGCTTTTCCACCTATTAGGCACATTAGGCACTTTGTAAAATTAATTGTTGAGCCATTCAGAAACTGAAGACTGACTAAAACTCCATGATGCACTGAGAATATAAATGATAACACAAAAACTTTCTTTCACTCATAGTTAGTGGTTGGGTGAAGCCATTTGTTGTCAAACATTTGTGTTTACTCTTTTTAAATCATAATGACAACAGAAACTACCCAAATGACCCTGATCAAAAGTTTACATACCCTGGTGATTGTGGCCTGATAACATGCACAAAAGACACAAACAGGTTTGAATGGCTGCTTAAGGTAACCATCCTAATCTATTTGCTTGTAATCAGTGTGTATGTAAGCAGCATAAAGTGAAGGTTCTGGACTGGTCTCAGTCTCCTGACCTCAATATTATTGTGCCACTCTGGGGAGATCTCAAACGTGCAGTTCATGCAAGAACTGGAGGAGGTTTTACCATCTGAGAAAATAAAGAGCCTCATCCACAACTAGCACTTTAGTTGTCATTGATGTTAAAGTTGGTAATACACCGTATTAAGAACTGGTTTATGTAAACTTTTTATCAGGTCATTTGGGTAGTTTCTGTTGTCATTGTGATTTAAAAAGAGTAAACACAGTCTTCACCCAACCACTAACTAAAAAGTTGGCCAAAAAACAAATCACAAATTCTGCTAGGGTATAACTTATGAGCACTTATGAGTCATGTCATCAGCAAAAACTTAAGCTCTTTACTGAATATTTGACAATAAAATCAAGAAACCATTAATTATTAAATGTTGTACAGTAAAAACAGATTGTAATTTTTATTGATTGTCTAATTTATTACCAAAACAAATATGTCTGAAGCAATCTCAATCTCAAGGTCTTGGTGTTGATGGGTTTGTGTTGGTAAAACAGCAGCTAATATACCTCAACTTTCTTAGCAATTTTACACTTAATGAATATTTTGACCGCTCTGTCAACTTTCAGCAACAATGCTATCCTGTTTGACCCCAAAATACATATGTGTCAAATTGCTGCAGTAAACAGTGATTCTAAAACATGCTAAACCAGCTAAAATGGCTCAATGTTGTCGGCTTATACACCATGTGCTTTACATCAGAGTAATTATATAACTAATAATAATCATAAAAAGTAGCTGATTAAAATGGATGGTGGCATTTCATGCAGCACATTTCACTGTCCCTTCCCATCCTTTGGAAAGACATAGAAATATGGTTTTGGAGCTGTCAGCGCTGTAGTTAGATAATCATTCATTTCAAAAATGCGGTGATGGCCTCTCCGGCAGCCGCTAAAATGCTGAACGCACACAGAGATGTTGTGACCAGAAATTTTAGGAAGCGAAATACAACTTCTGTCTTTGATGTGTGTGTTGGTTTGTGTATGTTGGCAGCATCCTCCAACAGGCGGGAGTTAAATACTTGGCCGTCCCGGTGTTATAATGAGGCCCACAGTGTTGTCCAGTTTGGGCTTCCCTCTTTGTGTATGGCTCCAGTGTAGCCCCGGACTGGTTCCCGATGCCAAACTTCCCATTAGAGGAGCGCAGTCCATTAAAACCCCATTAACAACCCCTCTCAGAAATAAGTCAAGCACACTGTCTTGCGTTCAAATAACTACACACATGCACATTGTTCACGTGGACTTCCCCGCCTCCCCTTCTGTTATAGAAAGGGAGGAGGGGGAGGTCTAAAGCCCAGTGCATGCTCAGATCAAGGACAAGAGATGGAATTAAACAGGAGTGAGTACATATGGACACACAGACCAGCACTGTTTTCCTCCTTTTGGTCTGGTAGATGCAAAACATTAATGCCAGAACCAATAAATATTGAAAGGGGAAGCTGTGTAGTCTTGCTTGCAATGGGGCTGTGATGCTTTGAGAATCCCTAAAAGAAGTATAAATTGCTGAAAGGAATTTCATTTATGATTTAGGTATTAAATATATAATTTCTGGAAGCATTAGTATTGCTCCGGGTACTCCAGTTTCCTCCTACAGTCCAAACACATGCATGAACAGGTTAATTGGCAACTCTAAAGTCCCTAGTGAATGAATGAGAGAGTGAATGGTTGTCTGTCACTGTCTCTAAATATCAGCCCTGCGACTAACTGGCCACTGTCCAGGGTGTACCCCGCCTCACGCCCAAAGCTGCTGGGATAGGCTCCAGTCATCCGCGACCTCTAACAGGACAAATTATTGCAAATTTAGCTATAGCATAGTGTAAAAGTAATGATAATGTCCTAGCCTTACTTTCCGAACCATTCACTTTCTTAGCAAAGTTGAGTCTAGAACCTCTCCCAATTTCCCCCGACATCAATCCTACTGAACCAGTCCTAACTTCATCTAAGAAAGAGGCGGGCTTTATATAATGCTTTGTTCCTTCAAATGATTCTGTGTTTTTCAAATTGCGCCGATCCAGAGGCAATTGTGCCAATGTCGGTACTGCCCCTGAAGTTGCATGTTTCTTTCAATTGCACTCAGAGGTAGTTTAATATTTGTCTATTTGTTCCACCTCCTGATAATCCCACTCAAAGCATCTGTGAGGGGACTAATTCTTTGTATAGAATAGAAAGAGTATTACAGTGGCTGGCCAGATAATAATGCCCTGTAAATTAGCAGTGAACTTTTATTAGTAGAACTGGAATGGATGGATTAAATGCAGAGAAAGTGTAATTCAACTTATCACAATTTCAATTCTGTATTTCATGTGCCAGAAATTCACACATGGCACGTCAAAGTAGTAGATCATAGGCCATTGTCACTGGCATCAGTTAAACTGTCCACTCTCTCTGTTACTGATATTAACAACCCTAATACACTAACCCTAACAATCACTTTAAGTATTACTACATCACATATCTCATATATCTTGTATATCACAAAGTATATTTTCCTGATACTGTGCAGCCTATTTTCATAATATTTTTTGAGGAGAGGAGTACTTTACACATCTTAGCTGGAGACAGGTCCATAGGAGAAAGTGTGCTGGTCCAACTAATGCATAAAGACTCCAGCACATGCACGTGACTCAAAGCCAAAGCAAAGTTTTGGCCATGGGCCTTATCAGACAAATGGATGTGCAGTGAGAAGAAGTCATCTTAAATAGGGAGTGGGCGGGGTATATCCCAGGATGCAATTTTTTATTTTTTTTTAAATAAATGTTTCAAACAGCAGTCTACTAGTATATCAAGCTCATTTTACATAGAATTCAAGAGAACAAGAAATTTGGTAAATGAGTTCCACTAAGGATTAATTCTGATATTGACATAGTCATTTCCTTTATTGTGAGCCCTCCCTCCAAAAGTCTTCTGTGACCACACTTCAAAGAAGCCATAGTAATGTCTTTAATGTCTGTGTGTTTGTTTCACCTGCAGGTTGTCCATAGACTCCATAAAGAGGAGTGACACAGGCCTGTATCAGTGTCTGGTGCGGAACAGGATGGGTGCAGTCATTCACTGGAAGACCGAGGTGCAGGTGGCCTGTGAGTACACACCGTATGACTTATTCATTACATAACCAAAAATATTATAAACATTTATAAAAACCACACATGAAAATACTACTGTGAGTATTTTACATCAGAGCTCTCATAGCCATAACAGCAGTGGAGTGAACAGTTATTGTAGAGTAGAAAAGCTACTAATAGAATATGTCATACATTTTTTAAATATTTTATTATTAATGTATGCGTTTGAATCTAAAATGTCTATTTAATTTTTTTGCAGAATTTTTTATACTGGAGGAACCATTATAACTATTAAATAATGAATATTATTTCTACTGAGGTGAACTATATAGAATTATGTTAGTAGGCTATTAATTAGTAAATATTTAAAGGACTAATAAAAAATGCACATCCCATATACTAATATATAATTTAACAAAATGATGATTTTAATTTGTCTTTTTGGCAGTAACACTTTTGATAGTATATTAAAATTGCCAATATGTTTAACAAATATTTGAACAAATCAGGTCAGGTTATATACTCATTATCACTAGATAAGATGAGCTATTGAGAACACCCTGACACAGATTTTCACTGGAAACCATAAGATTATTTTGCTTTTTGGCTAGGATATCATTCTCACCATAAAATTTTAAACAAGTGAGTTTTCAGTTTTCAGTTTTAGAACATGACCTACTGCGGTGGCAGGGAAACTGCAAAGATAGCAAATTTAGATGGTGACAAGACATGAAGATTAGCATTTATGTGGTAGGAAAAAAACAACATTATTGTCATTTTGGGCTCTGTATTGAATAAAGTTTAAAGTTTACCCCTGAGTTTTTATTTTTATGCATATAACAATAAGAAATGTCACACCTCACAGTTCGGACACACTATTCTACTATCCATATTTTTCTTCTATGATTAGCTTGAAGGTCTTTCTGGATCTTTCCTTGGTTGTTCATTCACTAAATCAATAATTAGTTTACAAGATGATTACTATCAAAAGCAGTCCTTCACTTCAAAGTCACATGAAAAGCCACCTTACCTTATTCCTTAAAATATCCTGCCCACAGTTCTGTGAAAAGCACTCATGACAAAAACAACAGTGGAGATATTTGTATATATAATTCATTATTTGCAAAAAAAGGAAACGCAGACAGCTTTCATACAGACGGCATACAAATAAAAGTTGTTTTTTTTTTCAGCTGCAATAATTTCAGTAGCTTACATCAGTTGTCATTCTGGGTATATTTGCCTGTGCCATTTGCATACTGCAGGGTTCTTACAGGGGCTTGAAATACTTGAAAATGCATCTATTATAAACTGGAAATTTGGACCTTTAAATACTTATGTGCTTGAATTTTAAATCTAGTTTAATCTAAAGGTAGCCTGATGCAATCATTTTTAAATATACTGCATGCCTTATGTTCTTTGTCTTTCAGTTTTGGGAAACTATTCGACTGAGGAACAAAGGAAGACCGTGACTCAGGGCCGAGCCACGGTCCTCAGCGCACCTCCGCTCGCTTCTTACCCCCAGCCTGTGGTCACATGGTACAAGGACGGACACAAGCTAATTCCCAACTACAGACTGTAAGCAACAAAACCAATATTCAGGTTCTCTTTGTGAGTCACGGTAATGTGTGTGGTCTTTATTTGGCAAGCTGAAATTGCAATGTGAATAACAAAGTTGTGTTTTGATTGATATTATTTTTGTGTGGTTTAGGTGCCTTTTCAATGTTCAAAGTCAAGGCTGCCCAAATGGGAGCTCTGGAGTTTTCATTTCCCTTTTGTCAAAGTTGTATTTGGGAAGATGTGGACTTCTTTAGTTGAGTCTGTTTAGGGCAGTTTTGTTCTTCACAAAGTATTTAAAAAAAATATTAAATTTTATATACTTTTAGGAGAAGGTTTTATATTTCTTAGGTCCAGTCATATCCAATATTTTAATGGATTTATACTGTATAATAGAATATAATTGTTAATTTTGAACATTATATTTCAGTAGGTTTGGGTTTGCATGTATGGATGTTGTCATTTGGTTGAATCTTAAGAAACATTAAAATATACTTTTTTAAAGACTTAAATTTTACATTGACACCTTTTCTATATACCTGCAATGCCCTGGAAAGTTGTGGAAAAATATCTCCAGACCTATGTCATCAGATTAGACTAAAGTACATTTAAACACCTTTTAGA
Source organism: Neodontobutis hainanensis (assembly GCA_024349245.1). NCBI lineage: Eukaryota > Metazoa > Chordata > Actinopteri > Gobiiformes > Odontobutidae > Neodontobutis > Neodontobutis hainanensis. Next base: position 207,944 of record JALDNG010000141.1, on the reverse strand, counting down.
TCAAACTGTAACAGTACCGGTTAATCCCTCCCTATGTGATATTCATTAGGATTATCTCTGCGTGTTCTTTTTAATCCTTATGCCCAATTGTAATGAATAATGAGTCATTATACAAACTGACCCTTTTCATTACACATCTAAGGGACATTATCTCAAGCAGATAAAAGGACTTTCCAAATGAATCAAATCTTCTTCATTTGTCTAATCTACCAGGTCATTAAGTAATTTGAGGTGCCTCGGAGATGGTCTTTCATATTAATTTCACAGCTGAGATATGAGTCTCGCAGGATGAGATGTGTAAGCGCTGCCTTTGTTTAACGCTGTTGTCTGGCTGCTTTTGAACTGCACAACATTTGCATATTATTTTCTTTGAGCTAGATCTGTCCTGTCAGTATTGTTTTGGAAAAGAGATTATTGGTGTAATTATTCTCTGAGCATAAGTTTGATGTGCATCTTTTTATTGTTCATACAATTCAGTTTTCTGTATCACAAAGCAGGGTCACTTTCTATCAAGCTGGACCTCTGCGGAAATTTCTGATGAATAGCCTACTGACCAATCAGTAAATAGAAACAAGCTGCTGGTGTCAATGAGGATGACACATTGCATGGAGAGCTGGACTGTATTGTAAAGACATTGTAAAGTGATAGCCCTAAGTCATGATCATTACTTACTGGGATCCACTGTTAAACAGTCTTAGTGATCTTCACACTTCAACAGTAGACTCCACACTTCTGTCGGATTATTACTGTTTACTTGCATGTGTCATTTATTTAGTCTATGGAGCTGTTCATTTTGCAGATGATGCTTTTGTTAGTCTTCATGAAAACATAGCTCTAACCTGTGAATAGGATTTTTTGTGTTTTTGTGCCGAGCCCGTCTGAACAGCTCCACAGAAAAAAACATGGTTACTTAAACAACTTTTGTTTAAGGTCTGACATAACCAGACCAGGATTGTTAGAGTTTTTCTAAGCGGGAAGAAGAGACATATCCAGGGTACCTAGTCCATCGTTGTAGAGAGCCCGGTGAAATCATAGAAAATTAAGTTAAGTTTGAACAAAAAGATTTAATGATTCTTGGATAGCTATTTTTAAATTGTATTTAATATTGATTTTTATGTTGCTGCTGTTTCTATTTTGCGTTTTACAGATAATGGTTAACAGTGAGTAGGCACTGCATATAATAGGCCCATCATTATAAAAATAGACATATAATGTAATATTTTCAGCGCAGTGTCCATTTGGTGATGAACAGATCTATGAATGTGAGGATTTTTCACATAGTGCTTGCTTTTGCAAGTAATGTATCTTTAGGGCTGGATTTACAAAGATGTTTTCTTCCTTGCAACACCACTTTTGGGGCACTTTTGTATTTACTTTAGGGCCCAGTGATGTTGGAATCACTGACTGAATGTGCTGAAGTACATTATTTAGCTCCTCTCGGTCCAAGATAACTAAGTCCCCATTAAGAACACTAACAGCTCCCCAGTGTGTTATTGAAAGAAATTGTCAGTGGTCTTGCCTTTCACCAGACGCCACATTTTGTTATTTCTTTAATGAATGTCGCACCTCGCAAGTGCTTTTGACACAGCCTCAGAGTCTGGATATTTTTTATTTTTTTCATGGTATTTGTGCCACTGTTGGTTCCCATCAAGTTTGGCTTTGTTTTTAATTGGTATGGATGTAGAAAATGGCTCTCCAGTTAACTCAATGGGGCTTCATTGAGTGTGGTTTAATGACAGTGGACTGCAGTTATTCTGCTTTATTGAGAGAGTTTACTGTCACAGCATTGCCGCGACTCTGCATTAGGCTCCTTAAACGCCTCTCCTGCTGCTCCGTTTAAGAGCACTAAACCAGCAGCCCTTTGTTCTCCTTACTTACGCTGTTTCATGACAGCAGCCCGTCGATTGGTTTTATTAATATGAAGATATGCAGAATGAGGCAAAAGGGAATCTCTGTGTTGCAGTAAATAGGTATTAAGGTTGTCACAATTCTCCAAATGAATTAAAGTGACCAGTGAATTAAGAGTTCAGTTAACGTCTTTTAGCATCAGATGGCAATGCTACTTCAGGACTAAATCAGTTTTTTAAAGTTTATTAAAAGAGATTAAAAAAAATCTATGAAAAACTTGAGATCCAAAAATGTTGACATCGACATAGTGTGTTATTGTAAAATTAATTTAGTTAAAAATTTACATGGTACATAATGACCATGACTAGCTCAGCTTTGACATTCAGAGACAGACAATGACAGACAACCATTCACTCTCACATTAATTCACTAGGGACACTTTAGAGTTGCCAATTAACCTATACATGCGTGTGTTTGGGAGGAAGCTTGGAGAGAACAGAAACACAAGGAGGACATGCAGCCTGTAAGAAATACAGAGGCTAATGAATTGCTAAGATAACATTTTCCAATGGCGAATCTGGTGAAAAAGGTGACACAAATGGATGGTTGTAGCTTTAGAACTAAACTACACCTATGTCTGATTCTTTGTGTTTGTTGTTTTCTTAGTCCTAGTGGGGGCCTTGCTTTTTAACTGCAAATACTACATGCTCATCAGACAACTTTGAGTTATCTTGCAGCAACAGCACATGAAACAGCTTTTGGCCACTCAAAAGTTTTGTTCTTTTTTAGGAGTGATGAGAAGTTTTGCTGCAGACCACTATAGTATCTTCACTTGCTAGCAGGCCAACATTATCCAGTGGACAATCCAGGTGGTAAAGCAGACGTCCTATAACCAGAAGGTTAACGGCTTGATTCCCGCACTCCCCACTTTTCAAACTGTTGTTGTGACAAAGCACTGGTGTATGAATGTGTAAGAGTATTGCTCTGGTGTATGAACGTGTGAGAGTATTGCTCTGGTGTATGAACGTGTGAGAATGTTGCTCTGATGTATGAACGTGTGAGAATGTTGCTCTGGTGTATGAATGTGTGAGAATCTTGCTCTGGTGTATGAACGTGTGAGAATGTTGCTCTGGTGTATGAAAGTGTGAGAGTGTTGCTCTGGTGTATGAACGTGTGAGAATGTTGCTCTGGTGTATGAATGTGTGAGAATCTTGCTCTGGTGTATGAACGTGTGAGTATGTTGCTCTGGTGTATGAAAGTGTGAGAGTGTTGCTCTGGTGTATGAACGTGTGAGAATGTTGCTCTGGTGTATGAACGTGTGAGTGTGTTGCTCTGGTGTATGAACGTGTGAGTGTGTTGCTCTGGTGTATGAACGTGTGAGAATGTTGCTCTGGTGTATGAACGTGTGAGTGTGTTGGTCTGGTGTATAAACGTGTGAGTGTGTTGCTCTGGTGTATGAACGTGTGAGTGTGTTGCTCTGGTGTATGAACGTGTGAGAGTGTTGCTCTGGTGTATGAACGTGTGAGATTGTTGCTCTGGTGTATGAACGTGTGAGAGTATTGCTCTGATGTATGAACGTGTGAGTGTGTTGCTCTGGTGTATGAACATGCTTGAATGTTGCTCTGGTGTATGAACATGTGTGAGTGTTGCTCTGGTGTATGAACGTGTGTGAGTGTTGCTCTGGTGTATGAACATGCTTGAATGTTGCTCTGGTGTATGAACGTGTGTGAATGTTGCTCTGGTGTATGAATGTGTGAATGTTGCTCTGGTGTATGAACGTGTGTGAATGTTGCTCTGGTGTATGAATGTGTGAATGTTGTTCTGGTGTATGAACGTGTGAGAATGTTGCTCTGGTGTATGAACGTGTGTGTGTGTTGCTCTGGTGTATGAACGTGTGAGTTTGTTGCTCTGGTGTATAAACGTGTGAGAATCTTGCTCTGGTGTATGAACGTGTGAGATTGTTGCTCTGGTGTATGAACGTGTGAGAATGTTGCTCTGGTGTATGAACGTGTGAGAATGTTGCTCTGGTGTATGAACGTGTGTGTGTGTTGCTCTGGTGTATGAACGTGTGAGATTGTTACTCTGGTGTATGAATGTGTGAGAATCTTGCTCTGGTGTATGAATGTGTGAATGTTGCTCTGGTGTATGAACGTGTGTGAATGTTGCTCTGGTGTATGAACGTGTGAGAATGTTGCTCTGGTGTATGAACGTGTGAGATTGTTACTCTGGTGTATGAATGTGTGAATGTTGCTCTGGTGTATGAACGTGTGTGAATGTTGCTCTGGTGTATGAACGTGTGTGAATGTTGCTCTGGTGTATGAACGTGTGTGTGTGTTGCTCTGGTGTATGAACGTGTGAGATTGTTACTCTGGTGTATGAATGTGTGAGAATCTTGCTCTGGTGTATGAATGTGTGAGAATCTTGCTCTGGTGTATGAACGTGTGAGATTGTTGCTCTGGTGTATGAACGTGTGAGAGTGTTGCTCTGGTGTATGAACGTGTGAGAATGTTGCTCTGGTGTATGAACGTGTGAGTGTGTTGCTCTGGTGTATGAACGTGTGAGAATGTTGCTCTGGTGTATGAACGTGTGAGAATCTTGCTCTGGTGTATGAATGTGTGAGAATCTTGCTCTGGTGTATGAACGTGTGAGAGTATTGCTCTGGTGTATGAACGTGTGAGAGTGTTGCTCTGGTGTATGAACGTGTGTGTGTGTGTTGCTCTGGTGTATGAACGTGTGAGTGTGTTGCTCTGGTGTATGAACGTGTGTGTGTGTGTTGCTCTGGTGTATGAACGTGTGTGTGTGTTTCTCTGGTGTATGAACGTGTGAGAGTATTGCTCTGGTGTATGAACGTGTGAGATTGTTGCTCTGGTGTATGAATGTGTGAGAATCTTGCTCTGGTGTATGAACGTGTGAGAATGTTGCTCTGGTGTATGAACGTGTGTGTGTGTGTTGCTCTGGTGTATGAACGTGTGAGTGTGTTGCTCTGGTGTATAAACGTGTGTGTGTTGCTCTGGTGTATGAACGTGTGAGAATGTTGCTCTGGTGTATGAACGTGTGAGAATGTTGCTCTGGTGTATGAACGTGTGTGTGTGTGTTGCTCTGGTGTATGAACGTGTGTGTGTGTGTTGCTCTGGTGTATGAACGTGTGTGTGTGTTGCTCTGGTGTATGAACGTGTGAGAGTATTGCTCTGGTGTATGAACGTGTGAGTGTGTTGCTCTGGTGTATGAACGTGTGAGTGTGTTGCTCTGGTGTATGAACGTGTGAGAGTGTTGCTCTGGTGTATGAATGTGTGAGAATGTTGCTCTGGTGTATGAACGTGTGAGAATCTTGCTCTGGTGTATGAATGTGTGAGAATCTTGCTCTGGTGTATGAATGTGTGAGAATCTTGCTCTGGTGTATGAACGTGTGAGAGTGTTGCTCTGGTGTATGAACGTGTGAGATTGTTGCTCTGGTGTATGAACGTGTGAGAATGTTGCTCTGGTGTATGAACGTGTGTGTGTGTGTTGCTCTGGTGTATGAACGTGTGTGTGTGTGTTGCTCTGGTGTATGAACGTGTGAGAGTATAGCTCTGGTGTATGAACGTGTGATTGTTGCTCTGGTGTATGAACGTGTGAATGTTGCTCTGGTGTATGAATGTGTGAATGTTGCTCTGGTGTATGAACGTGTGAGAGTGTTGGTCTGGTGTATGAACGTGTGTAAATGGCGACAATCAAAAGTCAATAAGATAATATATACTTTATTGTCCTTTGTCTTTGTTGATTTTTTTTTTGCAGGACCACATTTACAGCCCCAGGCAAAAATTACAACATCACATTAAAAGAATCTGCAATCATTCATAAATAAAAAAAAACAATGTGGTGTAATGTCATTTGTCTAAAAACTATTTTTATTTTAAAAAAACTGAAACTTTGAGGTATGTAACAGTTTGTCTATAGAAAAAGATGAGGAGGGAGTCACTTTTAAGTCCTCTGCAGATTAAGCAGTGTAACCCCCAATTTCCACTGCATGCGACTCCGATCTGCCTCGCACTCCGCACAAAATACATAACGTTGTTTTCAATGACACAATTTACACAGCTTCCGCTCAGCTCCGCACTAATCTGCAGCAGTTTTATTTTTGCCGGACGCTGGAGCCAAAACACATAAATCTGAACAGATCAGATCAGACACTGTACTTGCACAACATCCAGATTTTGCATTAAATGCAATAAGAGCTGCAAAAATAATAAACACTTGTTTTGGTCCCACAAACGTCTTTATTAAACGTTTATTATCACACTATCTTGTACTTTGCTTATGCTCTGGCCAGCACATCCAGTGGGCAATGTTCTGTTATGCAGCTGAGAGTGGAACAAATGAGTTTTTATATCTGTTCTTTTCACAGCAGGGCACCCTAAAGCGCTTTCTATGAGGAGTGGTCAACTAAGTTAATTTGCTATGCGTTATTTCACTTAGCATCACATCATCGCTGTTTAACTATTCTTGTACTTTAAAAAGTTAGTTGTAAAATTACCAAACATTTTTTATGATATTACTGTTAGTGCACTGCTTATGTTTCTTCTGCTTTGTGCATTGAAAGTTGAAAGCACAATTCAACTGTTTGTAGTTCATATGGCGTTTTGTAAACCCCAAATGAAAAGCTTATTAGTCATAATATTTGGAATATTAAAAGAAATAAAATGTACAATTTAAAAAAAAACACCTAAAACCTGCCTAATCTCTCTAGTGCTCTGCTGAGAACAAATGCCTTGATGCTGAGCCATTGACAGATTACGAATTACAGCAGTGTAGCCAAACACAATAGTAAAATGGCTGTTATGTAGATAATAGTCATAACTTAATGCTGAGTTTGAGATGAAGTGGTTGCGAAAAGTGTAACAGTTGCAGTAGGAACTTGCAGCTCTAAAAATATTGGGATTTGACAGTGAGCAATCAGCTGTCAGTGAGCTGGCACTCGGAGCTGACAGCTGAGAGCGGTGGCCTCCGCTCTTGGTGTGTGGGTGCCACGAGCAGGAGCAGCAGCAGCAGTGGAGTTTGGCTGCATTAGCTCTATTTGATTAAGTTAAGGAGATCTCTGCTTAAATGTGCACACTGGGGTTCCCTCAGCGTTTTATTGCGTACTTTATTTCACTGAACAGCTTGTTTCCCGACTGCACTTATAGAATGTAACACCAAACGCAGAGCCATAGGGATTAAAGAGCAGGGAAAGCAGTGCTATATGTTTACAGCTGAACGGTCTTAAAGAGAAAACATTAACTTTCTTTAATAAGAACAGACACTGCACTTACTTTTGAATTCTATTGTAAAAAAAACTACAGACCCCAACATAAGCTACATTTCCATTTTGCTTAAAAAATTGACAATTGTGCATAATTACGACAGTATTTCCAATTGTCACTGCCTGAGAACATTAGAGAGGATTGGTATGTACTGTTTTATTTATAATTATAATTATTTTTACGAGCAAATAACGCTGCATAGACTGAAGGCTAAACAATAAAAGTGATACGCTGGACAAGTAAAAAGTAAAAGTAATAGTTAATGTCAATGCACACTTGGGTTATATCTTTAAAGGGTTTCCTGGATTTGCTTTGGCTAATATAAACTTACTTTAGGAGCCATGTGTTAGATTGTTAAAACATACAGCCAGGTGTTTTTCTAAAAACTTTTTTTACCGACAACATATTAAATGCTTGTGTCTTGCTCCTATATCAATAGAAATGTGAAGGTCCACTATTTCCATAATCACATTTGCATACATTGTGCATACAATTATTTGACATATGTCAGTGATTTGTTTAGTTGTCTTTTTGTCTATTTGTCTATTATATACAATTCTATAAAGACAATTAGTATAGTTTCTGTGGATTTACGTTGTACTTCCAGGGGGCAGTATCAACAGATACAGAATGTTGTCTCTGGAACGCCACTGGATAGACTCAAGCTAAAACAGCCCACCCCATTTAGATTAAAAGTGTATTATTTGTCTGATAGGGTTTGTAACAAGTACAGGTTAAGCATATTTGCAAAGCATATTTGCAAAGGTGTGACTCGCCAGGTTATACCAATTGTTATTGTCAAATGTCATTTTTTTTTTATTGTGGTGTCGAACAATTTCAGTTTAGTTAAGAAACTCAAGTTCATCAAGAAATTGTCTTAATCTGCCACAAGATGAGACGTTGCACAGTCTTATGTCAGTGTTTAAAATAAACTCCTGCAGCACTGTACTTTCTAAAGTGCCTACTGATGTTTACATAGGTGCAGCAGGGTACCCAACCCCTGCTTTAGTGTAGCTTTATAAATGAGTTAGAAACAACTAAAGTCAAAAAGCCAAGCCTCAGAGTCCGTACAAAACATTACAGACTTTCACTGAAGTTATGGACGAAGAGGAAACATTTATTTTATCAGAAAAAATACAGCTCCTAAGTTACGTGTCAAAGTTGAATGACACCACTTTAACCTTCCAGTCCAGGTGCTGTTATAATCACAGAATGAATCCAGAACTGAACCGGGACTGGACCTTTATCATATCAGGGTTAAAAAGGGAAGTGAGATTTGTCTATTAACTTCTTTATTCTGACGTAAGCTGCTTGACTCTGTCTCACATATTTGACCTCATTTATACTGGCAAACAATGCACGTAATTACCTAACGTCATTCACGTTCACTAGAACCTAACGTAGTTTATCTGGGTAATTAAAAGTCATAAAAGGTGTGAAAAAGTGTTTGGAGATGAGTGACAAATATATAAGTCTGCCTGAAGTTCATTGTTGGTTTCTGTGGGAATCATAGGCATTTTAAATAAAAGTATATTCAAACACATAACCTCTTATTAAAATTTTCTGTACCCTTACAGTGAGGAAGGTTAACTGAGGGGACCTCAACTGGTTTCAGAAAGACCCCTGAACTAAAGTAACTGACGTAAAGGCTAATTACTTATCTTGTGCAGGAAAAAGCAGCTTGGTTCTATTCACAAGGCTTCTCACAGAAATACCACAAACATAAAAAAACATAGAAATCCATTTGGACCATAGACAGTTTGCATTAATATTCTGACAGACAATATGTTTTCCATATAGTGGATGTCAAGAGTTTGACGACTGATGTTTTTAAAGGAAGCCGCACATTTAACAATATGCCCAAACATGTCTCCACCTTTCTGAATGAATGATAGTGAATAATGTTGTGTGTATAACTATTCTGATTAGCTTTCCCGCTGCACACTCTGACTGATGAGGATTCATGCATAGCACCTTCTTTGAACCCTTCTTGAAAAGTTTAATTTGCACCTTTCTTCTCAGCTCCCTCCTCGTCTGTCCTACACATGTCTGCTCTCTCCTTTCAACTCTCACTCCTACTTTTGGACATCTAAATTATTCCCTCCATTGCTTGCTTTACCTGGCTGGCTCACCAACTCTCATTTACTGTCTCCTATACGGTCATCATTGTGCCACAGGATATAGTTTTGGAGAAGGTGTAAACGTGTGTTGACGGGTAAACTGCTTAATAGCTGTTGCTGTATGCGCACTCAAACACACTCAATCTGTCTCTCCAGAACCATCTTGTACCTGGTTTAAATGACCTGTGAGTGCTCAGCCGTGCTACAGCAACTGCACTGAATATCATATAGAAATAGGTATGGAAAATGGAGAAAAAACTTAGTTAATGTGGAATTGTCTTGAACCAAACAGTTGGATTGTAGGTGAGCAGTATGATATTTCTTTTGTTTCCACTCTGATGTAATTCCTATTGTAGAAAGTTGTGTTTCTATATGAAACACATGTATATGTAATTGTATATAAATTGTCTTTGAAGTCAAATGTAGCAGCTTTTCCATTAACTAAAGGTCAGAAGTCAGAAATGACCCAGTTGTTTAATGTTAGGCAAACATGTATTTTAGAGGAAACACAACAGTGCAATAAGGAGCAAGTGCAGACCATACTGTATGTGCAGTTTCTGTGCATGTACAAGATACAGTATGTTCATTTACCATGAGTATTATTTACTGATATAATCATCATTTGGGCAGTTGGGTACATACTTGAAACGGTTGCGACTGTATATATGTGCTTTAACTGTACAGATGTACAAATGTTACCAGTGCCATGTAAACGAGCACAAAGATATGCCACAGCCTCATGTATTCAGTACTACAGAATGTGAAGATATACAATAAAGTTCAATAAATACAGTTTATGCTCATATAAAGATTATTTTTCATCCAGTCAATTGTCTTTCCTTACCCCTTATGACAATGTGAACTTGACATAAAAGTTTGCTTTTTCAACCTGAATTGTCCTTCTTGGTGGAAACAACACACCATCTGAGAACCTATTCAGTAGATAACATCATAGAAGCATACAAAAAAAAGATAATCCTAAAAAAAATTGGGATACTCACCTTATCCGTCTCTCTAGACCCATCTTTTCTCCTCTACTTGGCCTAACTGCCTCAGTGCGCACTCATGCGTTCTGGGGAGTATTTGCACAGGCCATGGTGTGGAACGGCGCTGTATCATTTGTGTTTGTGTGTGTGTGGTTATGCTGGCTGATCCGGCGGTCCGGGGGGACGTTGGGGCCAGATGGTGCATGGCGGTTGGCTGTCGTGGTGGTGACTGAGCTGATAATGGCGTTTATGAGGTTTATTGATCCGATATGCATCACTCCACTGTCTCATCTTGCTGTCTGCCTCACTGCATAGAGCCCATCTCTCAAATTATGTCCATGTGTCAACCTCTGATCTTTGGGGTAAAGGAACGCTCACTTAAGTGAACAAAGATATTTAAACTAAAATCCATAGGTATACATGAGTATACAGGTATACATTCACAAAATTATCCAACAATTGTACACATTGTAACTGCTACCTTTATTAATGCATGGTTCAGACCTGTTAAGTTTAATTTCCTTCAACAGACCTTGTACAACAACAAAAAAATGAATAAAATAAATTTTAAGGATACGTTATTGGAATATGCTTTATGTGTGGCCAGTGTTTCCAATGCAATACAATGAGTGGCCACTGGTTGTGACAGGGTAGACAGGACAATACTTCAGGTTTCATAATACTTCCATGCACGAGAGTCCTTTTCTCAATATAAGACCTAGCTTAGCTGATGGAGGGAGGATGTTGAAGAGCTTTAATACAATTTTAGCTTAACCTTGTGCAGCAGAGATTGTGCACAAAGGCTAATCACAGAGCAGTTAAGGTAATGGCATAGGCCAAGGCCTACTCTAGAATGACTTACTTATAGGAGGGGTGTGTAGCATGGACATTAAACTTATGTCATGCTTAAATCTGATGTATGTAAATATTTTTATTTGTGCATTTAATTGATAACTTTCTTACCCCATTCTCACATCATTTGGTGTACGCACACACACATGCAACTAACCATGAAAAATGCCAACTCCCCAGCCCTCCAAATACTGGCCAGCAGAGAACTCACAAGCTGTCACTTCCTACACACTCGGCTCTGATCTAATCAAGCCCCTGATCTGTGACCCCATCCCCCCTCACCACCACCCCAGCCCCCACCCTCATGCTGTTCTGCCATTTCTCACATTTGTTCCCCCCAAACACGTTGCAAAATGCCTCTACTCTGATCATCCTGCCATTTTCATTTTCACTTGAGCTGACACATTACCGTTTTCCCATCAACATATTTTGCTGCAGATGAAAAATGGTTGATGATGGTTGACAAATTTCAAAAGTTCACTAAAATGTTTTTACTGTTCTTCTGTTGGTTTGTTTTTTGTTCCCACAATGTTATGGGTGATGGTGATGGGAGATTAAACAAAGTAGCAGTTTCCAGTTTAAGAACAAGAAATTATTTTATTTTTATTTTTTGCCTCTCCCAAGAAATTTGAGTCTGCTGAATGGCAGCCATGCACAGCATTTTTTTTTTCTTCTAATTAAATCATTTTAAAGTTTTTATTTTTTTCCCCTAGAAGCAGCAGCATGGTACATAAAATGCATAACTAGAGACATTCAATTAAAAAAGGGTTTGTGCATGCTATATTTTAATATTTTTTTAAATAACCACCTTTCATCCAAATCCATTCTTCACTTTTTGATGTAGAATGCAAGTGGCCTACTCATAAGCTCTCATACTGCTGTTACCAGAACCCAACTACACACCACCGTTGAGTTAACACATCTGCGTACAGTCCATACATTTGACGTAGTTGGACTGGAGCTTAACACTAATGTGAAAAAGACAAAGCCAAACGGTGCTTAAAGGCAGACTGACACATCTTTGAATCATCACAGAGACATCATTTATGACACTTCCCCACTAGCTAACCTGCTTATCAACGTTATCAAGCTTTTAGTGCAGCTTGATTCAATATACATACATTTATTAAATAATGCCATGAGACATCAGGGCTCATTAGGGTTGATTAAGAATACCACCCGTTTGGCCTTTTGATTGCAGGATAAAATGTATTTACAATTATATCCAGGTGGCAACATAGAAATAACAAAAGTATACCATGAGCTGGCTCAGTGAGCAACTCCACAAAAACATTAATATTCCATTGTTTCTGGACTCTGGGTTGAGAAAGAATATAAAGGATCTTCATCAAAAACATGCTACAGTATTTCCTGTTCATGCATCTGAGCGAGTAAGTTAGGAATCCTTAAATTAGACACCTTAGAGGCGGTGGAAATATCTTATGTCATGTGTTTTCTAAGATCATACTATACTGATGGACTTCAGTTGGTTGTCCTGCAGAAATCAGTTCTACAGTCTTGGATTAGGACGCACATATGCTAAACCAGTCTTTGTTATTAATTTGAAGTGTTATATCATAACATTAAGCATTCAGTGACTATCAAAATCCTCCTAAAACAGAGCAGCAAACATTGAGCGTTTGCCTAATCCTTTTTTGGTCCAATAAAAATGTATAGCAGTCTGTTAAAGATACCAAAATGTGCACCACTTGACTGCAGTCCGTTTTTTTTTTTTCTTTTGTAATTGTGAGTCCATTTCTGCTTTTAATTTGTTTTTGTAACCTTTCTGGCACTCAATTCAATGTCATTCATTTACTTCTGCTTAGTCCCGTTAGGGCCTGACTAGAGCCTGTCCCAGCAGCTTTGGGCCTGGGCTGACATTTAGAGACAGAAAGTGACATACATTCATTCCCTCTCACATTCATTCACTAGGGACACTTTTAGATTTGCCAGGTAACCTATACATGCATGTGTTTGGAGAAACCAGAGAAAACCCACGGTAACACTCTGGAGTTGGCCGAGGATGTTCGAGTTGGCCCGGGGTTTGAACTCACAATCCTCTTGTTGTGAGACACAAGCAGTAACCACTTTGCCACATGCACCCTTATAATGTTTTTTAAACCCCTTTCATCATAAGTTGTTGCTTAATGACTTCAGCCGTGTGTCTATTGAGTGTTTTTAATGCCGTGTACTAACAGTCAACAGAACTTTGGGCCAATGCGGCGGCTGGGCTGCCACATATTCTCGCTGTGACCTGCAGTCTAGGTTTGGAGAGTGAGCTGCTGCTGTTAATTAGCTGTGAGCCTTGTGGCAGATGGACGTGAAGTGGATGTGATGGCCGGCAGCTCGGTGGCTGTGGAGAATCACAAGTCTGCTCTCTTCTGAGCGCCGAATGATCAAATAAAGCCCATGATCTATGCACAGACATGATGGCAACATGCACACAGAACGTCTGAGCAGTTTCTGGGATTCATTTATTATTATTATTTATTTAAATATGAGAAAATTAAATCAACAAGAAAAAAAGTTCAATAACAATAAACAATTATATCAAAATGTGCAAAAAAAAATTGTAACATATATAAAGTACACTAGAGTAAATAGGTTCTGATTTTTACATAGGTAAATATTTTCTTTGATTGGTTTTGATTATGTCCATAAGATAGTGCAGAACACAATTTAAATTAGTTTCACAATAATCATAGTTTAAACTCATAACTCATTGTAACATTGTTAGCTTCTATTAGCATAGCATAGCAATCAGTCAAGGAATACACTCACCATATAATAGAAATTACACAAATTGGACAATTCTTCTTCTCCAGTACCCCCTTGCAATATGTCTTAGCCTTGAACATGAAAAAATGTTAATGTTTAATAACAATGTTTGTCTTTATTTCCACACCATGTGAATAATGGGTGATGTCCAGGCCATTTCACAAGATGGCAGTGAGTAACAGTAAAGTCTTACTGCACCTTCTACTGGGTACACATGGTACTGCTCAAATATACACAATAAAAAGAATAGTATTCACTAGTAATGAGATACACTTAGATTAAGTTTTCTAATGATTGAAGTTGGTTGAACTCTGGATGAACTCGATGGAAGTCCAGCTCAAGGTCAGAGATTTCAGACCGGATCAATGCGGTCACGAGTGCATGCCCCTGTTTGAACAACAAAGAAACTGTACAGAATAGACAAATTTTTAAATTTAAATTAAAATCAAAGAATATTTTGTTTTAAGCTCAGCAGCACAACATTTGATCGGTGTGTCTGGTCTAGGTGGGAAAGTAATAGTACTGTAGAACACACTATAATGCTGGATTCACAGCAGAAGAGTCATGAGGGATTAGAGCGGGAGTCTCCAACACGTTGCTCGTGAGCTAGCACTTTACAAGTAGCTTGACTTGGAAGTCGAGCCGGCTCTCACAGCAAAAGGCGTTCACTCGTTCGTTTATCAATCAACACTCCCTCACTGTTGCGCAATACCAGTTTTTCTCATTGTCTGCTTTTACATAATACATGAATATATTGCCTTGTTTTGGTTTGTCAATAGCACCGGCAAGGATTTAAAACTACTTTCACTCTTGGTGACAACCAATTAATGACCAACATTTGATAAAATCCCGAGAAGAATAGGTCCAACCTGGCATGGGACAGTATGAGAATTGGATGGTATGATATCCTGGAGGAAAATATCATGGTATCACAGTTACAAGTCTAAGATGTAACAGGTAGGACTTTGAGTGAGACACTTCCCATCTCCAGTAGAACCACACTCTCCCAAACTTTCCACCTAATCTTCAATTTGTCAAGTCTTCACAATGCAGTTTTATTCAATTTGACAAGTGTCATTCCCTACTTTCTTGCCGTCATCATCATATTAATAGAATGGAATGTCATTGTATTTGTGTATTTCATAGTATACTTTGAATCGGGGCTATTATCCCATATCTACTCTAAGGAGAAAAAATGTCTTGAACCCACTTCCTGACAGTGACTTGGGTATGAGATGTGATTGCCCTGAGCCATTATAACGCTTCTGGTGTGGTATTATACCTTTCGCCAGGTCCGGTTCTGTGGGGATATAAAGGGATGGATTTCTCCCCCAATTGTTCAAAACCGCTTTCTATAAACTATATATTTTTGTACAGGGATTCTTAAGTTTTCTTTTGTTTGAGTCGGAAAGTAAAAAAAAGAAAGAAACACTAAATAAACGGGAAACATTGACAATTGCAGATAAACAGCAGAGTAGCTTCTCTTGTGTTTATCAGTTGCAGGGGACACAGATTTAATCAAGGGTACGGAAATAGGCACAACACTGTTTCTGTAACTGGGACTTCTTAAATTTCAAATGCAATCAGACTTAAGGATTTTCCTAAAAAAACAGTTTTTGGCTTAAATGTGAAATGTGTAGCCAGTCTTTCCTGGCTCTGAAATAATCACATTTTTAATATTCAATATATGCTTAAAACTCCTTTCTATTCCTGAAGTTTGGGACATAGGAAGCACTTTTTGGCAGTAAACAACCCCCAGTGCTCTTTATATCTGGCTGGGGTGGCTCAGAGCAGGCTGGACTCAATATATCACATTTGGAAAGGGCTTGGAGGAATTAGCTTTATATATGTCAGAGATAAGTCATCTGCTCAAAAGTCAACTGATGCACTGATGTCACAGGTGGTCACTGTCAGCAATAAGCCTGATGGGAAATGTATTTTCTCACAACTCTGGCCTGAGCCGCCATATGCCGTGGAGAAGTGTATGTATTTCTGTGTGCGTCCTCGTCTCATTCATTTTCATTTGTCAAACACCACTTTAACAGAGGGAGCCATTCATTATTTTGCCGCTTTCCATCAGTCACACGCTCAGCGGAGGTCTGAACAGAAGGAACTTTCGCGCTGTGTGAACTTTGGAGCAGATGTTGTGTGTGTTTGCACTGCCGTGGGTGTGCCAATACGAATGTGTGTGTTAGGCTCACAGCGAGAGGAAAGAGCAGTGTTTGGAGAGAGACTTGAAAGAAGTATAGGCTTAGATCCACACATGTTGGAAATCAGAGATCCCATGGAGATCCCAATAGTCATTGAATAGTTAACTGGAAATTGCTGTTTTCCTAGAAATTAATTGAATCAAACCAATGACATTGTTTTGTTATGCTAGTGCTTTAGTGTCCTTTTCTTAGTCTTTTTTTTTTTTACTTTTAGTAAAAGTTCACACTCCCTGATGGGACTGCAACTGCTAACCAACCCCATCCCAGATAATTTGACATTCAAACATTAGCTTATCTTTGCATCATTTCACATCATTGATTTTAAGTACGTGTAGCCGCACCCATAAAAAAACATACAAGTTATTGAAAGTATGTTTTTCATCTCTGGTGAGAAATGGTGCAATTTTGACAATACTTCATTAAATGCCAATTTTCAACTTACTAAAGGACACTATGTCTAACATATTACTTAAGTTCAGACTACTTTCATTTCATACTAATTTTAATTTGGGCCTTTTCAAATTATTTATTAATTTTAGTGATAAATTACAGACTGAAATGGACTGTACATTAGTTTAAGTTCTTATTATTTAAAGATTATAAAAAATATTTTGTAATATACAAATCCTAAGCCACAATAGTGTTTATTCAATAAAAATAATAATCAAAAGCATGTTTTCTATATTTGATATTTGTAAATAGTGTGTGCTTAGTCAATTTTATTTTTTGCCTGTGACTGCAGGGACAAAAATACATTTAGCTGGGCCTTGTTTAATGTATATATATATATATATATATATATGTATATTTGCACAATTGACAAACAAGATCTTCTAAATTGATTAAAGATTATAAGTCAATTAATTATTAAGTCATATCTATTAATTTATTTATAAGTAAGTACAACTAGTAATGTATTTTAAGTGAACCTGAATCAAAAGTTTCAGGTATAAAATATTAACGTTGGTTAGACTTGTGCCTTTTAAGTTTACACAACTCATAACCAAAAAGAAGTGTTTGTTAGTGTTCTTCTTACTTGAAGATAACTGATAATATGACTGATCATATCCTGGATAGTCCTTGAAGACAATCTTGATAAAAGAGTTGCAACTGTGTTTATACAAGGGTCCATTTGAACATTACTCTATACAAACGGCACTCCCGGTAATGACTGTGTTTCTCACGGCAGCCGTAAGGAGGATCAAAGCCACTGCAGAGAGAGGTAGATGAAGACAAGGGGAGCAGAAATTACTGCAAATGAATATAGAGCACAGAGTTTAAGCTCATCCAAATCCATTGTGTCTGGGAGTTAATCTCTGGGGCCACTGCCAGCTTACATCCTCTATGTGACTTTTCTTTCAATGCCTATGATTTGGTTACTTTTGGGATTACCTAAACATCCAAGGCATGTAGGGTTTTAAAACACAAGGCTATAGAAATAAAAGCCTCGCTCCTTCTTTCTTGTTCGGTGTAATTCACAATCCCTTAGATCTGTCTCTACCTCCTTTTCGTATGGTTTAATATTGTTTTAATTGTTACTGCCTTATATTTTGTACAATAGAAGTCTCATATTTGACTTTTGCAGACATTAAATGCACATATTGCCAAATCATTACATTATTTATTACTTCAAATGATAAAAGACTTTCAGAGCTTTGTTTAACACTCCACAAGCCACTTTTTGAACTTAGTCATGAGTTTTAGTTTCCATAGCAAGTCTGTTACGTTTCTATGTCAGTGTTTGGTGTCTTATGTGTACAAAAGGCTAAGGCAAACATTTTAACAGTGCTATCAAACCACCAGGGCTCACTGTGGACAACAGCTTTAGAACGGGCAGGTATTTTCAATGCATATGTTGTCAGTGATTGCTTTAATCAATCAGAGCAGTGCAATGTTGTGAATGTTCATAGTGTTAAAATTGTTGCTACATCTTCAAGTCTAAAACACGGTTAGACTTTTCAGTACTGCCACTTCATTGGACACATTGGCCAAGTGTGTCCAAGGTTCGGACATTAATACTTTTTCTTGGAGCAATCCAAGATGGATTTCGGCTAAGCCCCAGCTGCAGCACAAGGTTACTAGTTCTCTAAGGGTGTTGATCATTTTCATTCATCTGCCTGTAATGGAATGCATTACAGTTGTTATTGCAAACATCTCATCTACAACAATGGGGTGGTATGAAAATGGAAAAATGGTAGGTTGTGCAGTCATCTTAAGATTGTTGGATCAATTTGTGCTTTTCTTTCTTCAAATTTCTTGACTAAGAGTGTCTGGGTAAATGGAACACCGGATATAAAATATGTGGAGTCCCATTAAACCGAGGTTAAACACTTAAGGCAATTTTCCATAACTGTAGTGTGTAATCATTTAGACTACTTCAGTGTAAACACTTCATCAATAGTTTAAACATGTTCTGTAAATCTGTGGTTGCCAAGCACCAGGTCCAGACCCAAAAGTGGGTCAAGGGAAATTTTATTTGGAAAGTCAGTACATTTGTTAGGGACAAAATAAATCTTCTTTTGGAAATGCGTATAGCCCACTCAACAGGGACCTGAGAATTAGGTCACAATTTTAGTCTTTTGAAATATGTATCCCCTTAAAACAGTTTAGAAAACACTGTTGTAAATTATTTACCATAAATTGAATTACATTTTTGGACCATTGATAAAAACCTTTGCATTACATCTCTCTAATCTTAAACTACCAACCAGTCTGCAACTCATGCTTGAATTTAAACCTTATTGTTTGTCACAAATGCACCATTCTATCTTTATTTAACTTTATGTTTAAGTGACTGAGCACCATTGTCTTCCATTGCACTACCACAATTGTCCTCTGGAGGAACTGGCTACACAATGAAGACTGTACCAAAGCTAGATTACATAATAAAAGGTTTTATAGGATTTTGAAATGTTTTATTAATTACTGAGCATATAAAAAAAATCCATTGGAGGACGAAAAACTCCCACGATACATTTTTCCCCCAATGTGAATATTGTAGATTAAATAATTATATAGAAGAAAACAGCCGACAGCCCATTAAGAATCCTTTATGGTGTTTGTCTGAGTTAAATATTTTCCACTTTTCCTCCCCCTACTGTCCCTCCCTCCTCTTCTATAATTAAATTGCTCCTTTGGTCATCTAATGTGGCAACAAATGCATGAAAATGCTTTACTGTAAACTTGTCCATTTCCACTTCCCATTGTGGTTTACAGCTCTCCTCATTGAAACATGCATAGCTCTGTCTGGCTGCTTGTTCTCACCCTGGTTCTCACTTTGTCTGTTCTCCTGTCAGCTCCTGTTAGGCCCTGTTGATCCCAGTACAAAAAGAAAATGTTAATCTGGGTCTTCCTCCTCTGATCGACCTTCAGCTCACCTTAGTTATTTAAAAACATCTACAATATACAATTGGTTGGACTCAAAATAGTGCATAGTGAATTTGAGGCATTGTTTGTCATTATTATGGTTTTATTGTATAGCTGCACTGTATATAATAATGTGTTTTGTCAGGAAAAGGTCCTTCACCAGAGGATGTATCAACACTGAGAGGACTTCAGTGGGTCTTGCTTTCATTAGCTCTTGTTGACTCACAGTAGTCTCAAGTTAAACCACTACCTCTGAGGGATATATAGTGTATGGGACTAAGTCCCATTGGATGAGGGATGAAACAAAGCAAGGTCCAGATGTCTTCTTTAAAGCCTTTTCTTTAATATGTCCTAGATGACTGAGAACCTCCACAGACATGTATTTTCAGTCTAATATCAATATATGCAAAGTACATATTGGCAATAATTGGGAACCTTAATTATTATTAGTGATATGTTTCAGTAAAATTACTTTAAAAATTAACATAAATATAAACTATATAACTAACCTGACTCTGCCAGATAGAACTGCTCACAAGACAAAGTCTGTTTCACGGAACCACCTGGAAGGCTCTCGTTGAAAGGTTTTGCAAAATGGAGGCGCCTTCTTGTTAGGTGATTGGATGAACTAGCGACTAGTATCCGCCTACCACGAGATTTGTTTTATCCAATCATAGCAACGATTCATTTGACATAACCAGAGTGCAGCAGATATGAAGAAACAACACACTGAAACACTAAATTGGTAAATGAAACAAGAACGTTGGGCCAATAAAAAGAGTGTGTATGTATATAGAATATGCCAAAGCCTGGAGGAATAGAGCAAAAACATATTTTCCTTTCAGAAAATCCTTTAATGCCACATTTTTTACATCAAAGCTAATGTCTGTCAGCGTGGCCATGTTGATAACAAAGAGGAGAACGCTTGTTCCATTTGTCAAATTAAAAACCCTCCTTTTCCTGTTCATGCTTCCACATCGTAAGAGGCCGGTGTGCCCATGGTTCGACTCTGTTGACTTGGATTTACCCGAGTTTGGAAACTCCAAAATCTCAAGTCAAATACATCATTCAACATGAAGGGTTTATTGTATTATAAAATGATGGAAAAAACAATGAGACCAGTTACAAGCCAGTTGTGCATTTTTAGACAGTTTGTTCTGGTGCAAGCTTCTCAGCTGTACAATCTTGTCCAGAAGATGCCACTTTTTCTTCTCGCACTCGGCCTTGTCCGTGTCGTGTAGCTAATGGAGTTTGGTGAAGTTGTCATTGATTTTTTTGGACATATGTTGTTTCTCTCAGAAAACGGCATCATAGTCTGCTTTGATTTTCTCAATGACCATTTGCAAGCTCTGCCGCTCCTTATCCAGTTGTGATTTTACCTTTTCAGGCTTCTTGATGGTCCTCCTCTTCAACTTAAGGAGCACAAGGTTCATATCATCTGTGTCTTCGGCGGCCTGCCTCTGGGGGTTTTCAGTTTTGACCTCAGATCTTAGCTGGTTGACCAAACTGTGGAGTGCCTTCTCTTCTCTTTCTTCTTGTTGTTAATGCTCTTCTACTACTAGCTCTTACTTTTATATTTACATTTACATTTAGTCATTTAGCAGACGATTTAATCCAAAGCGACTTACAAGTGAGGAAAACAATGGAAACAATTTCAACAACACAAGGTAACAAAAAACATAAGTGCATAAGTCAGTTAAAAACCTAGCACAGTAATCAAAGCCAAGGATAAGAATTTTATTTATTTTATTTTTTTAAAGAAATCGATAGAAAGGAAGTAGAATTCAGTGTTTGTCAGTCAGGTGTTGACGGAAAAGATGTGTTTTCAAGCGTTTTTTAAAGATGTCTACAGAATCTGCTGATCTTGTAGCAGCAGGTAGATCGTTCCACCAATGTGGAACAGATCCAGAGAAAGTGCGTGAGAGTGATTTTTTTCCTTTTGCGCCTCTTGTTGCTCGTGTTGTGCCTCCAGGGTAGCAGCCTCTATGTCAAGGAGCAGGACTCTCAGGTTGTCTTGGAGTCATCTGCTGGTGGTGAGCTCTCTGTAGTGAGCTCGAAGTCGCCCTTGTACAGATTCTTATCATCTTCTGCAGTGTTTTCATCAAAAGGCTTCTTTAGTTTTTGGTTTGTGGAGCTCGGTTTAGCTGTCATGAGTTGAAATGTTCAAAGCACTGTGGCTGGGTTCATTCTAATCTATTCTATCCTTTGAATGGCATTGATGAATCCATGAGGTCTGTCTAGAATGAGATGTTTCCATGGTTAAATATTTGTTTATTTTTTATTGATTTTTTTTTTTAAAATAGGCTATTACTATTGCAAATAAATAAAATAGATGTTTATATGTAGGGATCAGGGATTTGGTAATGTCTTATTTTATGATGATTCATGTTGATTATCTATTATTGCCTGTATTTTCTTATACTGAGGACACTATAACACAATAATCTACTGCTTCTTGTCAATATAAAATACAGACTATTATTATATTAAATATTTTGCAAGTTACTGGACATACGTTGTTGTGTTTATGTGCAATCAACTCATTATAATTGTAGTGCTGTTCATAAATTAATCCTTAACTTAACTGAGCAATGAGCAGAGCCTAAGGCAAAATATAAACGTAGTGTGTTTGATAAACAGGACTTGCTACACAGAAAAATAGTATAGGCCCTTTAAGGAGGCTTTGGTCCAGACTTTCCCATTTGGTTCAAACCCAAATCTTCAAGTGTGAAAGCTCCAGTGAACCGTGGTTTGGGTTTTGGAGTGAGTTTCAGGTGAGAAAACGCCCTTAAGTAAATCTATATAGGCTGTATTGTGCAACTATGCCATATGTATTTCAGCATTAGCTCTTGTCCTTTCTGTGGCCCATTCCCACTGGACTGCACTTCCCATTCTTTATGAAAAAGCAAGTGATGAAAGAGGATTGTTTTTTTTTTTTAGATTTGTTTTTAAAAATTATGCAACACATATGACAGTACAAATAGCGAGGGGGCATTCATACACACAGAGAGTAAAAACGTGAAGGGGTGTGTGTTTATGTGAGTGTCAGTATGAGAGGTGTTTTGTAGACAGAGTTTGAGCATTTACATGGTCAAAGAGGAGAAAAATAATATATATAGATAAAAAATAAAAAAAGTAATAAAGAGGGGAGGAAAACATGGGGAAACAGAAATATAAGTAGTTCAAGATTTATATATATTAACCTTTTGGTATCATCACATCAGACAAATTACTTTTAATGTAATTTATCCCCCTCTCACATCAGCTTTATTCAATTTTATGTTTTTATTTTCTTGATTTTAATCATTAGGTTTAGGTAGGGAAATTCCTTAGACACTCCCAAAACCCTGCGGGAGGAGCTGTTGATAGAGGATTGTTGAATGAGTGTGGGCGTTCACGGCGACCTGTAATCTGGTTTAGGATGACCTCGTCAGGCCTTTTCTCCAGAGCGTAGCAGCTTCAGCGCAGCGGGGCGCACAGAGAAGTGAGTGCAGACTCCGAACACAAAAGCAGAGGCGCAGGGGGAAGCTGGGGATGCTGGGTAAATTACAGCAGGAGCTCGGCAGAATGTAATAGCACAGATTATAGTGGTGTATAGTCGGTGAAATATAACCAGAGACTTACAGTTGGACAAAACTCCAAATCAAATGAGACTCACCTTAAATATGTCAAGCAGTAGCTACATTAACATTAGCAACAGTAACTACATTTAAAGATAAAATTGCTGTAACTGAAAAATGTGTATTGTTGGTTCACAAAATATACCACATCATGAGCACTGTTCAACACCAAATTCTATAACATTTAAAATAGAAAGAAAAATAAAACTATTCAAATATTTGTTGGGGTGCTTCACTGGCTCACTGTTCCCTCTCTCTCTGCACTGAATCTATCAAGAAATCTTCTAAATATTTGCTGATTTTTGTTTTCTATAAATGTAAATTCACACAAAATTTATGTTTCACACATTTTGGGCAAATACAAAATGAAATGTATTTCTATACCTACATCCTCCTCTAGGGGCCCATATTTCATTAGCCTGGCCATCCACTCTAATTATTTATTTTCTAATGAATAAAAAGAGTTAGTCTGGGCCCTCTCGGTTTAAGTTTGATTTCCAGGAGGAACAAATAGACATACATAAACCAGAATTCAGACGGCAGTACCAACATTTGAAGGCACAAAACAATATTTGAAAAATATAATCAGACAAATAGAGCAATGCTTAAAGCCCATATTATATATAAATGCTTGGTCATATTGAACTCGATGGAAGCGGTTCCAAACCCACTTCATGGTGCTAAGAAAGAGCAAAGGGTGGAATGGCTGCCTCGCCAGTCAGAATAAAAGATTATTATGCAGATTAAAAGTCTGTCTATATATGAACTACACTTTGATTTCTCTACTTGCATGTAAACATATGAGTGTTGGCTTCCACTTGCAATTGTTAAAATGTCTGTCAGAGCTGTGAGAGTTTTGACAAACGAGGATAATAGAAATTAGCTACAGAGCAGTTAAATCTTTCAGAAGGCATTTTACGTTTACCTTTTGACACTGAATATATGTCATGGCTGAAGAAACCCTTAACACTGCTAGGTTGACTTGTTTTTAAACTGTTACAGCCTGTCTCTGTTTGCGGGTTGTATTCCAGATGTTGATGTTAATAATGAATATACTGGTGCAAATGTACACACTAGTGAAAGGATTGCACTGCCAATCACAATAATTCCTCTAGTATGTCTTTACAGCTTAACTCAGCAGTAGTTTACACCTCTTACAGCTCACATGTATTTCGTCTGCCACTAAAATTTAGCTGCAACTCGTTCTACCACTCTGTTGTTAATCCAATCCAATGACTTCTTACATTTTTTTATGTTATCGCTGAACTGTGTGGGGGGTGTGGGAGCAGCACGTGTGGCAAACGGTGAAGGGGAAACCGGGGCCTGCTTTAATTGCATTGCATTGTCTGGTAATATTATTCATTGTCAAGGTGGAGTGGGATAGAATTGCATTATGAAGACAGCACTTAAGGGCCCGCCGTCGGACTATGAATATTCATGCCGTATTCTGCCAAAAGCAATTTGTCGTAACTTTGTTTGAAAGTGTCGATGTTTCCTGAGCCTGTAGGCTACAACTAGACCTGCGCCCCGCCGACGGGTAATATGATTTAATAAATTACATTCTGTTTTCTGACTTGAGAAATTATTTTGTGTTTTTTTTTTTTTTTTTTTTTTTGTGCAATTATTTCAGGAGCACAGAAGGTAGTCAGATGTGTTGTTGGAGACCTGATGGCTGCCAGCTGATTCTCACACTTCTCTTGTGCTCAGCTTGGGTCCCACAATTGCACTGGTAGGGGTTCAATATATATTCAAAAATAGCATATTACAGACTCTATCTTTTCCTTATCTACAGTTATACTATATAATCCTCATAATGCTGCAACTCCGCTAGTGTAAAAGTGTAAACTTTTATTTACTTTTAATCCAGTTCAGAAAATAATTTGTTAGGTCTCTTAAAATAAACAGATTCAGACTCCATCTTCTACAGACTGATCGATTATTATGTCAGTATGAAAGTTCTTGTGTCGTTCTGTCCTGCAGCTCTCTGATCGCAGACGTCCACTGGTTACTCTCTGTAAACCCAATGCAGGGGGTGGTCCATGTTGTTCAGTAAAGCATCTGTCCTGCGTCCGGAGTCTTCAAATACCTTTAGTTAAACCAGCTCATTCTATTAGACAAATTAATAATACATTCTCATTGCTTCTCATTGTTAGGCCAACATTCTTTAATTTCCATGTCAAGTAAGAAACCATAGTTTTACGTAATTTAGCTGATGTCACTGTTTAAATTTGGCGGGTTTAATGGTGACCAGGCCCACCATTATTGCATAAGCCTTTATTTACAATACCCTTTAATGTCAGTGTGTAAATTATTTTGAAAGATACAGACTATACAATCCACTTTCTAATGTGTGTTAAAAATTATCAATGCAAAACATGTCTCTATAATAGTTTCTGTCACAAATTTTATTTTAGGGTACACTTATATGGCTTTTGTTCTCACTTACGTTTGGGCAGAATGAATTCAGCAATGTAACAGAGTCATCTTACAATTACTATCAAAAGTTGGGATTGTAAATGAGATAATTTTCACGTCATATCTAATTTTTTTACCTGGATGTGTCAAAGTGTTATGCTGCTATAAATTAACATTAATTAAAAAAAAAAAAAAAGTATGAATTTAAACGTAACCACGGTTGTCCATTTTTGTTTTAAAGTCATGCTTGCTCACGGGACATTTGGTGAGCTTTCCCTTAATTTAAAGTCAAAAGTGGAAGGGAACTGGTTTGTGTGTAATGTCACATTGCTGAACACTACACACTAAACTTCATTATTATAAATTGTGACATATGTAAATAGTAATTAAAATGAAATAAAAAAAAAAAAAACATTGTGGTAATGTAACTTGCCATTTTACCCAGTTTTTAATTATCCATTTCAGAGCAGAAAATGAATGCATTGTAACAATGTCTGTTCCCTTCTCCATCACCTCTCCATCACCTCTGTGCTGGTGTAAGATGCCAGCTGTATCTGCACATTTGAATATGAGAACATATGCTAATATTGGTGTAAACACAAGCAGCACATTCCACTGGGAAGATGTGAGTGAAATACTAAACCAGTGTGAGACAGTGGCATAAGGGGCATCCACTGCATCTGCAAACTCTAAATATCATTTTTTAAACTGCTCTCATCTTCAATGTGAGATCTTTCTGTTGTAGACTACTTCAGTACTAAGCCAAGTGTGTCAAACCAAACCCAGCTACTGTTAAGACCGTGCAAACATCCCTTATGATTTTACACTATTCCCAGCAGTCCTTCAAAACAAAGAACAATCGGAAATGTAGATGAGTGGGTGACTACATTTTTTTTAAGACTGTCTGTTCAAGCTTTTTGAAGAGAACATATTTTAGGCCTAAAGCAGCCAGCGTGTTCTTAGTCATAAGTTTAAGGGGAAAGACATTAGTCATATGGGAAGTCTGGATAACATGAGGCAGTGAGAAAAATAAGTCAGTTTTCAGTTCTTTGTACTTTTTTGCTTTTACTTTTGGGGATGTAAAACTGAGTTCAATTTCATCCCTGAGTGAAAGTCTTAAAGCTTTATTAAGTTTCAAGCAAAAATGCAGTAGTAGCTAAAGAGGCCTGTGACTGCTCAAGTTCACTAGAAGACAAAGTCTATAGTCATGCTCCACATGTACAATTTCAACAGATAATTTCAATCAACACTGTTATAGTTTTGTAGAAATCCATGTCTGTGTCGCTTGGTTTTAATGAGAATACTGATTTTACCTGTTTACTCACTATGGTAGAAGATGGACATTGGTATTGAGTTATTGAGCTAAAAATCTTCGACAGCATGTGATTGTGACAACATGCCTGCATTATTTATTATGTATTAAGAGTAAACTTTATAGAGGCAGCGGTATAAAAGCTGAGACCCACGTTACTTGTTACTTGTTAGTTAAACTCTTCTCATCTTAAGTATCTTGGCATAAAAGCCTTGCTGTCCGGCAGAGTCGGGTTAGTATTAACTCCATTAACACTAAGCTGTATATTACAGTTCTGTCATGTACAGCATATTTAAATTTACAATTAGTACAAAGCACAAAGTCTCCCAAAATGAGCATCTAACCAGCTTTACCCCCATAGTAAACAGTAAAACTGTGTTTTTGCTTTTTGCATCATAGTTTCGAAAGTTTGCAGATTGGTGTCAAGGTATAACTGAAACTGCAAATATCCCATTGACCTTCTGACCCTGTGTGTTGGTCAGCCGGTCATCTCCACTCGTCCTCATTTATAATTGGCCGGGTTTAGTCAGTGTGTGTGCTAGTGAGCAGCTGCTTGTGTCTGGACTCCTCATTCACACACCATCACTGAGAAACGTGTGTGAGTCCAGACTATGTGGCAGATAATGATTAATTCTGTGTATCTCTGAACATTTTACCCATATCTTATCTGCTACATTTCATACTCCTCTTCATCTTCTCTTCCTCTCGGCTTGATTCTGCTCTTGTACTTCCTATCATTTAAAAGAAAATCATTACAGGGCCATTACGATGTAGACCAACACACTCCCACGTGCTGCTGTATGTGTGCGCGAGTGTGTCCTCTGTCTCCAGTCGTTAAATATTCTAAAGACAGAGGCCCTCGCTTAATTATCTGCTAATCACACTTTTAATTACTTGCCACACACGCATCCATCATGGGCCACGGTGAACACATATGTGCACGACTCTATTATCTGTCATTGGAGGCAGTTTGGAGCAAGTCGATAGAGAAACCGGGGCTGTGCAGCAGAATAGGCACGGCCAGCAGTGACCGATGATGCTGCTTTCGACACAAGAGAACAGAAAAGTGCAATCAAAACAGGGGTGGGAAGGTCAAACATTTGTCTCTCAAGAGTCTGTCCTTGTTTGTAAAATAATGACGTGTAAAATTGAGGAGAGTGGCTTCTGTGGAATATTATTAAAAGTAAGGACTGGCTCTATTGAGTTCCATTTGAACACTCTCACAGTATAAACTTAAAATTCTGATTGGTCTAGGTGGTTTTGACAAATGGAAGCTGACTGACTATATGTGTGCTGTCAGTGAGTGGGTAGAGAACCTTAAGGCTGCACCAGCTAAAAGCTACAATCTACAAGTCACTGGATGCTTAAGATTCTGTTCTGTTTGCCATTTATTGGTGTATTTTTTAGAGAATGACCATTTTAGATGGATCTATATGACTTCTCTACCTACAGCTTTACTCAGCCTAACATTCTCATGCTTTTTGATTTTCACATGTACTTTAGTAGTCATTAATAGGCGTGTGTTATATGACAATATTAGAATTTGAATGACCCTTTAGCATCACTAGTTGACCCTTTAGCATCACTAGCTATCTGTAAATAAGGCTAACTTTGTGACTGTCTTTCAATTACCTTTTTCCAAATATAGACACCACTTAAATAAACACTGACAACTTTTGTTGTTTGAGTTGATATTACTGTTGGACTGTTTGTTTTGTCCAGCATCAGCAAAAGTAAGTGACATAAAGAATAAACTTCCAATGGACTGGTTTATATCAGTGCTCTGCTACATTACTTTACCGATCAATACGCAGAAGGTCACAGCACGTCTCACGCGAATAAAGCTACATTTTAAAGCTCAAGAAGAATTCACAGGCTTGCTCTGATCTCTCTGTATTCTTCAGGGGTTATCTGTGGTTCTCTGAGGCGAGGGTCGCACGTCAAAACATAAATGGATTGTTGCGTAAATGTATGTTTTCTGGGGCGTTTTGTTATTTAGTCATAGCAAAAAAACAATCATCCACTCATTTGCCTAAATAAAAGTAAAAGTGGGTATTTTTTATTTTGGTAGACGTACGAATTCTAAATAAAAATATTACACTTAAAAATAAAGTGGGCAGATTAACTCTATGTTATGTTGCCAGTTCCTCTAGTGCAAATTTAGAGTATAGCAATATCCTAGTGAAATATGTCAATATGGTAATGCAATGCAATAACAGTATTAACTAAATGTTGTTCAATTTATTTTTTAATGCTTCATGTCTTCTCTATTTGGCTTTGAAGTCTTTAGTTTAGTCGATAGCCCCAGATGTATTTCCAGTTTTGGCTTCATGTTATCTTCA
This sequence comes from Neodontobutis hainanensis, assembly GCA_024349245.1. NCBI lineage: Eukaryota > Metazoa > Chordata > Actinopteri > Gobiiformes > Odontobutidae > Neodontobutis > Neodontobutis hainanensis. The sequence goes on along the minus strand of JALDNG010000141.1, from coordinate 178,816 downwards.
TTCTTAGATAATGTTATTTTACTGTCTTTTTCAATTAAAAAGTTTTGATTTATACATCTAATTATATATATATATATATATATGTATGTATATATATATATATATATATATATGTATATGTATATGTATATATATGTATATGTATGTATATATATATATATATGTATATGTATATGTATGTATATATATATGTATGCATATGTATATATATATATGTGTATATATATATATATGTATATATATATGTATATATATATATGTATATATGTATATATATATGTATATGTATGTATATATGTATGTATATATATGTATGTATATATGTATATATATATGTATATGTATATATATATGTATATATATATATATATGTATTAATAAAGCAATGGTAATGCAGTAAAATGGTTTTATACCATGGTCTTTTTCATTACTTTGTTTTGCTCTGTTTAATAGTACTTGGAAGTATAGCAAACGTAAATAGTGCAGCTGATGAAACTGTAACACTTTTTAAAAATGACAAACTATTAAGCAGAAAATATATAAAAATACAAAAATCTGAGAAATCTGAGTTCAAATATGTTTTTATTTTATATATTATTATATTATGAATGTTAGAAGTTGACTGGTCAAACTTGGATGTGTGCAAGGTTTTAATTAAATTTTATGTTGGATGTTTTTTTTCTCCTTTTCAATTTAAAATGAGTCATGCGCATTGCTTTGTTGATTAACCCTTCAATCTGATTAACTGAAACATATCCAAATTTCCCATGAAAACATTTCCTCACTAAAAAAATCTTAAAGGGATGCCTTTTCAGACATTTTCACTTAGATCTAACCACATACTGTCAACGGGTGTAGGTATTTCCATATTTCTTTTATTGTTTGGACTTGGCATTGCTTTTACACATTTGGCTATAAGATGTGATGTATAGCAGATGGTTTGCTGATGGAACCAATTTTTAGGTGACACAGGATCTGCCAAGAAAGTGCCAAAAGTACACAGTTTGGAAATTATAGCTGTGCAGTCTCAAGCAACAAAATTCAATTTAAACTCAATTAAAAATGATTGATCCTAGAGGGAAAATTCTAAAGGCTATTAAATTACTTAACTGCCATAGGTGTGCTGGTATTCATACAATGGGATTTTTGATGTGGTCTTAAAATGTCTTATAAGATGACATTTTGCAGAGTCTAGAGAGAAAAATGTCACTTTCAATCATCGGTTCCAGTGCATGAGACTGAAGGGCCATTTACACAAGTGCAGGCTGGTAGTGTATTGTTGTAGTATGTCTGTCAAGCCCTTAGTTTCACAGTTTATCTCACTATTGCTAAAACTGCAGTCATTGCAGTAGTATAAGAAGTATGTGTAATACTTCTTATGTGTAATGAGAAGTATTACACATACTACTTCTCATTACAGTATACACTATACTAAATCTATAATATATCCATACTATAGAGCCACTATAATATGGATCTATACTTATAATATATTAGCAAAATCTTTCTGGCATCATCTTTTATCTTGTGTTGCTCCAAGCAAAGCTTCTGAGCCCCAAGTTGTGATTAAACCAAATATGTGGCTGCACTGACATGCTTGGGCGTGTTTTAGGTTTGAAGATATAATTTTCAGTGAGTTGCAGTGTACAGCCTCTGAAGTTCTTGAGACAGCGGGCCAATTTTCTGTTAGTAATTTCATTAGTTTCCTTAAGTAACAGATCTAAACCTAAATCAAAAACAATATATCAATCAATTACATAATCCTTGAAAGGACTCGGAAGAAGTGCAGACTTCCCTTTTTGTAACTTAATGGCGGCACAGTGGTGCAGTAGTTACCAACGAAGTTCAACTTCCAGGTGGGGCGGGGCCTTTCTGTATGGAGCATGTTCTTCCTATGCTCAGGTGGGTTTCCGAGCAGGATACTCCAGTTTCCCCCACCAACAATAAAAAAAAGAGATAAAAATAAAAAAAATAAATGGCAAAGGCAACAGTCAAGAGCATTGGTCTTGTTAGCTGTCAGTAGCATCAGTTTGCTAGTACGATGTTTGGCAAGCATATTACACTTTAGTTTTTTGTTGCTATATTTTGCCATTTTCCACTTCATGGTACTGGTGCAATTCAAAATTTAGATGCATATAGTATGAAGATGTAGGCAACTCTGATACGCCCTATCAGGCTGACTACAAGTTTGTAGGAAATAACCTAACTTTGTAGGCAACTATTTAATATGCTGCCAAAAAAAAAAATCTAAAATTTGAAATCTGCCTGGCAATATACCATAACAATTCAATTCAAAACAATAAAAGTCACTCCAGTTTTTGCCTTGCTGAAACCTCCAGCACTTTTCCAAACAGTCATTCTCTCTGCAGCCAGCAACAGCACTAAACACTAGTCACAACACACATTTACACAGGCTGTGAACACCCACTAAACCCACCCCCCACCTCTTACCCCAGCCCCCACACAGATGTACTGGCTCTATTTGTACCCGCTGTAAAACTAGTGGTTGCAGTTACATCTCTATCAGCTGCCCTTTTGCTTCTTGCACCCGGACCTTGTGGGTAATTTAGTGGCACTGAGCAAACCTGCTATTGCTCAAGTGGGCGGGGCTGCAGCTGAGCTCGTTTTCCCTGCCAGTTTGATGGCACATGGCAATTTGGTACCCTTTTAGAATGAAATTGAGCTGCCCCCCGCTAATACAAACGCAAGTGGAAAATACGCACTGCTGGTTCACATGAAGATGGCATGAAAAAAATCATCATGTGGGTTTAGGTTTGGATGTTTTTGTGGACAGGGTGCGGCAGCCTTATAAATCATACATTACAAGAGAAAAACGTGTATGTAAAATGTGTAGGTTACAGTAATAAAAAAACACTTTTGGTTAGGAAAAAGACAAAAGTTTGTTGTGTAACATAGAAAATATTGTGAAAGACCCAACAGTCTAAACAACTTCTGATTGAGTTTGAATTCTGAATAGGCCCAACCAAGCCTTCTGCAAATCTGAACTCCAAGCATTTAGTTCCAATAATTTTCTGTTGCAGTTGACCGACTAGTTGTTAGCACTCCTGCCTCTCAGCAAGAAGGTTGTGAGTTCAAACCCTGGCCGACTCAAACATCCTTGACCTGCTCTGGTCTTTCTTTGAGGAGTCTGCATGTCCTCCCCATGTTACCAGGGGTTCTCTCCGGGTACTCCGGCTTCCTCCCACCGTCCAAAGACATGCATGTGTAGATCAAGTGGCAAATCTAAATTGTCACTAGTGAATGAATGTGAGAGTGAGTGAGTGTCTATAGCTGAGTGTCAGCCCTGCCTCAGGCCCAAAGTAGCTGGGATAGGCTCTAATCACCCCTAATAAGACTAAGTGGAAGAAAATGAATGATTAATGAAATGGAAAAAAAAAAAAAAAAAGATTTGTCCGACTTTGTTTTACTACGTTTTTATTAAAATTTAGATGCGTTAGTTAGATAAATATTGTACATTAACCACTTCACTAGAGTGACCATACTTTTAAAACTTTTGTTTTACCACAAATCCACCTTAACAAATTTAACAAACATTTTCACCTAAAATCAACAGTAAATGATAAAACATGAATTGATTGCATTTAAAAACTTGATGGTACACAGTTGAAAGACAGGAAACAGGGTGAGAGTAAGGGGAGTGGCATTGGGCAAATGACCCGACCTTGAATCAAACCTGGGTCTCACATATGGGCGCCCCCCAATTAGTTACTTTGTGATTAATATAGAGTCGACAGAGCCCTGTGCGCTGCTTTTGCTTCATGACTGGGTAAAAAAATCGGGACATTTGGGACTGGGAGTGGGTAAAATACTGGACATTGTGTTTTTGTAGATTTTTGTTGCGACAGGGGACATGGGGCTCAAAATTAGGACTTATGATCACCCTATGCGTAGCTTTTTCCGTTGCTGCTTTCATCACCTACTTTTGTTTACTACTTTTATTGGCTTCCTCTGTTAGTTATTGTTAGCTGTGCCATGGGACAGAAATCTTAGAAAGAATACTTGCACAAAAAAGAAATGATCAAACATAGGAGTAGCAACTTTATATAAAATATAAAGCCACTATAAAAAGACAATGGTTGTGCACAATACATTTCACATTTTTTTTATTTTTTATTATTATGTTATTGATATTCTGTTTTAAGATTCCAAGCTTGCTATTTTTCAACCTTAGCATTTTGTGACATTAGCAATTTTAGCATCAGCTTTAGCCTTAGTTTTGCTGCAGGTTTCAGACTTGATATGTTCACTCCGAGTGAAACAATGTTATATCCAAACGAACTTAGAGGCAATATCTGGACATTTTCTGACATCTTTGTGTAAATCCCTACATCTCAGGTGCTTCTATTCATACTTGTGCTGAGAGTTTGTTTCAGAAAACTCTCAAAAGCGTTATTCTGGTCTGACTATGGCTATTGTAGAGAGAACAGGTCAATGTGAGCAATGCATTGACTAATAATGTAGCTGCAGGCCTGGAGCGCATTACCAGCTTTATAATAGCCGTCTGAGTATGTGTGTGCCTATTTCAGAACAATGTAGATGACTTTTTGTGTTTTGCGCTTGCAGGCAGACTCATTGTTGTGTGTTCTATCGATTTGCTATCAGCACGGAGACAGCTGTATCAGTTAAAAACCATTGTTGTACAGGAGTCGCTGTAATTGTGTTGGCGTTATTACTGACATTTACTTGGGTGCACTTAAAAGGATATTTCAAAAGCCACTTCTTGAGATTGTATTAGCCGTTAATTCAATATATTAATAACAATAGAAGTCATAGCAACAGTTTTACAGCGCCGAGAAAAACACAGAAATATTGTTGCCAACTTTTTAATTAGAGAAATGGCACAATGTGAGCCTTCACCGAGTTTGCTTTATGTTTTGGAAGTTGTTGTTTTCTGGGCCCCAGCTAAATATCAGTGTTTTTCTGGTGTTAGCTGTTAATAATCTGGATCAGACATGAACAAACTGTAAGCTACAGCAGGCATCCAGGCTCCAGACTTTTTCCACTAGGAATACAAATGTCCAAAAGTGAAAGCCACACTAATTAAAAACGTTGTGCAGTAAAATGTAGGCCTAGTTATTGATACCTTGTGGCAATAACAGACTATTACAATCAGATGTCACAGTGACTTAAGTGCCTATCATCAACATCCCTCAGTCCTTGTCTATTGCCATTACCATCCTTTGCTATTGTCTCTTATGTTCAGGCCCAATCACTTTTCCTGTAAAAGTTATTTAGTAATGTCTTTTTTATACCTCAGATGAACAACAACAGAGTCCTATTTTAATGCTTATTTTAACATTTCTAAAACTGATAAGTCTGAAAAAAGCATTTTGTGAGTTTCCCTAGATGTAATCTATTATGTGTTATCTATTATCTATTATGTGTGCAAGTTGCTTTTTCAACATACAGTTACAGAAATACAGAAATTTACAAATTTTGCCAGGGTACAACTTATGAGCACAAATGTATACCCTGTACAGATGTCCCATAAGCATCCAAAAAAGCCTTTATTTGTACAGTTTTACTGAATTTCCCAAAATCATTTTCATTTTGAAAAATATAATGAGCAGGTTTGGTACTGGGTTGTCACGTTGGCGGATGGGTGGTGTCTACTTAATATAGGCTACTAGTTTTGTGCTTCAACATAATATGATGCAATAGCTTCTATATGAAAACATTTTACAGAGATTAGGCTCATCCAGTTTGACAACTGAACTATTGCACATTTGTATATGTTAATCAGAGAAAAGTTTATTGTAAGACATAACACAACCCCTGTTGGGATCAGAGGGGGTGGTTTCTATTCTGGATGCAGTATCACTTAATATTCAGGCTGGTCGATAGGGGCTCAGTCTTACAACAGGATTGTGTGACTATGTCAAGTCACATATGGCTCTTTATTAAATGATGATTATCGTTTGCGTACTTTTTGTGTAGCCAAAATCAATGTCAAAAGTAAGAAGTACACTATTGATACAGTGGCAAGAAAAAGTATGTGAACCTTTTGGAATTTAATGGTTTTCTGAATAAATTTGTCTTAAAATGTGATCTGATCTTCATCTAGGTCAAGAGTATTGACAAAAATAATGTTTCTAAAAAGAATTACACAAAAAATGTCTGATCTTTCATGTTTTTATGGAGAATTACCAAAAAACCTCATAGTGCTTGTGGAAAAAGTATGTGATGAGTTAATGACCTCAAAAAAGCTAATTGGAGTCTTAGGACACCTGGAGTCTCGGTGAGATAATACATTTGGAGGTGTGGACAACAGCTATTCTGATAAAAAACCTCAAACTTTTGGAGTTTGCTTAGCACAAGAAGTACACATTTATGTGAGCCATACCGCGCCAAAAAGAGCTTTCAGAGGAGCTGCAATCAAGAATTGTTGCTTTACATAAAACTGGAAAGGGTTACAAAGTAATTTCAAGGAATTTAGAAATTCACCAGTCTACAGTCAGACTAACAATATACAAAGGGAGACGCTTTGGGACTGTTGCTACTCCACCAAGAAGTGGGCAAAATGACACCAAAAGCACAACAGAAACTCATCAATGAGGTAAAGAAACAACCCCGAATGACAGCCAAAGATTTAAAGGCATCATTGGAACTTGCTAACATCTCTGTTCATGAGTCAACAATACATTAAACACTGAACAAGCAGAGTATCCACAGCAGGACTCCACAAACACCGCTGCTTACTAAAAAGAACATTGATGTATGCCTGAAGTTTGAACTATTGTTACTGTGTGTTTGAAAAAACACACAGTGTTACATCTGGCGTAGAAAGGACACGGCATATCATCATAAAAACCTCATCCCAACTGTAAAGTCTGGTGGCGGAAACATCATGATTTGGGTCTGCTTTGCTGCATCAGGGACTGGCCAGCTTCAATCATTGAGGGAAGAGGAATTCCCAAGTATATCAGACAAACGACCAAGTCAGAGCCCAGACCTCAACCCAATAAAGAAGCTATGGATTGACTTGAAGAAGGCCAAACATGAGACGTCCAAAGACTATGACAGAGCTAAAGGAAGAATGGGCTAAAATTCCTCCTCAACGATGTGCAGGTCTGATCCACAGCTACAGGAAGCGGCAGGTTGAGGTTATTGCTGCCAAGGGGGGGTCAACCAGTTATTAGTTCTAAGGGTTCACTTCCGCTGTCATTTTGAATGTTGAATGAGTGTGTTCAAGACATTAAGATCAGAATTATAACACATTATGTTTTTAGACACAACATTTGAAGACAAATTTATTGAAATACCATGAAATTCCAAAAGGATCACATACATTTTCTTGCCACTGTAGTTTTCATCTTTAGGCCTATTTGAAATATATTGTTAAGTTGTATATATATTGTTAAGTTGTATTGTATTATTGTAAAGTAATCCCTTACTGTCTGTCTTCTGTGATGTAAGAATAACTTTTGTTGAGAGTTGTACTAATGCAGTGCATAATCTGTTTCTGTAAATTCAGCGGTTCTTCATATGAAGAGTTAACAGTTCAGTCAAATGGTTTACAAATGTGCTTGGCATCTTTAATACTATTTTACATATGACCATCACTCCATATTTAAACTAAATCTAAAGGATATAAATAATTCTAAAATACACCCACTTGTTTTACACAAACTTAATGAGGCAACAAACACCAAGCTTAAATATATTTCCATTACACCTTAGGCGCTGTACATATGCTTTATGTAAATTATTCAAAACAGCTTCACAGCAGCAGTCAACTTCACTTAAAACTTTTGTTGCCAAATGTTCTCAGAATTTGAAATCTGCCCGAAAATGTTTAAATAGAGAGGATGAGATATAATTACTGTGAACAAAATCTAAAGTCTGTTTTTTTCCAACCATCATCATTAAATTCTAAATTGGAATAGTTCTGAAATCATCGTTGTATGCTTTAACGAAGCAGCTGTCAGGAGCCACGTTGGAGAATAAGGTGTTCGTCTGGCTGCAGTGCGAAGAAAAGAACAGCGGCGACAGGAGTCAGAGCCAGTTGTGTGGTTAATTGGAAGCAGGCATAATTAGTGCTAATTAGGATAATAGCCATTTGTCTAGAGATCCATCCACCTAATGGGACTACAACCGCCACTCAGCCGCACACCGCCTCGCGAAGCCACCCAGCCTCTTCCTCTCGCACAAATGTACTGTACTCTGAGTGTACTGAGGTATAACTGCTTTCTCTACATCTTGTCCATTCAATAATGCAACATAATTGCACTCAGGCAGTCAAATGTTTTACAACTTTTGTCTATCTGTCCAAATGTCATATTACGTAAATATCTGCTGTTTGGAAAAAGCTCTTGATTCTAGTGAAGCGCGACTATAAGAAAAAGTAATATTGGACCTATCCTATTCAGGTGTCTTTAAAATCTTTAATTTGCTTTTGTTTCAGTGGTGTCACACCTCATTTACATTAAATTGCACTCCAGGTAACTTTAACTCTGTGCTCTTTGCCGAATTTGCATTGCCCTTTACCATCGCCGCTTGTTGTTCCATGTCGCAAGTTTTTTACTGTGTCCTTGGATAGGGACACATAAATTGTGCAGTAACACTTTACATACATTACATAAGACATACATACCCTGATCCTAACCCTACTTACAATATGTAAGTACACATAATTCCAATATGTATGTACTATATAGTTACATGTTATTACAGTTTGTTACACAAGTAGGTATATACAATGTATTAAATGTAGCGTCAAATTAAGTGTGACCAATTGTGCTATATAAATAAACTTGCCTTGCCTCGTTATTTAGGTAACATCCCACCTCATGTTGCACAAATGTCCAAAGTCCACCTGAAACTCTTTTTGTCCTTTGTCACAGACATAAAATTCATCTTGGCTTAGTATCATTTTCAGGGTCAAATAAATGATGTAGAGCATCTTGCCCCACTGTAGGACACCCATCAGTACACACAAATCATGGAAAAGCTGACAATAAGTCTGAGGAAGACTGCCGGTAGCAGTCAAAACATGTCAAGGTATGATACTTAAATAAAAACACTTGTCTGTAAATAAGAACAGACCACTTTTGTGGAAGAGCAAAAACATTTTCCAGATATACACGAAGGCCAAAGACACTAATTGAATGGCCCCAATAAATACCATTCCTTATTTCTCACAAATGGAAGACAATGAATAGCTTTCATTAAACTGAACAACAACACCTGAATAGAACAGTGACACTAACGACTCACCTGAGCCTTAACGACTCTCACATCAGGAGTCACACTGTTCTTTCAACGACAGTGACACCAGAACAGCCTGGTCCATCAGGTTGGTTTAAGGTCAAACTCCTCCCTCTAGAGATATAAGCTCAGCTCTCTTACAGTTGATCTCAGAAACTATAAAGTCTCTTGGAATTAGAGACAAAACATCTTCACCTTGAAAACGGAGTCCAGATGCTTTTGCTTTAACCTTTAAGATGACCTGCAGCATTGAGAACCTTCACAGACTCCGTTTTAACTTTTTTAATTTTTTATTTTTATGTAGAAAAAGCTATATTGTTTAGGTTAACGGTGTGACTAATGATCATGGATCTCCATTTTTGTTAAGGCAAGTCTAAAGGAAATTTTAAAGAGGTGGGGCTTTGGCATCTTAATTAGTGATAAAGTAATAAAGCTGAAATGCCTTTATCCAGCAAGAAGGTTGTGTGTTCAAACCCCAGCCAACTTGACAGTCTTTCTGTGAGGAGTCTGCATGTTCTCCACATGTTACCATGATGTTTTCTCCTGGTACTCCAGCTTCCTCCCACCGTCCAAAGACATGCATGTATAGGTCAACTGACAAATCTAAAGTGTCTCTAGTGAATGAATGTGAGAGTGAGGGAGTTGTCTGTCACTGTCTGTCCTCAGGTCCTAAGCTGCTGGACAAGGCTCCAGTCACCTGTGACCCCTCAGGGGACTAAAAAAAGAAAAGAAAATGAATGAAAAAAGAGACTGGTGCAAGGCTTGATGTGTTATTTTTTTGCAGTGATTTCGAAATGTTGCTTAGCTGCTAGTGTGAAGGAACCAGCTCATTAGAGCGGAACATGTGTGCTCTGTCTGCAACAATTGTGAGGTCATTTTAATAAGAAAACTAAATCACTACATTATTGTTTTCAAAGCAGCACCAACTTACAGTGTCAGACAACATACATCTCTGATTCCATAAACCCCTGTAGGGAATCAAAGAAAAAATTACACTGCGATTACTGTTGTCATGACAACACAAGGCGTGCCTCCTCAAGACAGCTTTTCACATTACTTTCTGTATCCCCTGCTGGTCTCAGGCCAACAACACCACACGCAAACCACTCAGATCTCTCTATAATAAGGCATTTAAGGTACTTGACAAAACACTTCAAAATGCTGAGTTTTGTCATTATAATTCTCTATTTAAACCAACCAGCCAATTTCAATTTTTTTCATAATATGTCTCCAGCTCCATTGAAGAAATGTATTTATTATATTTATTAATTTGTTATGAACAGATGACCTGAACATCTTGGTCCACAGCTTGCAAAAACTGCACAATCCCTAAAAGATGCTCTGGCTTTCCCAGTTCCCAGACAGTCTGAATTTGTCTGTAGATCTGCAGCTTTTTTCTCTAAACACATTCTCAACAAGCAACTGTGCCAACATCAGTCAAACTAACACTGTGTCTTCCTGTATTGATCATTATTCACGGTTAACTATTGGTATTATAAATTAATTTAGGAACATAGTAAAGAATAGTTACAATTACAATTAGAATTAGTTACAATTGTATTTTAACTACTAAGTAATGTTAATTTTGTTTTATCAATGTTAATGTTTTATTGTTGTGCTCAGCGGCCCAGGAACTGAAAATAGAAAGTAGCTTGTAGTATAAACTAAACTAAATCAAGCTGCAAAAAGATTTAAAACTTGGTTTCTTTAAACAATTCTTTATGTCACTGTTTGAGCTAATGTTTTTACTTTGATTTGTAATAACTTGTTTGGTTGAACGTATGGTTGCTATGTAATTTCTGATTCTTCTTGACCAGGACACTCTCACAAATGAGGTTTTAATTCTCAAGGGTTTTTATCCTTGTTAAATAAAGGTTAAATAGAAAATAATAATAATAATAATATATAAATACAATAATCAGACTAGAGTAGGGCCTAAAGTGACATGTTATTATTAATATAAAGTTAATACAAACAGCTGAGACTTGTTTAAGACATGATTTAAATCACTATAGCGCTCTTTAGGAAACAGTCAGCTCCAGAGCTGCACTGTTTAGTCCAACCCAACTTAAAGGTGTGGACTCTGTTTGTGGTGTGTTGTGGCATCTTTAAGGATAAAGTTTTATACTGTAAGTTGGTTGCAGGTATAGAAACAATGATTATCCTTCAATATCAAGTTTTGGTGCAAGTGTCAAGAGTCTGCGGCCAATCATGATGCACCTCATCAGTAAAGAGTCAGTTTAGAAACAGTGGCTTAGTTTTGTGTTTTTCAAGCAAGGCTTGGTTAAGACATGATTACTACACAAACAACACAAATTATATAATCAGATGTATGGGCCTCTTTAGGATGGATTTTAGCCTTTTTTAGAATTGTCACTGTCTTCGCTCTCTGCCCTAGCCTCACCCTTGTGCTTTTAAGCTCATTTTCACATCTGCACTGCTTTTTTTTAGTTTTGTGGCCCTCCCATCAGGCCAAACCAGTGGACGTTACACCAGTTATATGCACACTCACAGCCCTCTCTCTGAGTCCACCTGAGGATACTAGTCCCCTGGATTTGTGAAGGACTTATTGGCGGTGGCACTTGGCCAAGCCTGCAGAAAGTCGCTCTTTGTGTGTCCGTTTGACCGCTCGAAAGAAGTGTAAAGGTGATTGAGGGAGCACGGCTGTGATTTAGGCACTGCATTAATTAGACGTCGTCGAGCTGCAGAGTGTGTAGGACACAAGGTACGGGTGTATTTTCTGACTCACTGACTGGAGCTGTTAAAAGTACTCACAAACACATTTCTATTGTGACTTCAGCTTTCTCTTTTCACTCTTCTAATGTTTTATTAGATGTGAAGGAGACACAAAGTCAGTATACAGTATTTGTACTAGTGAGGAACTATGTGAACTAATTTAAAGGAAAGTTTGGGGCTTTTTAAGAGTAAGATCATTGCTAAAGAGAAAACATTCTGCAGAGAAAGGCAGTGACATGGAATTAACCAACCAAACTGGGATTCGAACCTGTATGTGGTAGGCACTAAATCAGGTGAGCTGCTGGCTTAGAACACATTTTTATTACATGAAGAGATGTACATTAGCAAGTCTAGTCTTGTTGGCAAACATTTATATCTGACCTCAGTAGCTGCTAAAGGGAAAAGCACATTTCTGCATTGTGTATTAACATGTACACAAGTCTTTTTTTGCTAGCCCAAGTCAAGTCACAAGTGTCTTTGACGTAGCTTAATGTGAGTGCTTGATAAATAAATAATAATAAGTCTACCAGCCGTGGTGACGAGAAGGAGTACAGGACTGCTGTGGATAACTGTGTCACCTGGAGCGAGAAGAACCACCTCATGCTCAACGTGATGAAGACCAAGGAACTGGTGGTGGACCTGAGAAGGACTAAAGCCGCTGTGACCCCATCTCTGTCCAGGGGGTCAGTGTGGACGTGACGGAGGAGAACAAATACCTGGGTGTGTATTTAGACAATAAACTGGACTGGGGAAAGAACGTGGACACAGTCTACAAGAAGGGCCAGAGCCGTCTCCACTTTCTGAGGCGGCTGAGGTCCTTTGACATTTGCAGGACTATGCTCAGGATGTTCTACGAGTCTATGGTGGCCTGTGCCATCATGTACGCTGTGGTCTGCTGGGGCAGCAGTCTGCGCGTGAGGGACACTAATAGACTTGATAAGATCATCAAGAAGGCCGGACATGTTGTAGGGGAGGAGTTAGACTCTCTGACTGTCGTGTCAGAGAGGAGGATGTTGTCCAAAATCAGGACTATTCTGGACTTTCCCTTCCACCCGCTCCACAAAGTACTGGTCAGCTGCAAGAGCTCTTTTAGCAATAGACTGTTACTGCCACGCTGCTCCACCGAGAGACACAGGAAATCATTCCTGCCAGTCTCCATCAAACTTCTGAAATCCTCTTCAGAGTCATTGTGCAACATTCTGCCTGATGTACAATATTAAGTCCACTTGTAAACTTGTAAACTGTGCATCATGTGAATAGGTAATATGTGAATACTTATCATGTGAATATGGAAATAGATTGTTAGGGATATCATAGTCTATAGTTAAGTTATATTTACTAAGAAAATTATATTTCTTGCACTGGTAGGTTGCATGTTTGTAACAAAAATAATTTCCCCTTAGGGATGAATAAAAGTAATCCTGATTCTGATTCTGATTGTGTATGAATGTATAAATTTGAAAAAGTAAGCTTTAGAGTTATTGTGTTGGAGTCCTTTATTTGTACAAGTCTTTAGTCGTGGCTCTGTAGAAACTATTCTTGGACAAAACTTATTATAAATGGCATTGGAGCAGCCAGAGACGTGCTGGGGATATTTTCACTAGTTTGTTGGCGCAGTAGAACCCATCATTAACTGTCATGCATAATATATTGGCCACTTATGAAATTGGTATCCCACCCTGATTTTATAAATTGTCCTTCAGGTATTTGTACTATCTGAGATTTCATCAAGAGCAGGTACTTTAACTGAATAACTGGTAACTGATTGGATTTATTTTCGGTGAGTATCTGCAGTTTATCCACTCAGGGCAGTCAGGATGTGGACACTTTGCCTGGATCATTGCATTTCCCATCTACAAAACGACTGATATTTCTTTCTTCTATGTGCAAAATATAGTGGCTGGTTTAGGTTTTAGTTTAAACATAACTTAATACATCCAGAGACAATATATAACAGGCATGTTAATAAAAAAGCATTGCTCATTAAGCATGTTTGTTTAATGGATTTAACTCAAGGACGAGGCCACAGACACTTGAAGCATGTACTAAAAGACGCTTAATGTGGCACAAGCCAAATTTTAATATTGCTGTGTCTTTTAAAAAGTATTAGCCCCCATTTGCATTTCCCCCTTTCATTGCTTTTCAACACCATCTCATGGCCACATTAATTCAATTTTTGATTTTGTGACAAGAGTAGGAACAGGTAATCACCCAATTTAAAATGATTCTGCGCAACAAAAATCGTTTGTGATGCAGCCCACTGGTGCAAGAAGTCATGAATATTGTTGAATGGGCATCATCTGACTCTAGCCAAGGTGTCAGTGGTGATTATCAATGGTCCAGTCACTGGTCAGGCTGCATCTCGGTGGTAATTGTACCATAAAAACAGAATAACCATCAGTTTTTGATACATCTGAGTCAAGTTAAGGGTTCAAGGTTGGTTAAAGCACATTCAGCTCCACAGTCATCAAAGGAAGGAATATGTGCAAGCGTTATGCCTCCTGCAATGTGTGCACTCTGGAATACAATTAGGTACAAAAAAATACAAATTTCAAGCTTACTGATACTGCGTTGGTTAGTTTGGAACCATAACACCATTTTCTATTGATTCATAATCTGTCATTGAGCCAAAATTTGTCTTTATAGGATGAAGGCAAGTACTGTGACTGTTACAAACAAGTACATGCTCCCAGCTGTAACTCTTTAACTGTGCCTGGTTAATATTCATTGATTAATACATCACAAAACAATGTATAAATTGTTTGAATTCAATCCAGCTTTATTTGCTTTATTTATTCACTTTTTAATCAAATGAGTCAGGCCATGCTGTAAAAGGGCATCATAGACATGCCAAAAAAAAATTGAACTCATTATTAAGATACCAAAGGACATAAAACAATATTAAAAAATAAAAACGCTGTGTTAAATGTCAAGGGAAAATAGGTGTGTCTTTAAAAAAGAGATGTGCGTCAGTTTAGAGAAAGATTGTTTCAAAGTCTGGGCGCCTCAGCAGCTCACTGTCCTTCCATTCTTCTGTTGGAGCAGACTGTAGATGAACATCTGTTAAGACTGTATTATCACCAAATCATGTCAACCCTGTACCCCTGAACAGACACAGCACAGACCTTCTAAATAGTTGATGTGGATTGTTAATGCATCAGCAGGCGTCTTCCATTATGTCGTCTCATTTGGTCTGGCTCCAATAGGGCCTATTATAAAGGCTTGTTTTGTGCATGTTGTGCTTTTCTTTCCCTCCCATATTGCATTACAAGATAAAGGCTGAATAGTAACAGGCATTTTAAGCATTAAGGCAATCAGGGTACAAACTGTTTAAGTGCACTTTGAGTTGCTTTTAGAGAGTTGTTGTTTATTAGACAGCATCAAGGCAATAAATAATGATTATTTTGTTAAATCAATAGGTTGTTTCAGTCAAAAGTTAGTGATTTTTACAGAGCGATCTCTTGAAAACACTTGCTCTTAACGCTGAAAGCCTATAAAACTAAAAGGTCAATATTGATTATTATTCTTTGAAAGAGAAACGTTAATGGGGCTCAGGTTACACTTTTGAGTCACATATATATGAAATACATAAACACCAACATAATATGCACATACATACATACATTTGTAAAGCACAATTCCTACAAAGGCTAATTGAAAATGCTTGCTAATTACAAACTGAATGAAACAAAATGTAAAAGGACATGAGAGACAGATTGCAATGGAAACATATACAAGATCTAAAAAAGACCTTGTAACAGATAGCAGATAAGTTATTATAGTGTGGAGAATGGAAATACTATTACTAATATTGTGATATGTTTATGATCTTCTGTTGGCTGTTATTTAACAAGGAAGTATTTTATACAGACTAACAAAAGGGTTTTATTTGGGGTGCTCACTATTTTTGCACACGTTTTTGGAAATTTTTCTGTTTTGTGAAAAATTATTAATTTGATCTCATTATCATCTGTCTTTTGCTTTAACCATCGTTAATGAGCTGATTCCTTTAATACAGAGGTGTCGACTTATGATAAAGCAACATTATATCTAAGCAGGTCTTGCAAAAAACCTGACTGTGTGTCAATAATTTACTTACAAAAACGTTTTTACAATAATTCCTTAGGAAAACTGAACTGAAATGCTGTGTTACTAGTTCTAACTCTGGAGCTGATGAAGAAATTCAGACTATAGCAGCCGGGGTTTCTAATGTTAACTATACCTTTCAACAGCCACTCTTGTACTCTCAATACGCTTCTGCTAAACCAACTTGTCTATCTTATCAAGAGGAGCTGTCATCATGTTATTTCCACTGTATAGAAAGATACCTGGGGTTTTCCATCAGAGCCACACAAACTGTGTTAGTTCAGCCCAAAGAAATATCAATGAGCTTGTCTGTTTAGAAGATAGATGTTATACAGCTTTTACTTAGTGCAACTAATTAACCTTACCAAATGACATTCCTGTAATCAAGTACGTCCTGTCTGCTGTGTAAACGTTTGTTCGAGTCTGGCATTAGATTTAATGCTTATTATTAGCATTATTTCTTCTTGACTTGATAATACTGTTCAGTATTGTCAAATCATTGTAATAGATCTTTTTGATTGGAAGCATTTTTTGTGTTGTGTGGTTTAAATCTAACAATTGATCCTAGTGACCACAGTGATTCATGGTCTAAAACATTGTCCCAGAAAATAAGCCTAACAAAAAAAATGTCAAATCAAGTTCAAGCATAGAATATAAACTCAATTTGAATACATTTGATACAACATGGCAGCTTTTCTGTACAATATTTTGCTCTGAAAGCAGTTTAAAACCTTAAAGCCTTAAATTCTGGTCATTGTACTTTGAACAATCAAATCCTATTAATGTAACTAGACTGTAAATCCAAGTCAATTTACTCATAGACGCACATTACGAATGCTTTACAATAATAATAATTCCTTTCATAGAACTCACATTTAAATAATCACAAACTTAAACAAATGTTTTTTGGAGATAATTTTGAAGGCGCTGTCTTTTGACGGAGCAAGCGGATTAAAGAATGTGGAGAAAATATACTGTTGGAGAAATCTCCATCCCGGGGCTGTGTTAACAATAGCTCCATTTAAAAGTGTGCTGAAGCTGTCACTGTCAGCCACTGGCAGCAGGATGTCAAGAGCGGCTGGCACAGGTTCAGTCCCAGTCTTAACTCTGTCAGACTCTTTAATCCCATTACACAAACACATCTATCACACTGGAACAAACCTCGTGAAGCTGTGGAAATGAGGAAATTGAGTAGGCCTTAAATTGTCGTCTTTTAGCCAAGTTCGCCCGTCTCCAATTGTTAGGGGTGTTCGTTCTTTATGACCGCTTGTGACTTGCAGTTTCACCTTGGCTGAGCAACAATGAAGTCAGAAAGGATCCTGAATAAAGAGACATTTCGATTGAATAAAAAGTGACTTAAAGGGGGCTTTCACATCTGTGCAGATAGTTTGGTGAAGACATTCAGACTGTTAGAAACAAACCGTTTCTTGAGGTCCCTGGCATGACTAAAACTGCCCCATGGTTCACATTTAGTGCATTAGTTTGGACTTTTAAACTAAATTCCAGAAGTCAGGGAAAACAAAAATGACCTTTAGACCTATGGAGTGTGGTGTGAAAACCAAAAGTTAGTGAGCCAAAGGAGCACAATATAAGATTATAAGAGTTTGTGGTGCGGACATTCAGGAGTGAAAACAAGCAGGATTTCAACCAGTGAGACATTATCATAGTAATGGCAGTTTTTGTGGATATATTATGTCCTGTTCTGGTTTGATCAGAGCCTCCGGTAACACTTAGTTTGACACAACACTTGATACATTGTATTTACCTCATTAAGTACAACATGTGCTATGTAGTTACATGTTATTACAGTTTGTTACACAGGGAGGTAGATACAATGAAACAAGTGTAGTGTAAAAATAAAGTGTCACCGATTCTCCAAATCAAATACAGACTAAATATCTCCAGGCAATGACCAGACATTGCAAACAGCTTTCATTGCACAAGGCAAATGTGAGGAACCAGACTCAAAGCATATCCAGTTGAATTAACCTGCCTATACCATGGTGACTTTCCATACAGAAAAACGTAATTAACTCAGCCTAAACCAAAATTAAGTGGGTCTGAAGTCATTGACCACGACCTCCCAGGAATTCACTACAACCTACCAATCTGAAATGAGACAGGCTTTATGCTGTTAAGTTTTTCGGATTGTATTTTTTTCACATTTCTTCACTCCCTTCATACTCCTCCTAAATTATGATTGGTTGTATGTCTATTTCTTCTGCCCCCACAAACCAAACTCAAACCGACAAAAGAGCAGACCAATTATTTGTTTAGACTAGATTAAGAATTAGGATGGCTAGTCAGGCTACCATTTTACTGTAAAACAAATTAATATTCCTCATATATTTGAAGTTCAGGTTTAATTATGTCTAGTTTTGTCTTGGACACATTATTATTACAACATAACAACATTTCTCTGAGTTGTTTGTTTATTCAGTGTTCTGGTATTGTTTGACACCCTTTGGCGCACATTTTGTGATATTGAGTCATAACTGTTCATTGTTTATTCATTACCCATCCTGTGGAAAAGTCTAATTGATGACAGCTTGTTTCTCAATAAAAATGACTCACATTAATAAGATTTTTTTTTTTTCATATTTATTTATTTTAAATTTTTTTGAGAAACAAAACAAGGCACATACTCTCTTCTTCTTCATCCTAAACTTTCACTCCTAAGGAGGACTTCCTTGGGACCCCATATGCTTTTTAAGCAGATCTTAGTCAGAAATAGAAAAGGAGAGAATGCTTGTCAGTGTCACCATATCTAAAGCTGAGAGTGGATCCTTCTCCACACAATGAAACAGTTGCATTAATAGATGTCCAATTAACAATTAATTTCTAAGATGATTATCATTTATATGTATAGTGATGATGAATTAAGGATCAGTTAAATGGTTACAAATACCCAACTAATACTTGTGTTAGTGTTACCGTGTCTTGTTACATTTTAACACCTTTATTATCCCAATTCTTGTTATAAAATGTTTATCTCCTAATAAACAGAATTGCATAAAAAAGAGAATTTATACCAAATTTGCTAACAGCAGAGATGGTGTGATTACAATAAAAAAAAATGTTCAGTGAAAATAAGATTAATCATTTTATTTTATTTTAGTTATTTTATTCCCCCCAAAAACACAACACATGTTATTTCCCTTTACTACTTACTGTATAAATTCATAATTGTTTTTAGTCTGATAAAAACTAAGACAGTTAAAGACAAATCTTCTACATCGTAGGCAAGTTTTATAGTTTTTGTAGACAAGCAATTTGGTCAGGAAAAATTCTTTGAAAATAGATGTAGGAAAGTGTTGAACAGCAAAGAAACATAATATAGCATAATCAGTCAGTCGTAGAGAAGTTAAACATCTGGCTGTGAGGGTTCCTGAATGCTTTCTCTGGGGTTACTCTGATGAGGTGTGTGGCTAGAGGGCTCTCTTTTACAGATGAGGCTGCTGAAATCTGATAGTCTGGACGTGCTTTAAAGTTGAGTGTCCCCTGGTGCAGCTCTTTCACTGGTACGCATCTTAATCCCACTGGAATTATATTCATTTTACTTTCTCAATTGAGCTAACATACTTACATAATGCAATTAGAATAGTAGGTTCTGCTGCGTTTACATATGTACAAATGTATGACTTGGACTGGAGCTGGACTTCACACATGCTCCACAGGGCCTCATAGAATGCCAATAATACGTACCAGAAGTACGAGAAGATCAAGGTGGCTAGAGGTAGACTTGCACTTTTTGAAACTGACAATAATAATTTATACTATTATTCCATTAGCCAAGCTTCAAAACTCAAGCAACAAGAACAAGAGGTCGCTGGCCAGTGTACCATCTGGCCTGGATAAATAGAAAATGTCGGAATAAGAAGGGCATACAGTGTAAAATGTATACCAGAATACATATGTTACCCCTGAAGGGAACAGACAAAAGAAATGGTTTGTATTCCAGAAGCTAACTTGTTTGTTTGTTGTTCATGTCGGATGTAAAAAGATCCATTTACTGTTGTGACACATATTTGAAGAGTGCAGTGGTCTCAATAATTCAATTAATGTCTGTGAATTTATGATGGCACGGACAGTGGTCTGATTAAATCGCCCAGCGTGTATTGTACCAAGTTTTTGTTTGAACACCTTAGTTTTTCTTGGCAATCTCCCATTGCTCTAAGATCAAAACTACCCTCTGTGTCACCCTCATTACCTAAATGTCTTTGTCTAAAAGGAAGAAAAGTAGACGCAGGGTGTTGTGTACCACTTCCTATTCATTCATTATGGAGAAGGAGAAACCTGTGTGCTTGGTGTGTATGCAGCAGGTTTCAGCGCTCAAGGAATATAATATTTGGCGCCACTATGGAGAAAAATACAACAGTTTGCAAGGACAACTTAAAAGAGAGAAAAATTGTTAGCGATGTTGTGGGAACAGCTGTCTGTTTTTACCCATACTGAGAGGTCGGCAGTGAACGTTAGCTATCTTGTAGGTACCTTGTTACCTTGTTGCTAACAAAATAGCATAAGCATCAAAACCATATTGTGAGGATGAGTTTGTGAAAACCGGTCTGACACACTTCAGATCAAATTCGGCTGTATGTGGCCCCTGAACTAAAATTAGTTTCCCGCAGCTGCTTTAAGACCTTCTGTTATAAACTTTTCAAACTTTTAGCAACAGAGCTTATGACTTCACATTTCTTAACCTTTAACCAAATATGGCAAAGACTGCACCTTCACAGGTCCATTGAGTCTTTCTATTAGGACTGTATTGTCTTTACTGAAAGATATAATAAAATGACACAAGATCAATGTTGACTTTGCTTTGCAAGAGATACACACCCTCTGATTTAAAAACACATTTTCTTTAGTCTGATACTTGCACGCATTAACTCTTGGCTCAACTCAACATGTTTGTGTGTATGTGTTGAAATGTCAGTATTGGAGCTCAGATACTTATAAGTGTTGGCTAAATGAGTCTGGGGGCCAGGCACTTAATGAAAGAGCTATCTAGATTTGGTGCTTGGGTTGAGAGGGGTTTGGGGTGAGACGGGACAGTGAGGGGAGGACGTACTGATAGGGACTCGGCTGGAGGAGCAGAGAGAAAATTGGAATAGACAAAAAAAAGTGCTGATTGTAATCTGCGTGAGAATGGGAAATGGGATTTAAGAGAAAAAGGCAGAGAGGCTGTTTTCGTTTTACGGGATGGAGGATGCAGAAATAAGGGTGCTGGATGGAGTTGATTACAGTATTTTAATGTTCCTGTCTGCCTGGAGAGAAATACTGACATACGTAAGTAGATGGAGTTGTGTGTCAACTTGATCCAAACTATTTAATTAAAAACACTGCTTTGATAGCAAACCTTCGAGAAATTTACATGAATTTCATTCCACTTGTATTTGTATTTATTTTTTGACTTAAATAACCTATGCTTATGAATATTTTGACTCATAAGGTGTGGATCTCAGTGTTAGCTGTCCCAAGCTGGTAGCGGTTGTACAAACAAGTTAACATACCTCCGGCTACGATTCCATTTCAAACTTTACACTGACAAGTTGCTGATTTACACAGTTCAAGGTCGGAAAATATGTCATTAGAGATCTTTTATAAACTTTTATTTTTACTTAATAAATTATTGTCAGGTGTTAGAATTCCTGCCTCACTGCAAAATGAATCACCGGTCAATAAAGATCTGGTCAATCTAAAATGCCCATAGTTTACTTCTAGTGTATAACTCTTTTATAACTCTAAGCCTTTTTCACATATTCTCCAGATTATACTGAGGTTTTATCGGGAGCCGTTGCATGTGTGAAGACAATCCACTTATGTTTTTCATATGGACAATATCCTAGTGAACTTGTATAACCTTAAGGTAGGCGTCATGTTCGGAGACCCATTGTAGAAGCTCCAAGAGTGGGTGTGTTGGCTTTTCATATTAATCACGTGGCTGTGTCCTGCAAGCGGTGTGCAAAGAGTGCAGAAGCCTGATGCTCTCTACAGCCTTTTGTACACTGTTTTCCAAAGACATTTATTAAAAAACACACACACTTATAATTGTAGCTAAACAAACACTCCCTGACAGCTTGGTGGATTTTAGCTGCAGTAGTTAAGAGTCATACTCCAATCCCTCACTCTCTTTACCCCCACCACTCAATTCAACCACCAGGACTATCTCCTGACATGAAAGAATGGAAATTCTGCAGACATTCTCCAGACTTTTGGTGAATGTGTGAATATAAAGCCTCCAGAGTTCATGTGTAAATGGTTTAAGTGTTTAAGCCTTGCCATTAACTGCTGTTTGTCCCGTGTGTACCCCATCCAAAGCAGTTGGGATTAGCTTCAGCCATAAGACCTGTAACATAATAAACAGTGGAAGATGAATGGTTGGTACTCTTGCCTCACATTAATACGGTTGTGGGATCAGTCCCTCAGCCAACCGGTAATGCAGAAGCAGTGGAAAATTACAAAAACCAGTGAATAACCACTGATAAAAACTAGAGTAACAGAAGGGCAATCTTTACTATAAGCTCTGAAAGGCTCATTAAAAAGTCTATGCAACATAATGGGTGATTGATATGTCATATGATTAAAAATCTCTGAAAAAGTGTGTTCAAATAAACAGAAATCCAAAATGATGACTGGGGAACTTTTGGAGTTGATTGCTGTATTCTTATTCCTTTCTTTTGCCTGGGGAGGATCAGTCACTTCCATAACGCTTCTGCACATAAACATTCTGAGTCTGGTGCCGTTTCTCAATCCACTTTGCCTTTAATTAAAAAGCCGATTTGAGTCCAGTTTAATTAAATGTAAAATGCAACCAGAGTACAAACTCACAGTTCAAGCTCTATTAGATTCCTACTCTATCCAGTTTGACACACAACTTAGTTCTGTGTGTGTGTGTGTGTGTGTGTGTGTGTGTGTGTGTGTGTGTGGTGTGTGGTGTGTGTGTGTGTGTGTGTGGTGTGTGTGTGTGTGTGGTGTGTGGTGTGTGTGTGTGTGTGTGTGTGTGTGTGTGTGTGTGTGTGTGTGTGTGTGGTGTGTGTGTGTGTGTGTGTGTGTGTGTGTGTGTGTGTGTGTGTGTGTGTGTGTGTGTGTGTGTGTGTGTGTGTGTGTGTGTGTGTGTGTGTGTGTGTGTGTGTGTGTGTGTGTGTGTGTGTGTGTGTGTGTGTGTGTGTGTGTGTGTGCGTGCGTTCTTTGGCTCAGATATAACCACCCTCCAGCTACTTGGAAACGGTGATGTCTTATATGTGTAGGAAATTTCTAAATGAATTGAGGTCCCCTAATCTCTGTAGCCTCACATCTTATTGGCATATTTCATTACTTACCCTTTTGCTATCTTTAAGTATTAATAAGAGACCTCCCAATCCCAAACAAACGGGAGGCAATCGCCGCAGTCATCCACTCGTGTCATTGCAAATCGCCTCGCGTACTTACTGTTCCTAGAAATGAAAGAACAACTAGTTTTTTAACCCCTACAAATATTCCGATATTAATATGCTATCTTAATTGGCCTTTTCCCATATTCACAGCCACCCACAGAGCCGCCTTTGACTTGAATTTAATAACTTTCCGATTCTCTCAAACCTCCCAGGCTTCCGGAGACACTAACAGAAAGTGGAAGCAGGGTCTTTACTGTCTATTAATCAGCATGTGTTGGCTGAAACAGACGATGAAACGAGCTGGTCGGGCCAGTTAACGAGTGTTCCCGGCTATAAATTGTGTTATAGACTTTAGGGAGGATGTACACGGTGTTCCTCGACCTGAAGAAGAGGAGGGTTTACCAGCTATTCTTTCCTTTATTGCTAGGGTGTAATATAATAATGTTTGGACATGGACCTGTTTATGCTTTTGTCAGACACACTTTGATAATCTATATATGCTATGTCTTTACACCTACTTCTTGAATGCTTACTCATGGACCTCAGTTCTCTATATGCTGAAGGCAGGTCGGGCTGGTGGGTTGGTCATGAAAGCAAATGCTATGCCACCAACAGAAGAGCAACTGGATTTTTTAGTTGAAAAACATTTGGAGTTGTAAGACAAAAATGTCAAAACCAATTGGTGACTTTACAAGTAAAAGAAATACAGCCTGTAACAGCACGGGAATGGTTCCACTTTACGACAAATGTCTGAGGTGTGAAGGTTACCCGTTTACCCCTTAATGAACACTAGAAAGGAGCTGGAGTGTGCCGGAGTGGAGAGTTTGAGTTGTGAACAGAGCAGACAGAGCTGTCATTTTTCTGCAGCACTGAGACAATGCACAGACATTTAAAACACAGACCCTACAGAGCCGTTGTGTTAAATGTGGACTAGCATCCTGCTATATCAGGAAAATAAAAATCAGCAAAAAAAAATGCAACATTTAAACTGATATACCAATCTCCATGTGTTTTGCACTTGGAACTATATCTGTAAGAAGCTGTCCCGCTGGAGTAGGTTGTTATGTTTGTGCAGATTATCTTATTTTCATAAATATTGGGAAGACAATTAGTTATTGTGTTTAATCAGAGCTCTAATTGGGATTCATATAATGTTGTGCTGTAGCTCTATTTTAAATAACTAAGCTCTTAAAGTTGCGTTGCATGATTTACTCACCCCCAAAAGCAGTCAGTTCTTTCCTGCTTTGCTTTTATTTATAAAAATCTGACAAACCTTTCCTCTGCAGAATTACACAAAACCTTTAGTGTCTCACGGCAGTTACCTCGTTAAACAGTGTTGAATTGCAATGATTGAATTTCCAATATTCCTTTGTGCTGTCTCGCTGTGTTACAATACATGTCCTGCGCTGAAGGTTTGATCAGCACCTCTTACTTATGTATTGGCACGCTGTGTGGACAAATGGAAGCACTCCTTGTTCCAGATGTGAGCATGTGATTTTCAGACCAGAAGTGAAAATTCAAAAAATTAAACCCTAGATCACGTCTTTATGTTTTGCTTTTTCACAGATGATTCCTGTTGCTGTTAGATGATTAAATGTTTCTTTTCTTCACAAAAATTTTAAAACACATACTTTTTGATGTTTTTACAGTTTTTAAACCTCCCATTCATTCAGTCAGACCTTGCCAATTATTTCAATATGCTTGGTCAGCCTCACATCTTCCATTTTGAACACCGCCATAGTAAACCTTTCTTTTCCAAAATGAATGGGTCTATAGAAGAAAGTAGTTTTAAAATGGGGTTAAGGTTAGGTGTTATGTTCAGAATATAAGAGGTTAGTAGAAGGTTGCATGTTTAAATAATTGATCTTGTTGGCTATTTCCTGTAGTTTACCCACTTGCTGTAACTGACAAAAATAGCATTCCATATTGTTCAACTGCATTTTATAATTTCTTAGAGGACAAGCTTGAACACTGACCAAATGTCTGTTTTTTGCACCTCAGCTTGGTTTTACTTGAGAGAAGAGTGATGCACACCTCCAGAAACACCGCGGCGTACATTTCTCACAAATAGAGTGTCTGTGTCAAGGTTGGGGCTCCTACTCTGGCTGGCGCTCTCCTGGGAAATCACACCGAATAAAATTAGACGTGAGGAATTCTACTGCTGTGTTGAACAAGCCCAGTCTCTTTTCTCAAGTTCTATCTACTGCTCTTACTTTTAGCCTGTATTTATTTTTCTTTAAGATTTGTTTTTATGTACAGTGACACAACATAACATAAATAAAGCAAAACCTCTGAGTTCATTCAAGCAGCAACTCATGTCACTTTGCAGTTCACGTAGCCTTTTATCCACAGTTGTATTTTTAGGTTGTAAGTGCTGCGCTCACTGTTTTCTCTGCTTTGCACTCCCTGTTACAGCACTTGTCTGAAAGCCATTCTGCTGTTGGTGTAGCATTTAAAAGCCCCCGTACTGCAGCCTCCACCACTGCCTGAGTGTGATATTTCAGCCTTAGTATTTATCCTTAAAGATGTATTCAGAAAAAAGCAAATTCTGGCACACTTACTCCAAATATTGATTGACATTTTGATTCCTTATGGATCTTCCTCAGGTTCAGATTTTCTCACACAAGTCACTATCATGTACTGTATACATTCTGTTCACCAACTGGTAAATTTATTTCAAACATAAAAACAAACAAACAAAAATAGACATAGACATGTTACTGTATATGTTGACCATCTAAATCACCTGTGACCACATGACCAGTGAACCAATTGGTGAACAGAACGTAAAGATGGGACTGACTTGTATAAGAATAAGTTGAACCCATAAGGGATCAAAAGTCTGTACTCCTGTAGTCAATGGCTCTCACCAGGTGCATATAACTATAACCTGCTTCTATTAACATGAATTGTATTTAGTTTTTATTATTTGATACAAGTATCAGCAGTGCAAATATACCCATTGGCTGTAAAGAGAAGTGGACTTAATAAAAGGAATGATATCATTGTTTGCTTTAAGCAGAGAGCGTTGAAAGTTCATCATATGAGATTTATTTTTGAAATGTGTTCACAATGACAGTCGATGCTATATTTGGGATAACACTGCATTATTGGCGTTCCTGAAAATGCACAATATTGCTAACTAGTAATGCAAACAGCTAGTAAAGTACCACATTAACGAAACACATTGTACACCACTTGGTTCATCTAGGTGGTTGCAAACATTACCTGTTGGGCTTTTCAGTAGTAATGGCTACTCTGTGATTGTTGACTATGGTCTTAACATACAGTAGATTGCAATCCTGTGGATAGTATGTCTCTCATAGTTAGCAGTCAATATTCCTTTATTTAATGCACTGACATTCTTTTTGAAAAATCCATCTTAAAATGCTTCATGCAAAGAATAAATTTTCCAAACCAAGGCCAAACTTGGAACGAGAAGCACCTACAACTAAACTCAACCTTCTAGGTGCCATCACAATGGAACAGAACACGCCGCTGGTCCCAGACTTCCTAATACATGTGATATCTAAACATTAGCCTTTTCATATTACAGACTCAGGGTTGATCCTGAGGGACTTGCAGTGTGAGAGCTCCTTGTGTCTGGGGCCAGAAAGAGTTGGAGTCTATACAAATAAAAGCCAGTAATCTGACTTTAATATGCTTTATTCCCTCTTTGCTCATATTGATTTTATTTCAGTGCTGTGGGGTTAGAATGGCAGAGGGGTTTCTCTTCGGCGGCAGCTAAACAGACAAGGAGCATCAGTAAAAACAACAACCTGTGCTTCCTGCCTGCCAGCGCTTGTTCCCAGACACACGGCTTCAAACATATGAAAATGTCAGCACTGCACAGAGAATATGTTTTTTTCTGGTTTGTGTTTTTTTTTTTATTATTTACCCTCCAAGACTGGCTTTGGCTTTGGTCTCCCACATCGTCTCCTTCCAAAACAAGATTTACCTCAATCCTCAAAACTGAAATACAAGTATCTCCCAAATTGAATGCACCAATGTAACCTTTCCAGAAACAGTGACAATAATTTATGCTCCAGTCAATATATTATGTATAGTTAAAATGATGTCATTTGGGTGAGTTTTCACACCTGAAAAGCTGCACCAAGGTCCACACTAAGAACTCAACAAATTTAAAAATTGTTACGCAGTATTGGTTTTTAAACTTTCATGCCACACTTGTTAAAATAAAACTTGTGTTTTCCTTGAGGCTGTGATTACTGCTGTCATGACAACAGGGTGTGGGCCTCCTGTAGACACCTTTTACTGTGAATGTGTCTCTGCAGAGGCTCATTTTACAGTTGAACTGGAGAAATACAATAATCAGACTGGAGAAAGAATTAGAAAACAACTGGCTTTAATGGAGGCATCTGCCATAGTGTAGCAAGAAAATAACACTATTCAAAATGTAAAACAGTGTAAACTACATGTGTTTTATTTGAACCAGGGTCTGCTGGAGCTCACACCTGTATATATTTTGATTTTCAGGCTTTCCCAACTTCTCTAAATGTGTTTTACATAGATTTCAACTGCTTTGAGAAAGTAACTTGTTTATACCAGTCCAAGTATAAATGCATTATCTTGTGTGGAAAATGCTGCGTTATATGTTTGTCCAACACTTCAACCGACCCCCTCTTGGTTGGGCTGTTGGATGGACCTAAAGCTCATACTCACATTTTGTAATTTGAGCCTGGAAACATTATATTAGTCACTAAAAGTTATTGTTTCTTATCACTGAGCGCTCATACGAACCCAAATCGTGCGTGTCTGTGATAGCGCTGTGTTTGGCTCGTATCGATCGCTGCCGGGGAAATGACGATGGATCAAATAGAGAACAGAGCACAAACAAGGGAAATAGCCAGAAGAATGAAAGAGACACAAAATGAGCCACATATCAATCTGAGACAGGAGGAGAGATTTATTTAAGCCCTCTCAATCCCTGTTCCTCTTTGATGCTTGTTTTCAATGTGTCGTCTCACTCTTTACCCGTTCCAATTCAGACGTGTTCCAAATACACTCCACGTCTTGTCAGAGTCTTAGTTTAAACACTTCTGAAGGCAGAGCAACGCTAGAAAGACTTTGTGCACGCCTAAACAGCTGGAATACTTGAGATAATGACGTCAGTAATAACTTTTTCTGTTTCTGGCCTGCAGAGCAATCACCTTGGACAATCAGCTGGTTGTCCTGGCAACCACAGTGACAGACACGGGACGTTACCACGCAGAGGCGGTGAACGAGCTGACAGGGGAGACAGTGACCAGCCCGGCCATCTACGTCAGTATCTCAGGTAAGAACCGCAGGTGTGGACCAGAAAAGAATGTGTTCAAATACAAGAGCTAAGTTCTTATAGCAACTAAGGTTTTCCAGTCTAATCCAACGCACTCTGGATCAAGAAGTTTGGTACAAAACCTAAAGATATCATTTTTATTGGCTGCTGGTTTTGTCATTGCCCTATATGCAGCAGAAATGGGGTATTCAATTGGCTCACTACATTACTAACATTAAATTAATCTATTGTCCAATAGTATTTAAGCAACACTATGCAATATTTTAGGGTAAAAGACATAAAGAACTACAAACACAATTTTCCACATATCTTCCACATATTCCCAATCTACTTATAGAATCAAACAGTCCAAATGAGACTTTCAAACATGTTTGCACTAAATCTTGAATGCAAATCCTAAGCATGTTTTCAAGAATACACCACAGACCCAGACTCAAGGGTGATCTCCAGCTGCATGGTGGACTATGTTAGTATTGCAGTTAAAATCTACACATTAAAAGCGTGTTATGCACATACCTTTAAATCAACTAGATAATAGTTGCATTGAAAATTGTAGTCAATCATCTATGCATTATTCATTCCAGTTTGCAGTATCTTAAATCACGTGCTTCTTACTACACTTAGGTATACCATATGCTCGACTAATACAGCTACTGTTAACAGTATTATTTTGTAACAGTTATTACAAAATAATAGTAATGATGGTCTCATGCAAATTGAATTTGGCAAAACATCAATGGCTCACATTTTGTAAGAACAAAATATGAACAATATTAAAAGTATAGTATATAAGCTAGAACTACATCTACAATTCGTTGCTTGTGGATATTGTTATTGTTATTGTTGCTCAGTGCATTTTTCTTATTGTTTTTGGTATCTCGATTCACATCCTTCTGTTATTATATGCTTTACTTATACTGTTCTCATGACAGTTGCAAAATAATTGTAATGACGATTGCAACATAGTTTTCTAGATATGTTAAACCTGCACATTTTAATTTGGCAAAACATTTATGCTGCATACTTTTGTAAATGAACCCATTCTGAACAATATTAAATATATAGTATGTAAGATAGATCTACATTTACTATTGTTTGCTTGCGGCTTTTATTATTATAATTGTTGCGTTTGTTAACACCTTATGTACAAGTTGCATAGTGTTTTTGTTGCTTAAAATATTGTTTGTGCAGTAGCTTGTGAATTGAGACACACTGCTGTTGTATTGAATTTACATAGGATTTAAAAAATGTACATATTGTGTCACTATAATGTCTACCTTGATAATGACTACATATTGTGTCACTATAATGTCTACCTTGATAATGACTACATATTGTGCTGGTTCCCACTGATTTTATTCCACATGTTCCACACTGTTCTCTCAAGCTCTGTGGCTGTTCTTATTAGTTTCCTTGCCCCTCCCTGTGTGGTGGTGAAGTACTCTGTCACTATCGCCTCTCCCCTGTCTGTACCCCGAGCTCCTAACAGCCCTTCAGCTGGAGTGTTGGTTAAATAGAAGTGGGAGGGCTGTAGCACTGCACATGTCCCTTGTGGCTGTATAGAGTTTTAATTAGATCCTCTTTACAAGGGTTGTATCCTTTGGCATCCTTTGTCACAAATGCACGTACACATTCACATAAATAAACATGCAGTACCTTGTTGCAGCTGTCAGCGCCGAATGGTCCCCCGAGCGTGTTTTAAGAGCGGTCGGGGTGCAGTTAGCGATCTGTCTTTGGCCGTAAATGGCCGTGTGCCTGTGTGTTTGTCTTTGTTTATCAGTGTGGCTTTTCTTACAATAAACCTTCATTGGGTAAATATCGGGTGCTATAAAGCAGAATAGAATATTAGAAGCAGTTATTTGTTCTCAAGATGGGAGAAAAGAGTGGGAGGAAGTTATAAATCAAGGTTGAGTGTGGTGATACTGGAATCTATAGCATAGCATACCTTTTCTATATGCTAGCTTTTTAAATTTATTTTAGACATAGGAATTACTAATAAATAAAAACATTAGCAAAAATATTATGATCATTTAAGTTGGATATGTTGGTTTGGGAAAGGATCAGAAAAACGTGTGATCCTTTTGTGAAAGTCTTAAAATATTGTAATATGCATGACAAAAGGAGGCATAATCAACGTCTGTGTCCTTTTCTGCTTTGGTGATAATTGCCACAGTGCCTCCACAGACGAGGGGTCACTTCTCGCATTGGTTTGTGTGACAATGTGCAGTGAGAAAGAGAATAGAGATTGCAACAATGGTTCAACAAAGACTGAATAAAGTTTACAAACTATTTATGAAAGCACCTATGTCTATCAGCTCTCAAACATGAAGAGTATTTTTTAAGTTTCATAAAACTGCCTTTCTGGAAGAAGTAAGTTTAGCCTTGAGACCTGGTATATTGTTAAGATTATGAAAAGTAAACTGTTAAACAAAGACCATAGAAACGTAATGGAAACCCCAGTTAAAAAGTCTGTAAATTGTTCTGAAACAGGTTTTGTTGCCTTGTTGGTTTGTTGGTTTGGAAAAGGTGCATGAGGTCATGGAGCGAGTCATGTACACAGGGAACAAAGACCAATGAGTAAACACTGTCTAAATAAAATACAATACACCCCTTTACAAATCAATATGTTTTGAATAAATGGAATTTACTATGAAGACTAAGAGAGACTAACAAGCACGCATAATTGTTGCCATTGTTTATGTTGTTTGTTCCTTTTCAGTTTGTTTTAATCATTTAACTCTTAAGTCATTCCTTTGTAGAACCTTTAGACTGTTGTCATCAGAATATCACTATAAGGCTCGTTCCAGAAAATATGCTGCAAAATAGCATAAGTGACAAGTATTTTGGTCATAGCTAAAATTGTCCATATCTGCTTCTCACACACCCTGCGTTTGACCAGAGATAAAACACAACAGTGGTTTCTAAAAATAAATTTCTAATGAATAACTAGTGTTAATGAGTCCAGGTTAACTAAAAGAACAACCTGTAAATGTGATACAACTCCCTTTGTTTGCCAGTCTCTTTTTGTTTTCCATTTCATGAGATATCTGCTGTTTTCATTCTTGTTTTAAATTAGGCCGACAGTGCTGCATCAACAGATGAGCCTGTCAGTCACATTCTTTTTCTCAAAATGTTGTCTTTTTTTTTTTTTTTTTTTTTTACAAAATCACAGGTATAAATGTGACTATTTTTGGCTTTTGAATTGTACACTGTGTTCAACAAAGACCAACAGAAGCAAGTATAAAAATAAGGTTCTGCCCAATGGCTCAAAGGTTATTGATGATGAACCAATAAACAATTTGCCAGTTTAATCATTTTAAGATTATTGTAGCAGAAATCATCTGCAAAATGATTTGGCCAATCACAGTTTGCTGCTGGAAAAATGTGCGCTCCCATTGGTCGACACCAATACTCAACCAAGAAAATATTCCAGAAAACATGTAAACGCTTGCAAAACACAGATAAATGTTAAGAATGTTTAACGAGGTGGAGATAACTGCTGGGTGGCTACAGTCTACAATGGCAAACTCAAAGCCCACAGTTTAGTAAGCTCTAAACTTTGGTTTATTTTAATGTATTAGTGTTTTGTGGAAATTTGGTCTGTTTTGACCTTTTGGTGAAACTTTAGAGCTGTAAGCACATTTTATCATGAATTAATGCATTGATTCATGCAGGGCTCATGCATTAGTACATGAATTAAACTCTAATGAATCAGCAGGAATGATCATGTTTTCATCATACTTTCATCCTAACCCTAACCGAAAACCTAGCCCTAAGCTTAACCCTTTGCATTTACTCATGCACGAGTCATGCATGAATTCATAATAAAATGGCTCCCCTACTCTAAAGTGTAACCGACCTTTTTGTTTTAAATAAAGAAACAGAAAAGGCTACTACACTGCTGTTGGGGCCGAGTGGTGAGGCTGAGGGAGGGACGGCCAAAACTAAATTGAGTACTGGAGCTTTAACTATGTTACCAGTGTCGATGTATTCCTATGAAAAGCTTATGTGGTGGACAATGGGATCTTTGCGGACAGGGTTGTTCCTTCAGATATGAGTGTTAATTACAAGATGGTTCGCAAGGCTTCTTTTGTACCAAAGAGGTAAGACAGAGTTTTAGACTATTTTATGCATGTTAGTTTTCTGATGCTAAATATCTATAAAGCTAGTTCAGTAGTTAGTAAACATCATGTCAGCGTGCAAACCAAACACACCCGGCCAAAAATAAACATTTCAAACGGTCCTGTAAATGTTATAACTGCATTGTGAATCTTTTGAGATGTGATAAAGTAGTTGACAAGTCTTTTCAAATTACTTGAATGTATTTTCAAAGCAGCTCTTTCTGAGTGTGTTCAACAAAGACCTTGCATGCTAATGTATTGACCCTGGTGTTTATATCTGGATATCAAAAATGAACATGGACAAGACTATGTTTACATAAATAAACACTACTTCTGTTGTAATAATGTAATAACCTGTTTACGTCATGATTATGCCCATTGGGGTGTACGCAGAAAGAAAAATAATGCCACCCATAAGACAGTTCATAAGACATTATGAACAAGGAGTATTTGCGCTTGTTCAGTTGTTTACTTTACGGCGGTCATTACTAATAATAAGGAAACATAACATTGTAACAATAAACTGTGTACTTTTTCTTACCTCTGTAAACATTGTGTGTGTGTTGCAGTCTCTGGTGTTTGTTGACGTGCGTGTACGAGCTTGCGCGACGAGAACAAGTAAGCAGGCTGCAACTGCCACTAACAACCTGAAGTGTCGCTTGTGTTTAGAAATTTCTTAAACCTGCACCTTTAAAGGTCACCACAGCTTTGCTCATGGTTATTGCTATGTTATAAACTGTATTTAAAAATGAATAACATTCCAACTGTCTAACACGTATAGCCACATGGGGGACAATTCAGCTCTTCCTCTAACTTCAAAGAGGTTCTTTCTATATAGTCATTTACAATGTACTTCAGTTGTGTAATGTAACTACCCATGGCATTTTTGAATCCTATGTGTAGCCTCACAATACCTACTCTAATGCAACCATTCTATTATTGGAGGCTGAAGTATCAGCGCTACCCCATCCCATTTCCAGATGCAGTGAGTAAGGAGTTTTAAGCTCTCAGCTGGACTCAGTGTGGGACAAGTTAGTGCTGCCTAGCTCTAACAACTTCAATCATCCTAAAGCCTGGGGTATAGAGTTAGATGTAAACACATTGGTGGCCAAGTGTCCATTAACACAACCAATACCTCCATAAAGTGCTCCACTGCTATTTCTGCCTTTGGTGACTCCCCTTTCCTTCTTCTGAATGATACTGATTAGAAGAGCTTTGAAGGACTTTGTTCCCTTCGGCTAATGCGAACATACTCTATTGGACATTTTGTCTCCAAAGGTCAACTAAACTGTGTTGTCTACACACTTTTATGCTTATGATTTATTCATCACCATACTCTGGGA
The DNA here is from genome assembly GCA_024349245.1 of Neodontobutis hainanensis. Lineage (NCBI taxonomy): Eukaryota > Metazoa > Chordata > Actinopteri > Gobiiformes > Odontobutidae > Neodontobutis > Neodontobutis hainanensis. Next base: position 144,633 of record JALDNG010000141.1, on the reverse strand, counting down.
TAAAAATAGCATTTGCGTGAAGACCTCATATTTTTATCTCATGTTTTCACCTCTGATATTACCATTCACTGTCAAATGAGTCAGTTTGGTTCCTCAGTTTTTTGATAAAGTAGCATTTGAAATTTGAAGTGAAAAATTACAGAAGAGCAAAATGTGCTCTGTTAAGGAAAAGAGGCTCAATAACTGCCTATATCAAATCAAGTCACTGTGTATTATGTTAGTATTTAGTATAGTCATTTTAAATCTTTGGCCTAATCCACAAAGAATGTGCGATTGGAGAAAAGTGCTACCTGATTCGCGCCATGACCTGCATACTTGACAGATCCATTATGTGAATGTCCCTGACCGCTATTCTGTAAAAGTGTCCGAGACTGCAGTGAATAAAAAGCACCAACTGTCGGCTGTGGTGGAGCTGGAACAGCTACAATTGATAGCAGCTCAACAGCTCGATGAGAGGACACAGACCGTAATCATCGCAAGTAAGGGCCGCCTTGAAAATTAACATCTTCTTTGACAGATCAGGTTTACATGTTCAGCGAGTACAAGATAAGCATGCATTTGAGAAGAGCTGATAAAAATCATTCATGTACGCCACAGCAAGGAAATTATTATAGTGACAAAAGCTTATGAAGAATGTAATTATAAAAGGGTGAAGTGATGAGGAACATTACAAGAATAATACCACCATGATAACTAGAAGAACAAGATTTTGTGTCCAAATATAAAAAATAAATTGGACTTATGAGCATTGTACGTAAGTAAATAAAAAGGAGAAAAGGAAAAAGGTGGACATGTAAAAGTGTCCAGTAAAATGTCAACATCAGGTGGAAACAATCCATTAAAAGGTTAGCATCAGGAAATTATTACATTATTACTAATATTTTAATGTTAGAGTAATATGGCCAAAAATGCGGCACTTTGCAATGTTTTATTCCGCTCTCCAACAGATTTTGTAGGTGATTTTATTGGGGACCATCCATCTTCTTCCTCTTATCTAGAGTCAGGTCGTGGGGGCAAGAGTCTAAGCAGAGACGCCCAGACTTCCCGCTTCCCGGACACTTCCTCCAGCTCTTCTGGGGAAATACCGAGGTGTTCCCAGACCAGCCGAGAGACATAGTCCCTCCAGCGTGTCCAGAGGGCCTCCTCCCAGTGCCTGAGCCTCAGCTGGCTCCTCTCGATGTGGAGGAGCTGCGGCTCTGATCTGTAGGAAACTCATTTCATCTGCCTGTATCCGTGATCTTGTAGATCTTGTAGGAACCCACCCTCTGGTCCCCCTTCTTGAAAAGGACCACCACCTCGGTCTGCCAGTCAAAAGGTACTGTCCCCGAACGCCACGCAATGTTGCAGAGGTGTGTCAGCCAAGACAACCCTACAATATCCAGTGACTTGAGGTATGGCGTATGGTGGAACTCCCAGGGTCATCTGATGCCAGTCAGGAAAAACTGGTCTAGAAAAAAATAGGTCTGCATGAGATGTAAGAAAAAAAATGTTACATGCCTACTGGTAAATATGGCAGATGGCATTATGACTCAAATTGTGTATAGCATATTCATCTCCTATTTCCTGACCCCTGGAGAATGCCTGTCCTGGGCCAGCTAATCCAGGCAAATGTACCTATTGTTTTAAGACCTTACGTCTTTATGTTTGGCTCTAACACTTGCAAATACATAAGTGTGAAACTATGTCTTTTGTCTCCATTGTACGAGAATGCCCCAGACAGTAATATAATAAAAATACTAAGACAGTTCAGGCCATACTTTGTCCACTGCTAAGAGGGAAGGCCAAGTCTGGCCAATTTCAGATGTAGATCCAGTGAGTGTGAATGTGTGTTTGCATTAACAGAGAGCAGAGTTTTAATGGCCCGGGGGTATGTCCGTTAGTGACGGGAGATGAGAATCCCTATTCCAATTAATTAAGCTCCATGCATACCTGCTATCATCTTTGCCTCTATTTCCCTTTTTAATACACTTACACACTCAGGTCTGCCAGTCAAACCGCCGCTGGTGTCCCAGCTGTCCAGGTCAGTGCGCACGGCTCTTCAGTTCACAGCAGCGGAGGTCTTTGTAGATCGGTACATTAGGCCATTAGAGAGGAAAAATATCCCCTGAAAGAAAACACTAAAGGAAAGAAGGCTTACCGCAGACACGAGACTACACAGCTATGTAAACATGCACATATGCTTAAGATATACCAACTGGACACCATCAAAAGACAAGCTTCAAAACCAATAAAAGGCTGAGACAAAACTGTTTTATGTGCTCACATGTCATGCAAAAGTGTGATAAATGATCCTGTATGATCTGTACCCCTTTGTAAAGTGGTACGTTCAATTAAGTTCAGTAAGTTAAACTTCAAAAGGTCTAAAAATGACATGTCATTCACAAAGGAATGGGTACCAAAAGTTTTGGCTAAAGACTATTTTCTCTCTAGTATGGTAACCCAATCCTCACTTAGGAAAAAATTGGAATCAAAATGGAAATCCTACAACATTATTTTCCCACAAAGCTTGTTGTTGCCTAATTTTGTCAAAAATATATAAGCCAAGAGAAAACAAAACAAAATGTTGTACCGGTTGTGCCCAAAGTGTTATGATGTTGGTGGGGGAAACCGGAGTACCCAAAGGAAACCCACCCATGCACAGGGAGAACATGCAAACTCCATTCTCTAAGGCCCTGAGTTACTACCTCTTGTTGCAGGATAAATATGGGATCACGCAAATAAGACAACACTGCAAGATGAGGTTAAAAGTGGGGAAAAATCTTAATTTGGCCAAGAATAGGAATCAAAAACAAAACACAAAACTGCACCATATTTTCAATCTGTCATAGAGTATGTCTTATTCCAACAGTCGTTTTTGTTTTTTTAGATTGTTGGTTGCTCAGAGATATTACTGATTTGGAGAAGCAGACAGGAGTAGTGACCATAGAAGTTCTTGAGAAAAAATGGTCTCCCCTTTGTAAGGTTGTTAAAACCTCCAGTGTTCATTTATGGTACTGCAAAAATAGGACTGCACACATGTTGACATTTTTAGAACACTGAATCTTACAACTGTCTTATGCATTTGGATAATCTGCTCATTTATTTAATGATTATGTATGAGAAAAATTATATGATTGCACACACTGTTGTGAGCACATGCTAACAGAAAAATACAAATAGAATCCTGCAGTAATATGGCACTGAGTACATTCAAAATACAGACAATAAAGTGCTGCTGTAAAGAGTTTAAAAATCCCCGGCTTTATGACAGCTTATTTTTTGGGGAAAAAATAATAATAATAAAGAATATTTTTTTACCTTTAATACAGTGTTATTTTCATAAAATTCTATCATTTTTTACGTCAAGATGTCAGATTAAGACAGGCTGCATGATCATTTATACAGCATCAAAAATCGGGAGGTAAGTATTTTTTCTGTAGTTAACATCTACACATCCACACAAGTGTTTAGCTGCTCTTACAAAATACAACAGTCTGGCATGTTTGTCTAACACTTTGAACAAAACAGAATGCCTTAAGTCTGTCAACAATTTCACAGAGGCTTTTTTTTTATTTTACTAAGCAGCTGAACATATTTTTTATTGACAAATGCAAAGTGTTTCCAAAGAGCATCTGTTTCATGGTCCTCTTAAAAGAAAAAACATTTGTTTTTATTTTTATTTGCCCACCTGTTTGGAAATATAATGCAGAAGGTTGGATAAAAACACAAAAGAATGTGGTCTATGCATATAGAGTATAAAAGCTAATATAATTACTGCAGCACGTCAGACTCAGTAGGTTTTAAAGATTACTGCACTGTAAATCAATTTTGATTCATACATGAGGACTACTTAGTGTCTCATTTTGATAAAGTGTTTTAGTGGTTTTGTTTCTCTCTTCCAGTAACTTGGCAAACTTTCAAAAATCAAATAAGAAAAAGAAAAAAGATATTATCAAAATCAATGAAGAGGTGGACATGATGTCCAGACTTTTCCTCTTTAAGTGCAATAGATAGCATATTTTTGGTAAAAGCTGCCTAGCCTAATATATCCCCACATCTTTTAAAGACAAATACAAATATATTGTAATGTTCAGTTTCAGTTTGGTGTTGGTGATCCCAATGCCACAGCGACCTGAACGAGGTCAGTTTAACAAAGGAGTGGTCCAGATCTGATTTTGGCCTGATGGTTGAAATTACAATACTGTGTGGTTCATGAAGCAAAGAATATTATCATTGACTTTATTGGTCTGAAGGTCTAATCAAGAAACATTTGGCACAATCATTGTGAAAAAATGTAACACAATACATTTTATGAAGGAAACTGTACCTCAGTACCATCTCTTGACTTTTTGCACCTTCTATATGGCAACAATGGAAGATTTGTGCAAATATTGTGGATTTCCCTCATGATACAGATATAATATACATATTGTGATACTGGTTCAAACCTTTTCTTTTGCAATAACATACTTATATTTTAATTCGGAAAAAATGCAGTGCAGCTGAGGTAAAATTATTTCAACTCATTTAAAACAATGAATAAAGTGTATTTTATTTTTATACAGATAATAATTTGTGTCCTTGTTATAGGTCTTCATTATGGCTAAAGTCAGGAAGATTAGCAAGGTGGAAAACATGGAATATTGGAATAATATTTTTTTCTACAGATGTATCCTAATTTGTGTTTTCTGGCTTCCTTTGCCCTATTCCACAGTTCTCAAGAGACTTCATCCTAAGCATAAAAGAAATAAAAAGTTGGTTAGTGTAATGACAGTATGAGAGCAGAAAAAAGAACAAATCATTGTGAGTTTATCTAATATTAATTAGGGTTCATTATATAGGATCATAGGGCCCATTGATATGGCTTGAAAAATTGGCATTATTAATATTGCTTAACGGTTGTTCTGTGTATGTTTGTATTTATCAGAAGTTTGAAGAACATTGGTCACATGACTTCTGATTTACCTCTTCACATTTTGCTTCAAATCAGTGTTGTCAGAGTGGCTTCTTTCATTGACATGAATAAAAAATATATTGTATATAATCCACTATGACTTTAGAAATTTAAATCCAACATCTAAAATTGTTGGCAACAACGCTTTTGCACTTCTGCCAGCACTGAGATCAACATTCAATAGATTTACATTTCAATTCAATATATTCTCACTTTATTCCATGTATTCTTAAATGCATTCAGTACATTCTGTCTGTTTTTTTCTTTGCCTCATATCAGATTAGCTCTGATGTGACTCAAGTCTGATTTATAAATATCCCATTTTGAACAAAGTCCCATCTGGACAAGAAAATATGTAAATGCTCATAGGGTTTGATTAGTTAAATATAAAAATGTGAAAGTCCCTTTAAACATCCGTCTCGTTACTCATTAATACTTTGGCTCTGTAGTTTCAGGTAATGAGTTCTTCAACTGTCGCCTGAATACAAAGTTTGGCGCAGTTGTTTGAAATTTCCCAGCTCCTCACTGAAGTCTAGGCTCTGCACAGTAATGATTAGAGCGGCAAATGCGATGTTGCTGCATAAAGCACAAAAGGAAACCAGTTATTTTCCCAAGCATTGTGAACAACCATGTAGCAGAACAGAGCCCAGATAATAAGAGAAGCGGGCAGAGATACGACGTATAGCAACAAACTAATGACGTTCAAGTGACAGAGAGGATTGAGGAGTGACTTATTGGCTCAGGCATAAAGCTCACAGTACCCTGCTCTAACCTCAAGCACAGGGCTGTCGTCTGAAGTTGATTACGGCAGACTTATGATTGGACCAGAGTGTGTCTAGGTTTGATTACGCCTCCTGCCTTATAGACTCTCCTGGTGTCAGAAGGTTTGCATCATTACATTTCTCATGCTGATTGTCTCTTTTCACTTAAAATAGAGCAGCGTATCGATAAACTTTATTACTTTCTTGATGTGTTGAAGCCATTGTTAGAGCCAGTTAGACCAGTCACAGTTACCATAAATGTTATATTTTGCTGTTGCTGTTACATGAAGGTCCGGACACAATTACTTAATGAAGCTATATAGCTATGGTGTTAGATTCTAGATGCAGAAAAGGCTCAAAGTTTGTCTCTTGGTCAAATCTGTCCATAGCTGGACTACAATAATCTACTTTAATCAGCACTTACCTTGATAAATGTAAATGTGTGCGGTGGTTCTTGATGCTAAATACGAAGATTACACATGAACATACAGAATGAGCAGGGCCACTGCCACACATGATGGGGCCCTGTACAAATCCTATGGCCAGAGGCCCCCTATATATATTTGTTCATATAACTAAATCATAGCAACCCTGAGGCTTGGGATAACTGTACTGGTTGCACCCCCTCCCCCTCCTCTAACGAGTATACAATTAGAGACCAATTTAGCCGGATGACCCTGGAGTAGGTCAGTCATCTAGTACCATTCTACACATTTAAAGCCACTACATACCAGTATTAGTCGGACTGAAAGCTATTATTAATGAAGAGTAAAAAGCTTGCATTTGGCTGACGAAGTCAAGCTACATGCCTTGAAGAAGTTTCTTTGAAAAGGCTTTTAAGGCGTATCTGAAGTACCTGTTAGTGACGCTGCTCTTGTTATTTTGCTGCGCGCTCCTGTGTCATTGGTGTCTCTCTGTAATCGTCTTCCCTCCCTTCCAGATGTTTCCGTTCCACGTCGCTGAGTCTTAAATGAGAGCTGGTCTGTGCTTGTGTACCTATCTGTGTGTATTCATGACAGTGGGTTTGTGTGTTTGCCATCGCTCCAGGTCCCATCCCAGTTGTTCTGTGGCGCGTCTAATTGGAGGTATTTCGGTGTCCCTGGAGAGTGTGTGTGTGTGTGTGTGTGTGTGTGTGTGTGTGTGTGTGTGTGTGTGTGTGTGTGTGTGCGTGTGAGCGTACGTGCGTGCATTGTGTTGTGTTTTTGTCTTGTGGACGGACTCGGCTGGTGTGTAAATGAGACTAGGTGAGAAAGACACCAACACCTGACCACACTAATTCAAAGCTCTGCTGAGGGAACCTTTGCACCCCTGTGGCCAGCTTTTGTTTATAGACAATGACTTTTGTTGTCTTTTCAACATAGAAACACACTTAATTTATAAGAGGATTATATAAATATCAACTCATGAACAAGTGATATACTGTACCTTACTGTTGTTAGATGCTTGGAGGTTATTCATAGTTCAAAAAGATAGACCCCAGAATCTACATCAGGGGTGCCCAATACGTTTCACCAAGGTTCATTCTTGCCCGAAACATGATTTTAAAAAATTGTTTTATCATATCAATGTAAGTACCATGAGTAACATCCAGCTAAACCCATTTTTATTACACTATTTAATGTCTATTTAACTAGATTTAAATTGGTGTTTATTAATACAAGTGCCACACGTTGTATGCTGCTCTCTTTGACTCTGCTCTGAGACGAGCAACAGAAGCAGGCAGCACACCCACAGAGAACACAGAAAACACACACACTGCACTCTCACACCTGGACTGACTGACTCGTCACTGAGCAGATCAAAAAAGTATAATCTATATGTGTTTGGTGCACTTTGAAAAAGCTGCTGTTGTATAGCTACCGTAGAACTTTATTTATTAAAATAAAACACATGTAGTCTCTACGCAAAGGTAAGTTTTGGGTAGGTCTCCACCGAATAATAAATAAAAGAAGGCAGAACTTTGAAGGTAACATCACAAATAAATCATGAAATGAAAAGCAAAAACTGAATTAACTTAGTTTAGTTCAGCTTGATAAAAATGTGACTTCACAAGGAGAAGAAAAGAGAGTTTGAAATATTTGTTTGTATGGATTTAGTTTTGCAGTAAGATATTGTAAATGTTCATAAAATGATTCCTTATTTACTTACTTAGCCTACTCACTTACAACTTATTTGTACAAAATACACTAAAATGACCCTACCTTTTTTTTCAGATAGGTTTTTGTCTTCCAAACTTGCCGCTTCTATTGTCTCCACTTTTAAACAGATGATGTCTGCAAATATTGTGTCTCTGCTGTCACAACACAAGAGAGTCTGTTTGAATCCGCGCCCTCTCCTGGAGAAAAGTTATGCAGTGCTGCTTTAACTTGGTCTATGCACAGTTTTTCAAGGGTAGTTTTACTAGGCTCCTCAAAAAGTTGCAGTTAAGAGTTGTTAGTTTTACCTCAAAAAAGTCTGACACATGTCAGTGTCCAGTGTAACTATAATGCTTTAGAATGTCAGGACACAAGCTGCAAGAGACAACCACACTGAGGTTAACTTTATTTCAGTTTGACTGTAGGCCAGTTTCAACATTAACATATCATCTGGCCCCAGTGTGACTGTCCCCTACATGTTCTGACAGACAACCATTTGGTGACGTTCATTTACAATTGGCAATTTACATTCACCAATTTAAAGTTACTCTGCATAACGTTTAGCACACATTGTGTGTATTTAAATAACAAAAACATACATTCACATTTTTATGTCACTTTTATCCAAAGCAACGTACATTAGGCTACCATTCACCAGTGTTACAGGTGGAACACCACTGGAGGTAATGTGGGTTAAGTGTTTTTCCCAAGGACACATTGACAGTATGAACTGTGGGTAGAGCAGGAATCGAACCTCCAACCTTCCACTTGAGGGACAACCGCTCTACCACTGAGCCACTTCTGACTGGTACAATCATACCTATTTCACCGTCACAGTATGTACCACTGGGAAAAACATAGACAGTCTGTAGAGGGACCTGCCCCTAGTGGATAAAAGTTACATTGTGTCGCTTTGAAGTGTCAAAGTCATAGACCTATTGTTCTTAAAAGATCAGGGCCTGGAATAGAATTCACATAGACTGATTTCAATAGATTATATAGATTTGTATATACACTGAACAAACATTTGTGTTACTGGCCACTTCTTCTTTGCCAAGATAATTCATCCACCTCACAGGTGTGGCATATCAAGATGCTGATTAGAGAGCATGAATATTCCACAGGTGTGCCTTAGGCTTGCCACAGGTCGAGACCTCGATGAGGATGACGAGCAGATGAGCTTTCCTGAGACAGTTTCTGACAGTTTGTGCAGAAATCTTTTGGTTTTGCAAACCGATTGTTGCAGCAGCTGTCCGGGTGGCTGGTCTCAGAGGATCTTAGAGGTGAAGATCCTGGATGTGGAGGTTCTAGGCTGGTGTGGTTACACGTGGTCTGTGGTTGTGAGGCTGGTTGGATGTATTGCCAAATTCTCGGAAACACCTTTGGAGAGATTCAATTCACAGGCAACGGCTCTGGTGCACATTCTTCAGCCAGTTGGACAGTCCCTCAAAACGTGCTGTGTGATTCTGTGTGAAAGAGAGGTTTCTCTTTTCCCCGACTGTTTCTTTCTCACTCTGATGGAGGGTCTAACTCCCAAATACACTGCATGTGGCTCCACTCCGCTGCGGAACGACGTTGCAGACCATCGCCCACTGGATGCAGAACCTTGAGCAGCTTAAAAGAGGATGCACGGAAAGTATGAGATGTTGTAAAAAACCTGATGTAATAAAGACGTGTGCGGAACCAAAACAAGTGTTTATTCAGAAGAGGAAGGACCAGAAAACAAGTTTAGTTTGAAATTGCTTTGTTGTTAAAATTAACATTAACATTCCTTTTTACATTGACTACAAAAAGCTTAAGTTTTGTAGCTCTTATTGCATTTAATGCTTAAGCGTATAAATAAATAAAAAAATATTTGAATGGTGTGAATTGTGTCGGTAAATGTTTGTATTACATTGAAAATCCGCACGTACAGTTATTGATCTGATTTGTTCGTTTCACATTTACTGTCTTTTGTTTTTGTGAAGCCCTTTGAGGCAGTTGTTGCTGTGATACTGGGCTATACAAATAAAATTTAATTGAATTGAAAATTTAATTTATGATAAAATTGCACATTTTGAGTGGCCTTTTATATTGGCCCTTCTATGTGCAATAATCATGCTCTCTAAGCTACACCTGTGAGGTTGAAGGATTATCTCGGCTCACTAACACAGATTTCTGATTTTTGAGAGTATTAGATCTTTGAGATCAGCTCATGAAAAATGGGGTCAAAAACAAAAGTGATGCATTTAAATTTTTGCTCAGTATACAGTATATAGTTTCAGATCATTTTCATTCTCTGCCACTTAAATATAAAAAAGACATTTGTGTAGAAGCGGTGCACTGAAGTTGCTGCCTCATGCTTTGGTTATTTTTGAGTAACTCCATAGAAACCTAACTTTCTAAACACATGGCAACATAATGATGTGCAATGCAATCTGTTTCTCTCTGCTTTAAATGTGGATAACAGCGTGTCTTCAAACGGTGATGGGGGAATCGGTCTCTGCAGAGTTTAGTGGAAACCCACAACAGACGAGAGACAGCCGCTCAGTGGCACACTCCGGTGCCAGTGACCCTTCAAAACAAAAGCTATGCCAAATTGGAAACTGTGTAGTGATTTGTCATCTCCAGATACAAACGCAGGTGTAAGCTCTGAACGGTGACACTCAATATTTTCACTCATTCTCTCCATTTCAAATGACCGCTCTTAATTAATTACCGGCAGAATCCATGGCAGGTTTGGAAGCAGATGTCGATATTCAACATCAGTTAAAGTTTGCACAGACACACATTATGTACTGTGTGAGTTTACTTCTATAAATAGACTGAGTAAAGTAATTATATCATTCTAGGCCAATCCAGTTGCCAAGAAGTGTTGAGGCAGTGTATGCAATCAGCCAATACTAATAAATGTGTACTTGTATAACTTGATTGAAAATTGTCTTAGGCTCACCAACATAGCAATAACTGATTCACATACACAATAAAATAGGATCAGAATAACTGATCACATTACACACATAATGTAACTAATACAGTTTCAAGGTGGAAAATGTAACCTGAAAATATAGTATAGAAAATATTAATTAAACCTAGCACATCACCACCAAAACGTTCTTTCTGAAGCAGTCTATTATAATGCACTTGTGTAAAACTTGCAATCCAGATCAGAATGATCAGAATTGCCCTATCCTCAGCCACAAATCAACCTGATCTGTCTCAGTATTTAAAAACTTTGGCAGGTTTGGCAGGATCACAAACAAAAAAAACAGGAAATGGAGCGAACCTTTCACCAAAACAAGGAGGTGGCACAATTTTTGACTGATCCAGATTTTCCACTAGAGTTTGAGTTGAAATTTAATCCAATCCAGGAGGATTAATCTTGTGGGATCTTTTTGAAATACCAGCCCTAGGTGTTCACTTTCTCTGCTTTCTCACCGCTGCTCATTTTGTGGTGAACGGGGTCCAAACTCCTCCGGTGCCTCTTGTGAAAAAAACAGCCTTGCAAAATATGTCCGGCAAACCGCTGTACCTTGGATTCAAAAATTCTCGGGTCTCACAAGAAACAAATTGCTTAACAACTCTTAACACATAAACACGCCCAAGTCAGTCTCAGACATTCATCGTGGCAGAGCCGGTGAAAAAGAAGCTAAAGCAGAAAAAAACATTGATCATAGTCAAATGGTGATAGAAAGGAAAGCAGGGAGACGCTCATCACCACTGAGTTTTTAAGACTGTGTTTTTTAACATTAGACCAAAGCTAAAAATCCAAATACAAAATAAGAGCGAAGAAACTGTCAGACCTGCCAACTGCCGCTTTAAATCCACTGTCACTAACAGTAAAGACTAGTGTCCTGGTTTGGTCCTTTGAATTTCATCCATTAAGTTCTCACTAAATTATAATTGTTAGTAAACCCTGGGTTTTGTAGCTTATTAATAATGCTAATATGTAAAATGCAAATAAGCAAAGTATAATCCAATTAGATTTGCTTTAATGCAAATAACTATACATGAGACCAGAGTTTTTCAATGGGTTTGAGTAGTTTAAATTAACCCAGTATGTGCACCATTAAAGCGATCAATGATAAGCTGTGTTGACGCTGAAGTCTACAGTAACTCTATCAGAGGCAGATCTATGGGGCTTGGACAATAAGGAACTTTGGGAATAATTGCTAATTCAAAGTAGCATGCTCATATGTAAAATAAAAACACAAATGTGTTGATTGACCAGACATTTTTTTTTTTATATTCAATATATATATTTTATATATTATATATATATATATATATATATATATATATATATATATATATATATATATATATATATACAATATGTGTGACCAGGAACAGAAAGTCCACTTGGTTTTATTGTGCTTAAAATTTTTATTTTTCCATTTTTTTCAGGAAAGACAAAGTGTTTTTTGAGGTCATTATGAATGAACTATTATTGACTGAGGTGTTCTATTTTGTTCTGCTATATGCCTTACGATACATTTTACACAGGGTACCTTAAAAGCACAATAAGTTTAATAAAAGCTATGTGAAATTTACTTTTTCTCCAATATCTTGATATGATATACAGTGTATGCACTTATTTTCTGTTTGTACTTTTTCCATTGTCCTTACCAAACTTGGATTTTATTAGTTTGCTTCAAATATCTCCCTGTAGTGTGTACTTTAAACTCATTGAGGCCATGTCAGCGTCTAAAAAGACCTGGATCTTATTTTGGGTTTGTGTACACAGTTGGCTCAAGGCAAACAAATATAGTGCTCCCAAACAGGAACAAACAGTTTTTTTAACAACAAAGGCCCAGACAATAGACACATGGATTTGAGACGCAGCAGTCTCTCGTCACATAAGTTCATTTTTGAGACCATCTGTGGAGCAGTAGTTTTTGTCACTCCATTTTTAGATCAAAGTTGCTTTTATTTCATTACTTTTTAATAGTTTCATGGTTTCACTATTATTGTAACTTGAGAATAAAAAATGAAAATATGATACTCCACTTCAGTACTCCAAGTTTCAAGTAGTGAAGTCAACTTTTAAGGAAGATTAAAATTTTATTTAATTTAATTAAGAGGTATGATTAAGATTAATGTGTCTGAGGGGTGCAAGCAACACAGATTATAGTCTGAGATTAATGTCAGAACTTCAAGATTAAAACAATGAATCACATTTTTTAGATGTGATTCATTGTTTTATCACTGATCTGCCTTCCTATTCAGACTTTTTATTTTTATTTAACCTTTATTTTGGGAATAAAGTCCCACTGAGATTACAAACCTGGAGAGGAGCTATTGTAGTCTTGAGTGGTAGGGGAAACTGGAGCACCCAGAGGAAACTTATGCAGACACTCTGAACCACTCCACACAACTTCCAGGCCAGGGATCCAACCCACCTGGGTTTAACCCAGGGCCTTCTTGCTGTAAGACGCGACTTTGGCAAGGCAGTTGAGAAGAATTACGCTCTTTAAGAATGATAAGTGAGGCCCATTGTAGATCTTTTGCAATAATTGTTGTCCACTATATGTAAACCAATGTTCTGTATTTAGAGGTTACACTAAACACTAGTTTCCTAACCAGCTCTTTACCAACATCACTGATGCATATAATTGCATCTAAACTTGAATAATAAATGTACCGTGCAGGAGTTTGACATAATGTTATTTCCGATCATTCTAATGTGTGTAACCTTGCAGTGGCTGGGTTAATTTGAGAGATCTAACCTTGTGTGAGGACACGTCAACACCACAATGATGTCCTTTGTACTGCCAGCGTGGTAATTGGAAGTGAGACGCCACACACACTCACACACAGATACAAATACCACTCTGCGGGTTTGATAAAAAAGGCTCAGCTAATGAATCACTTTGATTAATTCCTGCTACAACTGCTTGTGTCTGGAATTATTATATTCAATATTTCTGCTGCAAAGAGATCAGACTTGTGCATGTCGATCCCCGTCTCTCCACTGCGTGTCTTCTCTCAGTGTGTGTGTGTGTGTGTGTGTGTGTGTGTGTGTGTGTGTGTGTGTGTGTGAAAGCGAGGGTGAGAGTAATGAGGCTCCTCTGTGCTGCTATAATTAAAACCCCAGTGAACAGACAGAGAGATGGAGTGATGGACGGGGAAACTGACTCACACAATGTGTCACTGTGACATACATACTCCATCGGTTTGTTTGTTCCAGTTGTTCCACCTAGATTTAAGGCTTTATGAAGGCTTTCCTACGTGTAGACAAAGACAATCATCAAAAGGCTTTGTTATTCCAACTTTACAACGGAGCAAACTTAAGTCAAAAGTGCAGTATTCTGTAATGTAAAGCACATTATTTAAAGAATCTTCCACAAACAACGTCATTAAAATGATACCCGCCCACTGCAGCAACAAAACCTGCAGTATACCATTCATTTATACTCACTCTGTTCTATTCAAGTATGTTGGAAACTGTGTTGTTTACTTTTAGCAGATGGTGCTGCTAACAAGCCTTCACATATCTAATTTTAAGTTACTCTTTATTATGGCATGGGGGAAATCCATTCTCTCTTGCATAGCCCTCCAGCCATGTTTGTGGTGCTTTATCTAATTTGTAATATGTTTTGTGGATTAGCAATGTGTATGCTAATCTTGTTGGGCAGACCTCAGATTAACAGTCTTTGATGGGGAAGCACAGGTTTTCAAATGATGGATGTATATATTCATGCGTCTGTGTGAAACCTGTGGCTTGTAGCATCAGGCAGCCAAGCACTCAGTAATGCTTTCTACCTACCACTAACAGCACACACATGTAGTCAGCTGGTTGCCATTTGCCCAAATTACTTTGCTTTTGAAGAATTTTGAATATTTGGTAACAAATGCTCTTTTGTCAATTGAAAAAGTATTGCAGTCTGCTAATCTTATCTTGTGTGTGTGTGTGTGTGTGTGTGTGTGTGTGTGTGTTGTGTGTGTGTGTGTGTGTGTGTGTGTGTGTGTGTGTGTGTGTGTGTGTGTGTCTGTGAGTGTGTTTGTGTGTGCGCGTGTGTGTGTGTGTGTGTATGTTTGTGTTTCTGTGTGTGTGTATATGTGTATGTGTGTGTGTCTGTTTGTGTTTGTGTGTGTGTCTGTGTGTGTGTTTGTGTGTGTGTTTGTTTGTGTTTGTGTGTGTGTGTGTGTGTTTGTGTGTGTGTGTATGTGTGTCTCTGTTTGTGTTTGTGTGTGTGTGTGTGTGTGACTGTGTGTGTGTGTGTGTGTGTGTGTTTGTGTCTGTGTGTGTCTGTGTGTGTCTGTTTGTGTTTGTGTGTGTGTCTGTGTGTGTGTGTGTGTGTATGTGTGTCTCTGTTTGTGTTTGTGTGTGTGTGTGTGTGTGTGTGTGTGACTGTGTGTGTGTGTGTGTGTGTGTGTGTGTGTTTGTGTCTGTGTGTGTCTGTGTGTGTCTGTTTGTGTTTGTGTGTGTGTCTGTGTGTGTGTGTTTGTGTGTGTGTGTCTGTTTGTGTTTGTGTGTGTGTGTGTTTGTGTGTGTGTGTATGTGTGTCTCTGTTTGTGTTTGTGTGTGTGTGTGTGTGTGTGACTGTGTGTGTGTGTGTGTGTGTGTGTGTTTGTGTGTGTGTGTCTGTGTGTGTGTGTGTGTGTGTGTGTGTGTGTGTGTGTGTGTGTGTGTGTGTGTGTGTGTGTGTGTGTGTGTGTGTGTGTGTGTGTGTGTGTGTGTGTGTGTGTGTGTGTGTGTGTGTGTGTGTGTGTGTGTGTGTGTGTGTGTGTGTGTGTGTGTGTGTGTTTGTGTGCCTCCATCAATAATAGAATAAAGCAGATGTAACAAATTCTAACTTTAATTGGTTGTGCTTTGTGAAGTCAGTCTGCAAACGGAATAGCTTTTAAAATCTAGCAATGTTGTTGTGGCAGAAATCTGGTCGGTGAACAGACTTGGGAATGCAATTGTACAAGTTCTTCTCATTAAACATTTATTTTACTGTATATTCAAACTGTACAACCAAGTTTTCTCTTTTTTAAACTGTAATTAACCATAGACATTAGAAGAACCCTAGCAGACAAAAATGCTTATTTGTAACTGTCGATTAGACTTATATGTTTTCACACTTTTTAATTGTTGTTTCATTTCTTTTTGTAATTTTTTTTTGAGGTCCAAGATTATTGCTATGTTCAGCAAGATTTTGAGGCAAATACAAGGCCAATCATTTGACAGTGTGACTGACAGCTCATGACCTGATGTGAGCTTTAAAATATACAGTATGTTCTTTTTATGGTGCTATATATAAATCCTCCAAATAAAATTGTGAAAGGAAGGTTTACTCTAGCATTTAGGGTTTTTTCCTGAGCCACATCCAATTGCATTGTTAGATGTCTGTGAAGGTTTGCAGTCACCTCCTCCTTCCATTCACTCTTCTCACTGTGTGTTTAATTGGCCGGGACTTTATGAATATGGTCCTTAAGCCCGAACTATTGGCAAAAACAAACCTGATCCCGGTTGAGTTTGGTCCGGCCCGAGACAAAAGTTTGGTCCAAACTAGAATCCGCTGACACTTTCACACCTGAACATTTGGTTAGTCCCAAAGTCTGGACCAAACAGTGCAGGAGGGTCAGTGTATTTTGGAAAAATCAAATAACTATTTTTTCTTTGATCTTTCACTACCTCTTTCTGAAAAGAAAATCCAAATTACCCAAAAAATACACTGACCCATGGGTGAAAGCACCCTCAAAGGTTTCCCACAAACATAGATGCATATTGAGAAATAGTGAAAATAGGTAACACGGCATGGCTTTTACATTTTAGACTGTCAAAATGTCATAAGTTAGATGCATATGTACTAGCCACTGTAGTGTTTGCTTACGCATATTGTGTCCTGACATTTAAGTTTCCCTGTTCCCAAGAAAAAACTCAGAGTCACAATGCTCCAATGTCAGTGACACTCCACACACAACAGCTGGGACGCCAGGGAAGCAGAGTAATAAAAAATTAAATAGACACATAGCCCGTCTTGTGATTTTGTTGTGATAATGTGTTTTAAAATGTAATAGCCATTTTATGTGCAAAAACGGCAATGTTATATACATACCGTATATATTGGCTCTTGAAGTTGACGTTGACTAATGCTGGTCTTGAGACAACACTTCATGGATTATGATTGGAGCTTCTGAGGGGAAATGAATGCCAGGGCACACACTAAACACACGGGGGATAGTGAATGAGGTGTCAAGAGAACCGATAAGTGGCAGAGTGCTCATGGTCTTAATGATAACGTCACTCAAGCTGCTGTCCTTATCGTCACCTTGCTATGCACCTTGCATCCCAGGGCTGTGTGTCGCACTGAGCGGACTACTCATGCCAACTCATATTCTAATAGCAAACATATCTCTAGAAGAAGCATATATCTGTGGATGTTGGCACAGACAGGATCCTGTCTCAAGGAATACTCTGAAAAAAAAAATTCTGTGTAAGTGAGTTTTACTGTAATTCTAGTTGCATTATTGAAAAAAATCTAATTGCTGCTCAAATAAAAAGCTTTTGAACCACTGGATAGCCACTAGAAAACTTGAAGAGCATGCATAGAAGAAGCAAGGGTATCTTTTGAGACATACATAAACATATAAGATAGACATTACTAGAACTAGAAGCTTCACTAAACCAGTTACAATCTTCATATTATCATAACATGATGCATCAAGCAACGTGCAGTCTTCATCTTAATATTTTCTGACCAGCCAGTCACACACTTTTTTCACATTGTCATAAAATGTTAATTATAGTCAGTCACATGCAGCCAGTGGTTATGTCCCGCCAGTTGCAATCTTCCACCATAATATAGCATGATACTGAAGCAGCCTGAATTATATTCACCAGGTTACATGCTGCCATTTGTATTATGTCTTTCAAAGTACAGCCACAAACTTGTCATAACAAAGTTATATATGGCCAGTCACAACCTTCCTCTAATCATGTTTCATCCTGTCAGTCATACATGTCATCATGTCATGTTTTGTTCACTGTGTCCACCACGTGTTACCGTGGGTTCTCTCCGGGTACTCTGGCTTCTTCCTACTGTCCAAAGACATGCATGTACTGTATAAGTTAATCGGCAACTCTAAAGTGTTCCTAGTAAATGAATGTGAGAGTGTCACTGTCTGTCTCTAAAGGTCAGCCCTGCGACTAACTGGCCACTGTCTAGGGTGTATCTCGCCTCAGGCCCAAAGCTGCTGGGATAGGCTCCAGTCACCTGCGACCGTTAACGGGACTAAGCGGTAGAAAATGAATGAATAAATGTTTTGTTCAGCCAGTAAAAGAATATGAAATATGGTGCCATTAAACCTTCAGCCTATCATTGACTCTTCACTTCAGGTTATGTGCTGCCATTCGTAAACATCCACTTTGTTATGGTATGTCCTGCTAAACATATTATTTCTACAAACATATTATTTTTGTACTGGCAGATGCAGACTTATACAAAACTTGTCTGCTATATACAACCTTATCTGCTACATTCTGACAGTCACAAACTTTGTCTTTTTTTGTTCACCCAGTAAAAAAGGTTACTTGGTGCTATTAATCATCAAGTCTTTCATATAGCCAGTTGCACCCTTTCACTCTGTACCATGTTACTTACAGCATCACAATCTTTCACTTCATTGTAACATGTTACTGTTTGAGAATGTGTGGTTTCCTGTATGTATGCATGTATTTAAGTTGTCACATGTTGATCTTCCTTTGTCAAGGCTATAGATAAATGTCCTTCTCCTGCCAAGGCCATCCATTACATCACAACCCACAGGTTGGTGGCTTAAAATTTCTTGGGTCGCCAAAAATTTCTGAGATGCATTTAGGAGTTATGATTCAGACCTGCGGGACACCACATAGGGGCATTATCACATGTCTCTACTACTTCTCTGTGCTCCCTCGGCCCCTGCCTTTTCTCCTCACACATACACACACAACACTGAAGCCTGATTGGCTTTTCAAACACAAGTCCCGCCTACTTGCTCTGTGATTACTTTGACTTTGTTCAGCATGCATTTGATTGGCTTGCTGTGGGGAAGCTACTTGGCGGCAGGTTAGAGGCGCTGTATTGACAGTTCAAAGACTAAGCACAGAAAGGGACTGAACACAGCACATGTGTGTTGTGTGGTCCTCTTATATGCCGGACTGGAATCCAATACTAAAAGGAAAGCAAGCTCATCAATAGCATTACCATAAAAATAATACAATGGACAAAGTGTCTATTATACAGTATTTTTACTGATATGTAGGCCTATCTCACATATTTTTTATTGTCCTTGAAAAAAAAGCCTAATTGCTCTGCTCATTTTTCATAGAATGTTCATTGAGTGTTTCGCGTGTCTGATGGTCTTATCTGTGTAAAATAAAGACAGAAAGACTGACTTTACTTTTTTGTGTGTTGAGTTAGTGGGGTTGTGCTTGTTACAGGCTTCTTACATTCAAAAAGTGGGTCGCCTGGAAAAAAGTTTGGGAATCACTGCACTCTTCATTGCTTCACTTTTTACACATTTCTGACAGTTCGGACACTTAGTCTGGTTTAACCGATCATAGCCTCATCTCAAGGCTATATATCTGGTGTTGCTATTGCATGTTACATTTGTACAATGTACATTAAGCCAAAACAGAGCCAGATTATAGCTTAACAGTTAATTTCCATCTGTAGTCCTATGTTGTACATGTTTTTGGTGGTACCCGGAGGAAACTCAGACACAGGGAGAACATACAAACTCCACACAGAAAGGCCCTGGATGGGAATCAAACCCAGGACCTTCTTGCTTTAAGGCAGGAGTGCTAACCACTCTGCTCTGAATGTTCCATAATGTCTTACTGTGTTTTACTGGTGTTTCCGGGCCTCGTATGAATTGCCAAGCCCCACCCATTCTCTCCACACATTCCAGCTCATGCCTACTTGGACGAAGAACTAAGTCCAACACTTTCACACTACGTTGAGTAGCATTACATTATTTTCCACCTCAGCTCTACGTGAATGTCCCCAGTGTCCATATACCATCACGCTCCTTCCAACATTCACCTCATTACTTTCTTTGAGTATTCTGAATATAAATGAAATATTATTGTGCACATGAACACACTGATTGTCTCTGCATGTCAATTCAGACCACACGTTTTCAGGTTAGCGGGCCAGTCAGCAGATGTTACTTTGAAGCAATAGAACTGCAGGAATAAAAGAGGGTGAATAATGAGGCATGGGGCGGACAGAGGACCGATTAGAGTTGAGCAGCTGGAGGATTATAAAGGATGGGTAAATAGGATGAGAGATGATGAGGTGCTGAGGAAGTTAAAATGGCTTTAATGTTAGGAAAAAAAACTGGTGGCAAGGCACCATTGCTTTATCAACATGTTGGGTGTAGCATGTATCCCACTACGAGCTGTGTGTATGTTCACCTAAGGCCCGATGAACCACCTGCATGTACAGTATATTGGCTCAGTTTAACTAGTTTGGTCGTCACATTTCAGAAGCTAATTGTCATGAATCAATACCTGCCTTTGTGGAAAGAATGAAGGTGGTGAGCAAGGACTCCGCTCTTTGTTTATAGACCACATTCATTCATGACCCACTGTCTATTGACTGTGTGTTCTTTCAACCTGTCCTTGATGGTTCTACGTTGAGGGTTTGAATCCAATGTTATGAATGTTTATTTTATGTCATTGATGTGACATTGGCTACATTCAGATACTATTTATCTCCAATGTGTATCACATGAGTTTTTTCTATATTAAAATTGGCCGCCATCACAGGACCAGTTAAAAATGAGTTTAGGGAAAGTTGGCCTAACAGTAAAGAAATTACATCTTCCAATTAATACAGGCTGTAATGATTTTACACACTTGATTATGTTATTTATGTCCCCTGCCCCATCCTGCTTCCAGTGTGGGTCTGAGGGAACTATTAAACAGGGTTGCATATTTTGTGCATTTGTTTCCTTGCCAATAGTTGTATGCTATAAACGAAACCTCATGTCAACCAACGATTCTGTTTTATTAAAACACAGCAGCAGGTTGCTTAAATTAAGTGACAAAATTAAATCAAGTGTTTGCGATAAAAAAACGCTGATTTTCCATCAGTTGTGCATAAACCCATGCAAATACATTACATTATCTACAAATGTTTAATGGCTAATTAATAGTTCTGAATGGTAATATTTCTTAAGGGCAAAAAAATGTATTAGTTGTTAATCACAACTAATAAATTAGCTCAAATATATATATATATATATATATATATATATATATATATATATATATATATATATATATATATATATATATATATATATATTTTTTTACATTTTTAAGTATTCTATAGCAGCTGTGCCATAAGTGGGGCCCCAGGTTCATGACTGGTCCCCACAGGGGTTTGAGTTGACCTACCAGGAGTCATCATGTTTTGTGATTGACATTTCATACTGACTACTGATTTAATCATTCAGGCTTACTTAGTCATTAGTAAGGTAATGGCCTGTTCCATGGAAGATGACAGGATGGGTTTATTTACCCCACAGGTAATCAAAAAACAATTCAGGTAGGTCTGTGGGCACATTTACAGACCACAATGAGTCCTATTTTGATGGATTTTTGAAAGGTTTGGGCAGTGTATGTTCAGGTCAAATATGTTAAGTTTGCAGGATTCCAATTAGGCGGTACCTAGTCACAACAAAATAGACCGACCTAGGCAGGAGCACACAGACAAACCTAGGAGGAAGATTATTTATATTCATGTTACAATTACAAGCAATAATTATAATTTGTTTGCATGTAATAATAATTACATGCAAACAATTTTTGTGTTACATTTCCTTTAAGGGCTTTTGATAGAATATAACAATGGTCAAATATAGACATCACAAAATACAGTATTCTTATGTGTTTTTAATGGCTGCTTGTGTTTGTCTGTGCATTTAGTGCTGTAATCGTGGGCTGTCACCTCCAGATGATGGTGCGATGATGAGAATACATCACATTTATGAGCAGAAAGAGAGATGCATCCAGCTCCAGCACACACAAAATTTATGGAGGCATTAATGTTTCACACGCCTATAAACAAACGGCCCCACATATACAAACACTTGAACAGAGCCTCTGCCACAAGCCCACATTATATGCCATTTGTTCATTAGCTCGTGTGTGCTCAAGTGACACCATCATCGGAAAGAGTGTGTGGGTGGTGCTTTTACTGCGCTGTCTTCATTTGTTAAAGCCACGCTAAAATAGAGCCTCATTTACCAGCACACACACATCCCACTGTACACTGCCTCTGTATAACAATAAACAATATTTTATCACCGACCAGGGACAAAGTATGGGGCTGAATTAGGAATGAAAGGAGGTGGAGCAATGATAAAGGTAGAAAACTGAAAAAAAAAGTATTGAGTACAAGTGAAGACTACATAAGCCAAGGCCTAGACCAGATCAGATTGTACCAAGACCAAGACTATACTTGGTCTTAGCACAATGTGAATGCTAGTGTACTAGCATTTGTACATACTAAAAATATCAAGACAAAAGTGAACTAAGACAAGACCAGAGAGTGATAGCATGAGACCAATCGAGTTTCCAATGGAGCGCCATGGTGGGTCAGTAAAAGTGTGTTTCTATTACAAAAACGGGCCTGAGGCATTCACAAAAAGACCACTTTCCAGACACCCCAGCTTGGGATCCCAAGAAGTCACAACTGATTGGTCTGCTTTTGAAAATTTGAAAACTAATTGGACAATAAAAAGCGGGCTCCAAGTTTAAACAGGTGTATCTTTGTAGACTGCAATAAATAAGACTCATACAGAGCCAAGACTCACTTACATTTATTCATTTGGCAGATGCTTTTATCCAAAGCGACTTACATTGTTGTACAGTAATTACCAGTGTTACAGCCACTGGAGGCAAGGTGGGTTAAGTGTCTTGCCCAAGGACACAACGACAGTATGAACTGTGGGGACAGTGGTAATTGAACCACCTACCTTCCGGTTGAAGGACGACCTCACTACCCACTGAGCTACTGCCGTTACTCAAGTCTCAAGTCTTATGTTGAGACCAACATAAGACCAAGATTGGAATGTATTGAAACAAAGATGTCCCAGAAAACTAAGACAGAAGTATAGAGCCAAGACTGAGGAGACCCAGATAACAGCATGACCCAGACAAGGAAGACAAAGAAAATATAAGTTTTCAAACACAATCTCAGGACCAGAGTTTTAAAGAGACCAAAAAGTGAACCAAGGCAATGACCAGACTTGTGTACATGAACAAAATAAAAAGGGTACCAAAACCAAGACAGATGTTCAATTCCTAGAAAGCATGGCCTCAAAACTGCACTCGACACTAACACTAGTGAGTACCCAGCAAGTGCAAAATTGGTAAAACTTTGATCATAATAAAAATGGATATGAAGTAAGAAAAGGCAGAGTGCAGAAGTTGAAGATTGGGAACAAATGCCAAAAACAGGAATAGATCAACACCACTTTCATTCAAAAATAGTGGCCTTCCTTCTGCTCCTTTTCCTTCCTCAGAGCTGGTTTGGAGCAACTGATGAAGGACACCCCAGGAGATGTGCACAACCTTCACACATACTTCCCCACAGAGTCGAGTGTGTGTCTGTTCATGTGGCCATATTGCACTCTTCGCTCAGACAGATGATGTCCATTATCGGGCCGTGCTGTCCGAAGCCAGGCGGAACAGCTGTGCCCCGATTCCACTGATCTATCACTGTTCTAATAAATCTGTTAGAGCCAGGCCCGGCCAATCAATCTGCAAGCCACTTAATCAATTAAGCTATTAATCAGACACAGAGCCTCGGTGTTTGCAGCACAGTGAGCAATGGGGGGCCTTATGGAGAACGACACAGGGACTCACTGCTGCATTCATGTGGTGTTGGAAACATGGGGAAAACGTTTTACTGAGTCGTATAATGCACATGAACCTGGTCAAGTTTGTCGGTGAACTTCAACTCTTTGAAAAATTCCACTTCAAAATATGGCATTACATTAGTTATAGTTAGCTTGTAGAGAGAAGAAAAAACATACAAATGAGCAGATTTACTCAGATTTTCTCAGAAGAAATACAGTACTGGCAGAACTTTTCCTGACCTCTGCATTTACACATGCTAAACTTTAATTAAGTTATTAAGTCTTCTTTAACAAAATGCCTCTGTAAAGAAATAGCTCAGTAGTGTAAATTTGCTACTAGCAAGTTTAGGCATTTTACATTACACTTAACTTTGTTCAAAGATTAAAGTCTTGTGTAACTATGTTATAGTCTACCTGAAAAAATGGAACACATTGGTGAAAACTAGTTTTATTTAATGGTATAAAATCACATCAAAATATATTTTTATTAAAAACATATTGCTAAAAGTTTATGACATTTATGAACTACATTTGATAAGAAAGTAGGACCGCAATGATCCAACTTTTTCCGTTGTTTTGAATAGATTGTATAGTATTGAGAGAACCACTCCAAATTGCCAAAGCATTGTGAAAATGTGCTGACAAACGAAATACAATCTTTAATGCCAAATCTGGTCTTATGAAAATTACAAACAGACTTATGCCTAGATACTAAAAACTACAATCAGTGAAATCACAAGTATACTAATCAGCGGCTCATGTTTGTAAACCACTAAATATCCTCTGACTGAACAATTGAGTCGGAAAATCATTTTTTGCTTCGAATTTTTGGACTTTTTTCTTAAAGAGTTTATTTTTGAGTTATGTATGAGTGGCTGTGTGTTTTAATAGAGTCATATGTTCACAGTGGAGCAGAGACACACATAGACAGTGCTTAAAACAGAAAGTTCACTGCATATTTTTGACAGCCGATGCTGCACGACTTTGATCAAAAACCCTCCACATCCACATCTACAAACACCTCTCTCAGAGCCGTGTCCGACCTCTTCCTGTGACAACCCCTGCTCCTCTCCCAGTGTGTAGTTTGGGAAAAGACACTGTCAGTACCAAAATAACATGGATGACTTTTTCTCGGTAGAACGCACTGTGCCTCTTCAGGGAATTCAGAGTACAGTACGGATTCTACTCCCCCTCAAAGACTGCGGTCGTGTGCTGTGCTGTAGCCTTTCAGAGTGAATGCCAGAACACGTTACCCTCCGCTGCTGTATAGCCCCAGTTCCTCCAGGCTTTCGGCCCACCATGCGTCGGCGTAAATGAATGGCCCGTGTCAACAGCAGAAGCTACACAGGGAGCCACGGACGCGCCACTAGAACACCGCTCGCCTTTAAAAAAGCCACTTAAAATTCAGCGGTCTCTTGCACATGAGCCTTATTTACTCATGTGGAGGGTCTCTTTGACATAAGCCCACGGGACATTGGCAAGAAGTAGGATAAGGAAGTGAGATAAAGAAAGACCGGTTTAGCCGGCAACTTGTGGATCAGGGTAAGGCATAAAACAAGCTGATTTTGTAATGATGCATTTCCTGTTGGTGTCTCTCATGGTCGCCCCTCCATCTGGCGTCAAAGCCCAAGGTGGTGGGCACAAGCCAGGCAGCTGAAAAAAAAACATTGCTAAGAAACTTTTCTCTTTTCTATTGTTTTAAAACTTTTTATGGTTGTTTGGCAATTTTTGGGATCTAAACTTTCAAATGTAAAATAATTGTAATTTACATTTAATCTTTTGAGATTTTTAGTGTATTTATTTTTTATATTGTTCAGATTCTTTAACTGTTCATTACAATATATTCAACATTTCACCACCTTTCAAAAATTCCCTTTTGGCCATTTCAACTGTTGATAAATTGTTCTTTGTATTTATTTGTTTCATTCCCACTTCATTTATCTAAATTTTACAAATTGTATAATAAAATATTAAGAAATTAAAGCTGTGATTGACATAATTTTCATTATGAGCTTAAAGGGGTCAAGACTAAAACTCCCATATATAAGTTGTACATACTTTTCCATACATCAGGATCCTTACACATAACACTTTTTTAATTACTTTAACACATTACCATTTCTAAAAAATACTTACCATTTTACCATTATACGCAGTATTTTGTTACTTAAGTTAATATAACATCTTAACTTTTTTTAGCTTTTTGACATCATTAAATTTCACTTTTCCGCTCTTTTCGCTTCCATTGATGTATCCTACCCTCTTTCATAAAATTACACAATAATTCAAAGCTGGGTGATTGACAGAATTTAAATTAAGAGTGTGTTACAAGTTTCACATTTAATTGTTTCAGCCCTTAGTTCAGTTTATTTCAGTTTCTTCCCACATAATCACTTCACCCCATTGCAAATCAATTTGATTGCACTTAGTGTTAGAATAAATGCCCTGTTGGACACACTGGTATGAAAATGCCAAGAAGTTAGGATTGATAGCGGTGATCAATATTGTTAAAGGTTTGACATGTAGCTTACTCATTTTAACTACAAAACTATAGTATACATTCTATCTAGGCTTCCTAATTTTGGTCAGATACACTTCCAGGTCAAAATCTTATTTTTTAGCCCTGGATTGAGTGCTTCTTGTGTGATCACTTATTTCCCCTCTCTGTGTGCGCTATCAGAGGCATGCCGTTGTCGGAGCAGTGCTCTTCTTTTGAATTGGAAATGCTATCTCCTTCTTTCATACTCTCATTAGTCTCGCAGTGCAAATTGAACTTCATTTCCCCCATTTTCATCACATGGCACTTCGTTAATTTGTCCCTCGCTCTTGCCTTGTCTTCTCTTGTCGCTTTTCAAGGCAGCTTTGTTTGTTTAGCGTTTTCGATGGCCCCATTTCTTTATTCATTGTCTTGGTAGTTTTTGTTTGGCTCTGGAGGTGATAAGAGCTAATGTTTAACAAGGGATTGGCAGCATTGTTATCTCAAGTGCACATTTGAGCGGATTGAGGCATATGTTTGGGCACAAATAAAGGCTGGGATAATACAAGAGTACAAATGTTAGAAAAGAAAAGAATGAGATTAAAAAAAAGCCGAGGATAAGCAGACCTTTTTATATTTTTTTGACAGTGAGCAAAGAGAATGTCAGAACCTGGTGACATTTGGGATTCTGTTCAAAGATGATTGACAGCAGCTTTTACCTGGCTGGGTATGGGAGACTGGGCTGTGCAAAGCGGCTCGGTGCGGCGATGTGTGTGGGCATGATTGACACTGCAAATTGGAAAGGTCAACCGCTGCTGCTATTTTGTACAGACAGACAGAAAGCGGCAAGATATGACCCTCCTATAGTCGGATATACCAAGGAGTGTAGCACTCCTTTTTAATGTAAACCGGGGGGGGGGTCTTACATCTTTTTAAAATATGACTTATTCGTGCAAACATTAGTCCATCTGAAGGTTTCTGAAACACTCTGTAACTGAACTTGCAATGAATACTTCAGTGGTTTCTAGGTGTGTAAACCAATGGTTGCATCACAATACTATGGTGGCCCAAAAGGCTCACAACAAATAGAATAACCACAACACAAATAAATAAGCCACACACCAAAGTTTACAGAGATGTGTTTACATTGGTGGGTGGTGCGGTCCTGGTATTGTTACTGTTATTGCGTTATCTTTGAGCCATAATCACTGTTATTATGGAGGTTTTGTTTAGCGTAAGCATGAGCTGAGGAAAATGTAAATCTGCACTTGTAAATGGAGGTTAGATTAATGTGACGTTGAAGCTATAATAAAAACATTTGACATGTGTCTTTTACACATATTTATAAACATTAAAAGCATACATTAAAGTAGCATCATGTAACTTATTGGCCAAAAATATCTATTCTCACCCTCATTTTGATGAGTAAGTCATGTGACCAGTAGAACCATGCTTTCCAAACTTGCTGTTTTGAACTTCTCTACTGGTAAACAAACTAGGCGGTCCCAGACAGGGAGGTTGCACTGAGAGGGATCTGTGCCCTCTGCTGCCTGAAAGTTACACTGTGCCTCTTTAACGATGCGATGACTGCAGAGTGGCATGAATCACAGTAGTGTACAGTATATATACTGTATATAACTAGTTTGTCTGTCTGCAGTGCCCTGAAACAACACTTGTACATTTTTCTGATTTTGTGTTTTATTTAAATGTTGTGTTGTGGTTATTTCATTGTGTTTATGTGTTGAAACTCAATAACAGTTGTGCTCATAACTTTACATACCCTGGCCGAATTTGTGATTTTTCTGCGATTATTAATTATCACATATTCAGTCATAGTTAGTGGTTAGGTGAAGCCATTTATTGTCAAACAATTGTCTTTACTCTTTTTAAATCATAATGACAACAGAAATGACCCAAATGACCTTGATCAAAAGTTTACATACCAATCTCATGTCTGGTGCTCCTTGACATAATAAAATAACTTGAGTTTTAGGATTTTAGTTTACTCTGATTTTGTTTTGATTTTCTAAAAAGGTGTGATTCTCTGACAGAGCTCTTACTGGGTTGAGCAGAACTTTGGGCCAATAGCGTCCAGTTATCTGAATATTTTCTCATGAATACGTCATTATAGATATCTAAAATGTAGATTGCCTCTTCTCGTTCCTTTCACTTACATGTACTTACATTTTCCGTGTTGCTTTTTTGTTAGAATTCCTTTTCAACTTCTGTGTGTAAGATTTTTTCAGTTGGCCTCCCTCGGCCACATTCAGTGCCCCTTTTTTACACTCTCCTCCAGTAGCAGTGGTAACAGTACAGCACTTTTTCTTGGGTGCAGATTTTGGCAGGTCTACCCACCTCTGCTTCTTAGATGCCATATATAAGTAATAGCCCTCCTCATTTCAAAGTAAAACCACTACTAGTGTGGCAGGAACAGAAGCAAACTATTTCTAAAATGTTATCAGCTATGTCCGTCTGGAATCGCTCCGAGGTCTGAGGTCAAAACTCGAGTTGGCTTATTATTTCACCGCATACATCCAGCAAAAGAGACGGAGCGAGCCAATGGTCCTTGTATTGGAAATTGGTGTGTTACATTTGTATAGGCATCGGTGCTGAATTCCAAATAGGTGTGTGTCGGCGGAACAGGAATACAGAGAAAAGAGAAGAGATTGACAGCGTAAATTGGAACGGTAAGGGTTTGGAAGGTTGAACTCTGGGTTTAAAACAGACAGCAGACAGACAGAAAAGAGCCAAACGTGTTGCTAAAAAAGAAGTCTTTCACCTGGGGGAATGTGACAGTGGAGGTGGGCGGATGGATGGGGGGATAAAGGGAGGAAAGAGGGATCGAATGTTGGGGGGAAGAAAAAGTAAAAGCAAGAGTGATGATGTTTGTGGCAAAGGTTAGATGCTATGTGAAGAGGTAAAAAATATTGTTAGGGAATCTGCAATGAAAATGAATGAACTAAGGAAATTATGGCATTGCTCATTGTCTTAAACAGAGTCCTGGAAACTCGTCTTTGAGAGTTTTTTCTGCTTTTACCATTGCCATTTCCCATTTTGCCTCAGAGAGTTCTTTGTGCTATGCTAGCAGGTCGGCCAGAAGGACAGTACTAGATTACCCAAAAAAGTTTATTCAGTCGGCCTTTAAGGTTAGCTTTCGTCAAAGTACTACATTACCTGAAAATTTCTTACGTCCAGGTCCCAACCCCACCCCTATGAATATTGCAGCCTTTCCGGCTTTGAGTTCATAAAAAAGATAAAAATGAAAAACCGCAAGGTTAGATCTTACCCTAAACTTCTAGCCCTGAGTTCACCATTATTCAATAGTGTTTGCGCAATAATCTCTGCTTAATTAAATATTGTGTGAATGCATCTGCTTTTCACTTTGGCTGCTTTTTCACTATTTATGTTTTTCTTTTTTGTATTATTTTGACATACAATAAACACTTTCTTTGTTTTATAAAAAACACTAATGCTGCAGTAGGGTTTCACTTGGCTTCCCCTTGTTTTTCTTTATCTTTGTAAGCAGACATGCCGGTGCTGGAATAGCCACGTCCACAGTATCACTTTCTACCAGAAATGATTCAGTGTTGACCAACAGCCAATGGAATGTGAGCAAAGCCCTGTCGTGAGTGGAAATGATTGACCAAAGCTTGCCGTCACAGACTGAACCGTCTCATTCAATAAAATCCTCAATAAATAAAAGTCTTCTTTTTTCACAGATTACAATATGCGGTTAACAGTTAACATTTAGAAATGGTATAAATAAAAACCAAAAGACGTAACTCTTAAACACATAGGTCCATCAAACATTAGTGGAACACATTGTATTTGGTCTGGTTAAGCACAGACACTAACTGCAGTCACATAGCTGCTTTTCAAGTGAAGTCACTTTTATGGGGTAGATTATTAAGAATTTATTAAGATAGTGGCAGATAGCACCCTACAAGCATTAGTGTTATTTGGCTGCTCAGTTGATTTAGAAGCTCTGTCAATATGCTGTAATCGACTGCAGTAGAATAATCACGTCCTGCAAATTTGGAGTTGAACCATCTCTTGTTGTAATGTGCATTTTATTATTATTTAGTATACTAACTCTACTACTACTGCTAACTCTTGCAGCCTTGTTGCTTTATACAAGAGACCTGTAAAATCTAGACTGGCAGTGATGTGGAGATGGATCTGAACTATTGTGAAAAAACTGGAAAAAAAGGATTTCATGATGCTCTCTTAATGGAAGTTGAATG
Organism: Neodontobutis hainanensis; assembly: GCA_024349245.1. Lineage (NCBI taxonomy): Eukaryota > Metazoa > Chordata > Actinopteri > Gobiiformes > Odontobutidae > Neodontobutis > Neodontobutis hainanensis. The sequence goes on along the minus strand of JALDNG010000141.1, from coordinate 114,262 downwards.
TTTGTGCAAATCCACTATTCTGCATGAGTTTCTAAACCACTGCCAACTTCGTCCACTCGGCTTTATTGTCCATGGGTCATCACCTTTATGGGTCATCCGGCTCCATAATTAACTCCATACTGAGAACAACCTTTCCACATCCCAGGAAAGAACAAGTGCAACAGCCTGGATAGTGATATTGAAAAGCACAGACAACACATGGCTATAGCTGTTGTCCACACTCACCACACGGAGGACACAGTGTCCTGCTGTTTGTGGGCCCTCCAGGCGCTGAATACACAATAGTGAATTCATGAATACAAATCCTAGTCAAGGCTAAAACCCTTTTGGGCACACACTAATGTTTTCACATCAGCTGTAAATATGTTGGATTCTAATCGACTGAGCCATTGACTTGAACACTCTTCAGATAAATACAGGGCTTTTAAAGGTTGGCTCGCATTGTGTTTTCCACCATTAGAGCCGAGAATCACTTCAGCTTTTGTTCATTATATAATATACACCAGTGTTTTGTTACCATGAAACATTTTGTATAGCGGCCTGTAACATTAACTAAACACTAACTAAATGTGTTTTTTCAGTTAAATTTTTACTTATCTCTTTTATCAGTTCTCATTTATAACTTAAGTCAGAGCACTATTCCTAAGAACATTTAGCCAGCAAACGCTGGAACAAGTCAGTGGCCGTCAGTTGATGTTTTTATACATTATGTATTATGCATGTCATATCTTAACAGGAAACGTATGCATCAGTTATTTATGCAATTAAGTATATCATGTGCAGAATGTTCATAAATTGCAAGCTATTTTTAAGAAAGCTGGAACAAATTTTACATTAATTTCATTCTTTAAAATTAACCCTTTTTGTGTTCAGTATGAAATAGTGTTTTTGCCCCTAACTAGATTAGGGCATGACTTAAAGATGAGTAAGCAATTCATGTATGGTCTTCTGTCTGAGAGAGGAGTGTGACAGGTTCATGTGTAGCCTTCATTTCTTCTATTTCTTTGGTGTTCTCAACATTGATGTTGTTGTTTTTTTTTTGCCTTGCATCAGGCGATGCAAGATTTTTGACCTCCTACCTGCACACAGATTTTTAAACCAAACCAAATTTCAATAAACACTCTTATTGCACTTATCTGATAATAACACCTTACCTACAATGGTACTTGAGCATTCATTCAGCTGCCAATACAATTGTACTCATAAGTTTTCATAGCCTGGCAGAATTTGTGATTTTCTGGTTATTTTTCATAGAATATGAATGCTAACACAAAAACTTTTCTATCACTTATAGTTATGTTTTGGGTGAAATCCTTAATTGTAAAACAACTCTGTTTACTCTTTTTAAATCATAATGACGACAAAAACTACCCAAAACTGAAAACTACCCAAATTACCCTGATAAAATTACCCTTTATACTCTGTATTACCACCTTTAACATCTATGACAGCTTGAAGACTTTGTGGTAGTTGTGGATGAGGCTCTTTATTTTCTCAGATGGTAAAGTTGCCCATTCTTTTTAGAAAAAGCCTCTGGTTCCTATAAATTCTTGGTCTGTCTTACATGAACTGCACATTTGAGATCTCTCCAGAGTGGCTCAATGATACTGAGGTCAGGAGACTGAGGTCAGTCCAGAACCTTCACTTTATTCTGCTGTAGACAATGACAGGTCGACTTGGCCTTGAGCTTTGGATTGTTGTCATGTAAGTACGTCCCATGAGAGTACGCCCTCTTTCAGAGGTGACTGTAAGCTCTCGTTCAGACGAACATCATTTTCTCAAAACTTTTTCTCAATTTTAGGGCTTATGTTTTGGAACAGAAATCCACTCTTAGTGAGGGAATGTGTCTTTACTTTTAAAACACATTTGAAACTGTGGTTAAGAGACCCTCAAACATGTGATCATATTTGACCTGCATCTTATTAGCAAATTATGTTTTGAAGCTGGGCCTGTGCAATATCCATAATTTATATTTAATCAGACTTGTGTACCTACGTAGAGTCAGCGCAGTACAGATGTAATTGTAAATTATCTTCATGTTCTTGTTCTGTCTCCTCCTTATTAACTTTTTGTTCTATTGTCTGAAATAATATTAACTTTGGTGTTTTGGGGTGTCTGTACTTGTCTTTATTGTCTATTTCTCTCTTTCTTTCTTTTTGTGTAACATCTACCTGCCAGGGGTCTGCAGATTGAAATTAGCCTAGGGCTAAAATCTGGTATATTTACATTTGATGTAATGTTCATTAATATGCATTTTCCCTTTTCTTTTCTTTAATAAATAAATAAAATAAAAAAATAAAAAAGCTTCTTGGCTGATGATTGTAACTTTTCATCCAGTATTTTCTGAAAAAATGCTGCATTCATCTTTTTCAGTGCTTTTGTTTCTCACACATCCCCAAAACATCAGAGATCCACCTCCATGTTTCACAGTAGGAAGTGTACCTTTCATCATAGGCCTTGTTGACTCTTCTCCAAATGTAACGTTTATGGTTGTGGTCAAAAAGTTCAGTTTTGGTCTCATTACTCCAAAAGACTTTGTTCCAGAAGTTTTTAGGCTTGTCTCTGTGCTGTTTGGTGTAAGCGGGATGCTTTGTGGCATTTGTAGTAATGGCTTTCTTCTGGTGATTTGACCATGCATCCCATTTTTTTTCAAGTGCCTCCTTATTGTGCATCTTCAAACAGCCACAATACTTTTTTAGAGAGTCCTGTATTTCAGCTGCAGTTATTTGTGGGTTTTTCTTTGCATTCCAAACAATTTTAATTTTTTTTCCCAATTTTTTTGGTCTACCTGACCTTGGTTTGGTTTCAACAGAATTCCTCATTTTCTACTTCTTAATTAGAGTTTGAACACTGCTGACTGGCATTGTCCATCCATCCATCTTCTACCGCTTATCCGGGGCCGGGTCGCGGGGGCAGCAGTCTAAGCAGAGACGCCCAGACTTCCCTCTCCCCAGACACTCCGTCCAGCTTTTCCAGGGGGACACCTAGGCGTTCCCAGGCCAGCCGAGAGACATAGTCCCACCAGGTCTTCCCCAGGGTCTCCTCCCAGTGGGACATGCCCGGAACACCTCCCTAGGGAGGCGTCCAGGAGGCATCCGAAACAGATGCCCGAGCCACCTCAGCTGGCTTCTCTTGATGTAGAGGAGCAGCGGCTCTACTTTGAGCTCCTCCCGAGTGACCGAGCTCCTCACCCTATCTATCCCTATATACCGCCACTCTGCGGAGAAAGCTTAATTTGGCCGCTTGTATCCGGGAACTTGTCCTTTCGGTCATGACCCAAAGCTCATGACCATAGGTGAGAGTAGGAACGTAGACCGGTACATCGACCGATCCATCTGTCAATCTCACGTTCCCTCCTTCCCTCACTCGTGAACAAGACCCCAAGATACTTGAACTCCTCCACTTGAGGCAGGATCTCTCCACCAACCTGAAGGGGACAAGCCACCCTTTTCCGACTGAGAACCATGGTCTCAGACTGGAGGTGCTGATCCTCATCCCAGGCTCTCACACTCAGCTGCAAACCGTCCCAGTGCACACTGACTGGCATTCTCAGTTCCTTAAATATCTTTTGATATCTCTTTCCTGTTTTATACAGTTTAATTACCTTTTTTGACAGATCCTTTGACAATTATTTTGCTTTTACCATAACTCAGAATTCAGAATTGTCTAAAAAAAATGGTTTCATATCATTCATATTTTCTAAAAAATGGCCTAAAACATTTTGAAACCTGCCAGGGCATGTAAACTTGAGCACAACTGTACATACATGAGAAAAGTGACTAAATATTACTATAAAAAGTTCCATGTCCGTATGCCTACCATAAAGACTTTAGTCCCTTATTCCCTAGCCACTGCAGTCCACTCCAGTCACCTCTCAGGTGAATGCACAAAGTTCACCCAGGGCTTATGAAAAGCATCCAAATGTGAATGTTATTTGAAAATGTGTTTAGTAGATTCAGATCGATTTCTTACACAAACACACTGTTCCCCTTTGTGCCCACTGTAGCTCTGTTCTCTGCAGATGATGACTCAGTGTGACAGTTTATTTGAATACACAGAGAATTTCATGCCCTCAGAGCAAGGCTAGTATGAGCGGTTGGACTGTGTGTGTTCAAGTGCACTGACCCCTTTTTATGGCTCCCATAGAAAGTAACATATAGTGCACTTTTAAAGACACTTCTAAACGCCACATGTAAGGTTATAGACAAGGATTGTAATGTTTTCATTACATTATAGTCATATTATACTATTATTGCACATGAAAGCAATTATGGTTATGTCTATTCACTATGTCTCATTCACTACTTCAGGGTTGTGTAACTTTATTTTAAACTACCTACCACCCACACTTTTAAAAGCTATTCATTTTCTTTAATTCACACACTTACACAATGTTAAAGCAATAATGTGCTATATTTCTGAATGCATTTTACGTTGCATCTTTAATGAGCTTGTGCAATTTGTACAGATGCAAACTTTAATTTTGTTGCAAAAATACATTTGGTAGCAAAATTTTAATGCCTGATCACAGTTTTGAATGAGGTTTTTCTGTATCACCGGATGTATATGTATGTAAGAAGCCAACTTAGTATATATATATATATATATATCGTATATATAGGACATCGTGAAGGAAAGGTTAAAGCAAAGACATCTGGACATAGGTTTCAAGGTGAAGACGTTTCTGCATTGTGTGTCATCTCATTTGAGATTTCTGAAGTCTGACCTTTATTTAAGTATGATCATAATTTCTGGCTCAATGAACAAATTGTAGACCTCTGCAGCTTTATTTGCACACCATAGTTTATGTTACATATTTTGTTGTATTTTTTTATTTAATTTATTTTATGTAGAGCAGTTTTTTTCCTTCTAAAAAGTAGGTTGTTTTTTCTCATTATTGATTGATAAAAAGGCAAAGTTACAGCATTGACCTGATATCCTCAAGGACCTGAGGAGGTGACGAAAGGGCTACAGATTGGGATGGTCCAACAACACAGCTACTATAAAACAATAGGCTTCTACAGCAAATCCTGCTAGTTTGACCTTCAGGATGGAAATGGAATATATTATAACCTATATGATGAATAAATCTATTTTTTTTACTTTTAAAGAATTGTTTCACAAAGTAATATGTTCATTTTATTATTTTGGCTAAACCAATGTTGAAGTCAATTATTGTAATGACTCTCTAATCTCTTGAGACGGTTCAACAATATGTACTGTGCTCTTCTGTGCTTCATTGGCTGTTAGCATCACTAGTTAAAAAGAATGTATCTAACTTTGTGATAGTCATACATTGAGACTTCTAAACGTTTTCTTAATTTGATAATTTGCTATTATAAGGGTGACACAATCTTATGTTATCCATTTGTCAAACCTTAACTAAAACAGAACTTCAAATGTGCAATAAACAGTTTATCAAGAATATCTTATATTCTAATTCTCCGTTGGGTCTTCTGTGAGGGGTTTCTCACTGATTGTTGCTGATACGATACGTCAGCATCTAAAAGAAGCCTCTCATGCAGATCTTACCATGGACACATCTAAACCTATTCGAGCAGACAGGCACACGCCGACTTCTCTCGAGCTGCTTTGTCTGACTAGCACCATGAAGGCTATTGATAGATGAATGGGGAATGTTGATTTTGTGCCAGGAGAATGCCAATGCCGTCATTTTCTTCCTGTTTCTCTTATGACAAATACAGCTTGGACGGCAGAACGGGGAGAAAAGAAAGAGGGCAAATGTAGTGTCTGGCAGTTGATGGATGGGCTGCAAACAGGCTGCGTTCCTCTGGACTCTCTGATAACACTCCACTTCCACCTCTCCATCTTTTCCTTCCACTCTGCAATTCATTCATTGTTTGTTTTATGCCTACTTTTCCCACATTCACTCCTGTCCTCAATTCTAAGTGTTTTATTATGTGCACAACTTGAAAATGCTTGATCTAAATGTCATTTTCTTGTTCACCCACATCCCATTCTCTTTTTTTTCACCCCTTGGCTGACGGACAGTTGGCAGGAAGAACCACAGGTCGAGAGGTAAAGCGCCCCCATTTTCATTTGCATTCATTTCTCTGTCTTGTCTGTTTCCATTGAAACAAAAATGGAAGTGACCTAGCTTCCGTTGAAGGTCAGAGCTAAGAGCTGGGTAAAATGTGGAAGGTTCAAAACTGTATGAGCTTTGAAGATTGTTCCTCCAGTAATGGTTTATGGTGAAGTTGGGACTTTTAGCAGTAGGGTCAACCCCAAGCCTTTTGACAGTTCAGAAGGTAGTCTGTTGTGCCACTTTAGATGTTGAGAGGTGTTATGCAATTTATATTAACAATAAACAGTTGTGGTCATAAATTTACATACCCTGGCAGAATTTGTGATTTTTGGGCCATTTTTCATTTTAAGAGAATATGAACACAAAAACATTTTTTTCACTCATAGTTAGTGGTTGGGTGAAGCTATTTATTGACAACAACTGTTTTTACTCTTCTTAAATCATAATTACAACAGAAACTACCCAAATGACCCTGATCAAATATTTACATGATGTGGTGAGGCGAATTTGGCCTGATAACATGCACAAGTTGACACAAATGGGTTTGAATGGTTACTAAAAGTAACCATCCTCACCTGTGATCTGTTTGCTTGTAATCAGTGTGTTTATAAAAGGTCAGTGAGTTTCTGGGCTCCTGACAGACCCTTGCATCTCTCATCCAGTGCTGCACTGACGTTTCTGTCTGAGTCATGGGGAAAGTAAAATAATTGTCAAAGGTTCTGTAGGAAAAGTTAATTGAACTGTAGGAATCAAGAGTTCCAGTGTTCAAACTCTCACTGGAAAATTAAAAGGTCAGGTAGACCAAAAATAATTTCAGCCACAACTGTCAGGAAAAATGTTTGTAATGCAAAGAAAAACCCACAAATTACTTCAGCTGAAATACAGGACTCTCCAAAAAAAGATGGTGTGGCTGTTCCAAGATGAATTATAAGGCAGCTCTTAGAGAAAAATGGGCTGCAAGCCATTACTACGCAAATGCCACAAAGCATACAGTACACCAAACAGCACAACCTTCAAAACCTCTGGAAGAAAGTCATTTGGTGTGATGATACCAAAATTTAACTTTTTGGTCACAACCATAAACGTTACATTTGGAGAGGAGTCAACAAGGCCTATTTTGAAATGTACATTATTTGTGAAACATGGAGGTGGATCGCTGATGTTCTGGGGATGTGTGAGATACAAAGGCACAGGAAAAGATGAATGCAGTCTGTTATCAGAAAATACTAGAGAAAAATTTGCTCTCATCAGCCTGGAAGCTGCACACGGGACATACTTGGACGTTCCAACATGACAACAATCTAAAGGCCAAGTCGACCTGTCATTGGCTACAGCAGAATAAAGTGAAGGTTCAGGACTGACCTCAGTCTCCTGACCTCAATATCATTGAGTCACTCTGGAGAGATCTCAAACGTGCAGTTCATGTAAGACACTCCAAGAATTTAAAGCAACTTTGTCAAGAAGAATGGGCAGCTTTACCATCTGAGAAAATAAAGAGCCTCATCCACAAATACCACAAAAGACTTCAGGCTGTCATTGATGTAAAAAGTTGTTTATATAAAGTATTGAGAACTGGGGTATGTAAACTTTTGATCAGGTTAATCTGGGTAGTTTCTGTTGTCATTAGGTTTTAAAAAGAGTAAACATAATTGTTTTACAATTAATGGTTTCACCCATCTACCACAAAAATGAGTAAAAAAAGTTTTTAGTGTTATCATTCATATTCTCTTCTCACAAATTCTGCCAGTGTGCATAAACTTATGAGCACTGTATAAAACGAGTTAGAACGATGAAGTTAGATGAATGAAAGTCATTAGAGAAGCAGATGTGTGAGGGTCTTAAGGTAGAGCTGCTGAAACAAAAGGTTAAATGCAAAATCTATAAGTAATTTGGAATGTCACCTCCTTCCACAGCTTGTCATATGTAACAGAATTAGAAGTTTCATCCACCTGTATTCTGCCTGTTGGATCCAGACAGCTCTGGGTTATACAAGATTATTGATTTATTAGAAGGACTTACAGCAGTTTTTTTCAGTACAACTCAAGAAGTATGTTTAGAAGACTACATTTGTGTCTATTGTACATTTTATGCAAATTTCAAATAATTAATTCCCTTCACTCTGTGTAAATAACTTGTGTAGCATGCGTACAGTGCATTAAACTAGAAGCTGGTGGGCCTTTATAAGGAACAGAGCATAAAAAGAGGTTGTCTTGCTGTGTTGCTTGTGAAGCATGTGAGGCTCCAAAGGGGCACAAAATTATCTGAAGTGCGCTTTAAGTTACCCAGTATGACTTGTGCTGTATAAATAAAATTGCCGTGCCTAAATTTTTGAGGAAATAGGATTCTCTCTGTAACAGCTTTGATTTATGATAACTGCAGAAATGATTGCAAAAAACTTACTTAGTTAGCCACAATTTCTTCTCTTTTAACAATTCAAAATGTGTACTCTTGGCTTTAATGTGTAGCCTCGGGCCTTGGCATGGCCATCAGCATAATGTACAGAACAAACTTCAGTCAAATGATGGAATAAACACTGGCAGCAGATGGGCAGCTGTGAGGAGAAGGTAATGGCTTCATAATGAGGCCACGTTGGATAGTATAGGCCATACATTTATTTTTAGACGGTTTATTTCACACTAAAACCATCTGTGCTTACATTAAGTTAAACACTGTGTATGTTCTGATCAATGAAGACTAAGTCAGAATCAAGACTAGAGCAAACTTTTTCAAAATGGAAACGTATTAGTGGGCCACAGGCTTAACGCATATATTTTTGCATGCAATAAAACGTAATACTTTGGCTGTAACTTTTACTGTACTTGTACTGTTTTTATCATACTAGGAGAGTTAATTTTACCGGCTATTAGTCCACGGTTCTGATGATGCACAGTAAGAGTATTACCTCATATTTGTGATACCTTAGAAGTTCAAATCAGGGCTCAAAACCAATCCCACTGATGCTCACCAAGTCAAGCTTGCACCACTTCTGAGGTTGATGCATTACATCTTTCATAATTATATCCTCGCAATTAAACTTGTAAAACACTCCATTAAGTTAATTTGAGAAGAAATGGCTTCTTTTTTGAGCAATGTGACTCTGGAGTGCAAATGTTTTTTGTTTTTTTTGTTGTTTTTTTCAAAATAAATGAAGATTAGCATATCTAATCTTTATTTGTCTCACTCTATCTCCAATTTTATTTGCACACGCCCCATTTGGGTTATGATGAAATGTTACCCCATTATGTCAAGCAGGCCAAACCACAACTGATATAATACTCCAAATGAATCACATGATCGTTAGACGCTCTTCAACTGCGAACCCACCCTATGCCACCTCTTTGCACTTCTTTTCACTTATTCCAAACAAGACAGATAGAGGCTTTGGCAGGTGGGATGAATATTTAATATCTTTGTGCGTCCCTGTGCCATTGTCGCTCTGCGTTTCCCCCTCGGGTTTGGATCTCATGGTTCTTTGCAGTATGTGGCGTGCCTTGGCTTGTGGTTTTTCTATTGGCATTCTAAGGCAAGTGTAGTCAGCCGATGACACTTAGCTGTCAGCATGCAGCATTAATGAGCGCGGTGACATGCACAAACACTCGCCCCACTCTGTCGCACCGTTCCCCGAGAGATCAGCCGATGATTACCTTCCCCTTGCCATTTATTTTTGTGTACCGTCCAAAAGTGGCATAAAAAAGGGCCCTCTTTTGTATCTCCTCCCCATTCCCTGCTACCCTCGTCCTAATCCGTCTTTGTAGCTCGCTCTCATCTCCTGTCCAAGTGTGATATGTGTTAGTCAGCTGTAAACCCTGCTTTCTTGACAACTCTATTAATACCCCGTCAGCTAACACCAGCCTCTCGCTTTGTGCAGAGTGAAGAAGCCGAGAACAAGCCTTGACAAACCTAAATGTACCAAGAACACAATGGAAAAAGGCTCCTCTCCATGTTCAATATTAGAATTCCAAAACCATATGTCAGTCAAATGATGGGGTACCTGACTTCAGATGGTCAGGCAGCAGAGTAAGATGTTTATTTGAGATCACTGGAAGGAAGCAGAAATAGAGGAAAGATGTGGGTCGCCAAAGGAGAGTGCAACAGAAGTTCTTGAGGGACAAAACGTATAATAATTTAATAATCTTTGTCAAAACCTGACCTTGACCAAAAGAGATGTCAACAAGTTCCAACAGGACTTGGGAATGGAAGGCCTTATTATTCATCAACTTATTATTATTGACGGTATTTGTCTTGTAAATGGCACTTAACTACAAATAACATTAGAAGATATTTAGTAAAGTCAATTGAAAAAAAAAAAAAAAACTATAAAAATGAAAACAGTAAGAAGGTTGCCAAAAAGGAAAGCAAGGAAAATTGTTGAGGGAATTGTGTCATAGACCCATGGAAGCATGTGCAGGTTAAACAGAGGACTGAAGTCCAAAGTGACCAACTTTAAAGAAACTTGACAAGTTCAAAACAAGTTCCAACAACATTAAAATAAAAAAGGAAAACAAAAAGACCTTGAATGTTGATTGATTGATCAGAATCACGGCATTTCCTTCATGAAGAAGTTTTTCAAATTCAATGGGTACTTGACGGTACAGTCAGACAGCCGGGCAAAATCCTCATTCAAGATCTGAAAAGAAGTGGGTTACACTTTCACAGGCTTTAGAACAGTGGCGGGCAAACTAAGGCCCGGGGGCCACATGCGGCCCATTGGGTTGTTTAATCTGGCCCAGGACGCATTTCCTAATCTTTTATATTATATATTTTTTGATATATACATTTTTTTCTTTTCTTTCAATGTTCTGCAATGATCAGGTGATTTCATTATGACATGACAACCTTTCCTAAAGCTAACATTTCAACTCTTAGCGAGAGATAGTTTTCACTGCTTTTAGATCTATTTAGTCAAGTACTGCGCACATCTTAGCTGGAGACAGGTGCGTAGGAGGAAGTACACGTTAATGCTGGCCCAACCAATGCATAAAGACTCCCACACACTGACTTGCAACAACAGGGAATTTTTTACAGGTGAATCAAAGCAACGTTTCGGCCGTGGGCCTCCATCAGGCAAAAATGGTGTTAGCTCTACAACTGAGGATGTGCAGCTGTGACTGTGACGATGCATTTACAGTGTTTTTTACAAACATTGTTTTGCCTATAGTTTAAACTTTAAACTATAGACAAAAGAAATGTGTTTTTATTGTTTTTATTCATAAATATAGTTTTTATTAAGTCAGTTCACCATGTTGGACCAGCCCTTCACAACAATCCCATCTTCAAATGTGGCCCTTGGGGAAAAATTATTTCCCACCTCTGCCTTTAAAGTATGTACAGGTCAAACCAACTTTGCAAAAACTAACCCTTAACCTCAGTGGGGTCTCTGCTGCTCCGAGGTTTGAATATGGCCCCTGTAGTTTATCACCTGGTCTTTTGGAACTTACTTGTGATGCTTATGGGATGTAAAATGGATGGCAGTGTCACAAAATGCACATCAGTGTAACCTGGGCTTGCAGTTAGCTTAGTTGATAGTTGAGTACTCAATTTCTACTCAAAACTTGTTCTGCAAAAGTGGACTGAAGCACTACTAAAACACATATGGCTGATTATAATCAAATAGGCACTCAACTCTGAACTTGTGGGACCCAACAACTTTGAAAATGCAAAAAAAAAAAATTTCTGGCAGGTTTATCCTAAAAATTCTATAAAGAGTTTATTTACTGTAGTGAGCTGCATACACGTATTATATTCTGGGTCTTTATCTGAACCTTGATGGCCAAACCTGGCTGGATCTTTGGACTGACAGGTGTGAAAGTGCCAAAAGTAAAACCGTAATCATGGTTGCTTATTGGTTTGATAGCACAAAAATGTGAGTATTTGGGTTTGTGTGTCACCTGTGAACCAATCCCACTGTTCTCTAGAACTCTGTGGAGATTAGAATAAATTCACGCAATAGAAAAAAATCCTCTTGATGCTTTTGGAGTTTTGAGCAGTGAGTGACACATTTAATGGGAGAACAAGCGGTAATCTGTGAAAATCCATTCAAAGAGGGATTACACTATAATCTGCGGATGGAATAGCCGCTCTTCTCTGCCTCTGTTTATCCAGCTCCATCTCTTTTCTGCCCTTAAGCTGCACCAATCCTTTTAGCAGCCCTGTTTTTATCTGTCCTATCCTCCATTTCATTTCTGATATATAGATTTTTTTTTTTTACATTCTGAATAGAGCGCTGATACATACTTACACATGCACGACCACCCTTGCAGTGCTGTGTCACCTCAGCAGCACTTTACCGTCAATCAGCCCTGATTGCACTGACGGAGCACAGTAACGCTGCAGTGCAACACCGACTCTGTGTGAGCTGCAGCCACATCACACGAACTCACAGTATGTGAGATGCAAATACAAAAAGCATAAATTACAAAGCCAAGTTAAAAAGTAGCCGTAGAGTACAGTGACATAACAGTGGAGGATATAAGAACATCTGTGATGAAGGATGTGTACATATACTGGACTGATCATTAGCCCTATGCACTGATTCCTATCTGTCCCCAGACAGATAAAAAAAAATAGGAAATTACTAATGCACATGAATGGATGACATTGTGATCTGTAGTGAGAGCAAGGAGAAAGTGGCGGAATGTCTAGAGAGGTTTGCTCTGGAGAGAAGAGGGATGAAGGTTAGTTGCAACAAGGCAGAAATCATGTGTGAGAGGGATCCAAGTGGAACAGTGAGGTTACAGAGAAGAGGTAATGAAGGTTCATGGTTTGAAGTACTTTGGGTCAACAGTCCCGAGTAATGGGGAGTGTGGAAAAGTGTGTGCAGGCAGGTTGGAATGGGTGGAGAAACGAGTCAGGTGTGTTGTGTGATAAAAGAGTACCAGGGAGAATGAAAGGAAAGGTGTACAGGACAGTAGTGAGTTGTGTGGTTTAGAGACAGTTGCACTGAGGAAAAGACAGGAGGTAGAGTTAGAGGAAGCAGAGCTGAAGATGTTGAGGTTCTCTTTGGGAAGGACAAGGATGGATAGGATCAGGAATGAGTCCATCAGAGGGACCGCTCATGTGAGATGTTTTGGTGACAAAGTTGTCATGGCCACGTTGAGAAGGTCTGGACATGTTCAGAGGAGAGAGAGTGACTATATTGGTAAAAGGATGCTGAGCGCTGCCAGGCTCCAAAGAGGGGGTTTAAGGATGTAGTGAAGGAGGACATGAAGGCTGTCGGTCTGGGAGAAGGGAATGCAGGGAACAGAATACTAAACAGTTTAAAGGTGTTCACAGATATGATTTGCTTTTATCCAATGTCTCTTAAACATTTTATGTGTTGAACAGTCTCCTGGAAAGTTCCAATATTTACTTCTTCTTACTGCTATGGAGGAAAGTTCTTATCATGAGGACTTTATTGTGCTAGTAGTAAAAATTTGAAAATGTGTTGAAAATATTAAATAGTAAATGCATAAACTTCAGACTATTTTATTTGTGTGCAGTCCGCTATGTTTTTAGCCCTAGCGTCTCCATCTAAGCATATGACCCAGACCCATAGATTTGTGTTTTTCCAATGTAGCTGTAAACTCTGTCTAATAGATCATTGATAAAAGGTTCATCAAACAGTCCCCTAGAAAAATGGTTTTAAAAGACAGTTAGTTGTAGCTGTAGTAAAAGCTGCCACACAACAGGCATCACACAATTTTGATGTTTTCTTCTTTCCTTAATGAAGCTTTGTAGCCCTGAGTTGTTGTTGTTGTTGTGATATTGTTTTGTTATTCCACAAATGCTCTCCCCTCCCTCTTCCTCGCCGCTGCTACCCCTCTCTGTCACACAGCGTTTCTCATTTACCAAACGAGGAATCCAATAGAGTTAGATTAAACTTTGCAACTCTCTTCGTAGAATCTTAACGGGGAGGCTTTTAGCTGCCACACTCTGTCGGCTCAAATATCCCTGCTTTTTTATGCACCGCCAGAGTAACTGAATAATCCATGTTTAAAAGTAAAACGTTTAAGAGAACAATGGAAATATGGGAGTGGGGTGAAAGACTGGTGGTACTGTCTCTGTAAGTCCTGGCCTCTGTAGCCACTGTATCTCCAAAACAAATACAACAAGCATATGGAGTCAATGTTTTAGTTTTTTGGGGTGAAAAAGTAAGTTTGGAGATTAGATTAGATTAAATGTTATTGTGTTAGTTTAGCTAGTTGTCTAATAGGGCAGTGGCAATGCATTATTACCCAACATTAATATTAGGCCTGGCTCAAGAAGGTTATGTCCACAATAATCCGTTTCAAAGTTGGGGTGTGTAGTTTTAGGTGGTATTTGGTGGTGAAAATTGACTATGGACATTCCACACCTCAAACAAACTTTAACGGCTGTTTAAACTTTGTACACTCCTCTGCCCATCACCTCCCCTGCAGCAAACCATCTTACTCTCCTCAGTGTCAGTTCCCTAATCTCCACCTGGGCCTTCTTGTCCCTGGGGGGAGATCTGCAATAAAAATCTACAATTCTACAACGCTTTGCATGACGTGTCTCCCTACCGAGGTCTAAGCATCAATGTTTCTCCATGTGTTATTGACTTATTTAAAAATGTTTTCATTCAAAATTGGGAGCATTTCCTCAAGCAATGCTCAGTTTGTCCTCCCTTGGCTAAAAAAGACATTGTGGAACTTCCACTGTGTTTTATGAAGCTGAGATGTTTGGCAAAAAAAGTAGGAGTCTGAGTTGAACAGGAACCCACTTTAGTTGAAGGATATACAGTATATTGATAACATTTACTTTTATTCAATTAGTTGATGCTTTTATTCAAAGCAACTTACATTAAGCTTCTATTCACCAGTGTTACAGCTGGAACACCACTGGAGGGAAAGTGGGTTAAGTGTCCTGCCCAAAGACACAACGATGAATTGTGGCCCATGATAACCTGTCAGATAGTATTCAAAGTACCACCTGGAAGGGCTGCAAGAGGACAGATACTTTAATTGAATACCTTTGGTTTGCACGTAAATACGTATAGTAAAAATTGAAAACAACAAAAAGCCATGACACTTAAAATTGAGCTCAGGTACATCCCTTTTACACTGATCATCCTTGAGATGCTTCTACAATTTGATTGTGTCCGCCTGTGGTATTTTCAGTCAATTGAACATGATTTGGAAAAGCACACACCTGTTTATATAAAGTCCCACAGTTAACAGTGCAGGTCAGAGACAAACCAAGCCATGAAGTCCAAGGAATTGTCTGTAGACCTCCGAGACAGGATTGTATTGAGGCACAGATCTGGGGAAGGGTGCAAAAACAGTTCTGCATTGAAGGTTCCGGTGAGCACAGTGGCCTTCATCATCTGCAAATGGAAAAAGTCTGGAACCACCAAGACTCATTCTATCAGGGCAATCAAGGGAGAAAGGCCTTAGTCAAGGAGGTGACCAAGAAGCCGATGGTCACTCTGATAGAGCTCCTGCATGTCTCTGTGGAGAGAGGATAACCTTCCAGAACAACAACCATCTCTGCAGCGCTCCACCAACCAGACCATACGGAAGCCACTCCTCAGTAAAAGGCACATGACAGCCCACACCTGAAGGACTCTCAGACCATGAGAAACAAAATTCTCTGGTATGATGAAACAAAGATACTCTTTGGCTTCAAAGAGCAAGCGTCATGTCTGGAGAACACCAGGCACCGCTCATCACCTGGACGATACCATTCCTACAGTGAAGCATGGTGATGGTAGCATCATGCTGTGGGATGTTTTTAAGCTGCAGGAACTGGGAGACTGAATGCAACAATGTACAGAGACATCCTTGATGAAGACCTGCTCACCTGTACTCAGAGTGGGGAGAAAGTTCACCTTCCAACAGGACAACGACCCTAAGCACACAGCCAAGATAACAAAGGAGTGGCAACAGACAACTCTGTGAATGTCCTTGAGTGGTCGAGCCAGAGCCCAGACATAAACCCCATTTACCATGTTACCCACCTTGCCTCCAGAGTCCATAGCACTGGTGTATGAATGTGTGTGACTGTAGAGGTGTGTTTGGTGGTGGTAGGAGAAGGTTGAGCGCCGTTTGTGTGGCTGCCCCCCTCTCTGTCTGCCCCAGGAGTGGATGTGTGTGAATGGGGTGAGTGGAAGCTCCATGTAAAAAAACACTGTTGTAAAGCACTTTGTGATAATTATCTGTGAAAGGTGCTATATAAATAAATTACTTACTTACTTACTTACTTACCATCTCTGGAAAGTAAGGTTGTGCACCTACGCTCACCATCCTTCTTGATGGAGTTTGAGAGGTTCTGCAAAGAAGAATGACAGAAACTGCCCAAAAATAGATGTGCCAAGCTTCTAGCAATATACCCAAAAATACAAGGCTGTAATTATTGCCAAAGGTGCTTCAACAAAGTATTGAGCAAAGGCCTTAAATAATTTATTTTTAATAAATAAAAAAAAAAGAATTAAACAACCTTCTTTCACGTTGTCATTATTGTATTGTTCTTAGAATTTGGAGTCAAATAATGGATATTTTCATTTTAGAATAAGGCTGTAACACGTAGGGTGTGAAGAGGATGTGTGGTACTGGGCTGGATTAAAGTTTAATAACAAACAGGTAAAGTATTAAGATTATAGATTAAAGTTTAAAGGGTTAAAACCTTCTGTAATGCATTGGAGTGTAGGCTCAAATCTTGAAATGACACCAGTTTAGCAAGTTAAAAAGCCAAACGGAAAAAACAATAAATGCGAAAACACAAGGACCACAAAAAAGGAAAAATAAGTGGGTGCAGGCAAGTGCAAGAGCGAAGAAGCAGAGTAACCACAAAACAAGACAAGACAAGAGGTGTAAAAGTAAGAAAAGCAAAGAGAGCGAAGAGTGAAGAGAGAGAACAAAGCCAGCAGGGCATTTTTATAACTTTATCTTGTTGGGGAGGGCAGCTAGGTGATTTAATTTGACTAATATATGTGAAAGGGCCTTAACCTAAAAAAGTGTCCAATCGCTTTGTAATATGAGCAGTCAAAGATTAGAATGTCACCTAAGCACATAGTGATAAAGTCCTTTCCTAAATGTGACCTGTAAGTGTCAATAAAGGACTGCGGAATCCGTGGAGAGTCAGTTATCGGTTACTTTGACATCAAAGCTGTCCAAACCTTAACTTTCGAAACCTCCTTAGTCTGGCATAGGCACCACACCTGCTTATACAAACAAAGTTCTGAGCTGTAAAGGTTTCTCCTGGGAATATGACAGATAATGCATTTAGGAGGGTTGTTCTGTAAACCTCCTCCAGGAGTGAGGGGCAGTTCACATCCATCGACGAGCCAATAGCATGAGACACAAAGTTATAAATCCTGGGTTCTGGTAAAGGAAGATCAGGTTAGGTGGTAGATGGTCAGTTATCCTTCCTACAAACATAACAAACTGTTGAAAAAGTGAAGCGCTGTGAATACTTTTCAAACGCACTGTATAATAAAACTCTGTGTAATATTTTTTACATTTTGCTGGAGTTGCCTTTTCTTGAGCATGTAGCCTCTTGCCTCATCCCGGTGTCTCTCGATGTTCCCCGTCATCCCACTCCTGTTTCGTTCAAGTGAACAGGTTGGGTTCACGTCCAGCCAGTGCTCATTATTGCCAGACATTGCTGCCATTAGGCAACATGCTGATGAGGACCAGGGTCTGCTGACTCTCCTTCCACTGTGAATGACTAATGCACCACTGTCTCTGTGGTCTTGACTCTGTGGTCAGTCCCACACACTCTGCTTCAATTTCTTTACTGTAGCAGTTAGTGGTGATCCGTCTGCAAAATATTATAATATAATTTAAAAAGGAGCACAGTGTTAGTATATTTTTATTTTTTTATGCTTTACCCAAAAGGAGAGGTTTGTACAGTACTTCTTTACAAAGAAGTCATGTCATGTTAAGTTAGCTTATTTTATATTGAAAATCTAACATTTTGAGTCCCTGCTTAAAATAGTATGTTTTTTTTCCTTTTCAGTTTAATCCCAAGTCAATGTCCATCTCTTTGGCCTTAGAAGATCTTAGTTGTATGACACCATGTGTAAAAAGTTTCTATGAGACTGTATGATATAAATAATAATGATATCTATTTTTCCTTCAAATGGACAACTTTTATTTTCTCACATTTTCTCTGAAATACAACTAATGTTAAACTATATATGTGGCATGATTTTGTCTGTTTTGTCTTGCCAGGCCAGCCACTCTCCCTGAAACAAGTTTAGGATTTCTTCTCTTCATTGCATTTTTTACTTTTCCTGTGGGACCCATTGAACCTTTTAACCAGGCAATGTTATCAGCGACATAAATGGGCATATATGTTAAAAATATTCTTTCCACGACAAAGCAGAGCCATTTTGAATCTTTGTAGGCCTCACAGAAGCCTTTCTATCACTTCATTAAATTGGGTGTCTTTTGTCATTGTCAATACTTCATGACCAATGCACAGAAGCCAACATTCTGTGTGTTTTTGTCCAGCCTCCAAACTATTCCCATAGCTTGCTTATTGGCTAATACGTTTCCGACTTCAATCCAGTTATTTCACCAAAACAACAGCTATAGAACACAATTGCTTAGCATCAAAGACATTAGATGCATTTGTAGTCCGTTTTGAAGCGTCCATCTTTTTTTTCTTGACATTTAAACGTTAAATAAATTAATAAATTCAAGATTAAAGCGGCTTATGAGCTATACCCGATGTTGTACAGAGTTGACTTCATCATTATTTACATTTTTTCTTCTTTTTAAAATGCTGCTCCACTCATTAAAAGCTCTTTTTGCTATTAAATTCCTTTCTGTATAAATTGTACATGAAGTGACCGACATTACTGCAAATGTATCAGAATCTCCTGCTATTGTAGCTCTGTTTTGATCGTCGCTGAATCAACCAATTTAAAGTTACAATGGTAGTGGGAGTACAGCGGTGATAGAGACCTCCACTCATACGTCCTATCTCCTCTCCGTGTCACTCCACTTATCTTGCCATTAATGACTCCGTTTTCCTCTGGAGAGGGTAGGTGTCAAGACAGAGGGGGGGACGTGTGCCTTTGTGTGTCAGCCGTGCGCCGTGAGAGTGCTCTCATTTGCCCATCTTCCCGTAGAGACATGTCTTCCCCTTGCTGACAGTGAGATATGACTTCTCGACTCCTTCTACGCGATTAGAAAAAAAAGGAAGAAGAAGAATGAGAAGGAGGAATAAAGAGCAGAGAGTCAATTACTACCTTTTCCTGCTCGCCTTCAAAGGAGAGATCAAAGCGGCTCAGCGTGTACCCCCTCCTCCGACACTGCAAAACCCCTCCACCCACTCCCTTCACAAAGGCCCGTTCATTTGTAGACCCTTTTCCGCCCTGATTGGAGATCTCCATATTCATTGGTCACACATGCAACTATGGTGGAGCTAATGATGTTGTGCTAGTGACAGGGGAGCTAAAAAAACAGTTAAACAGTAGGCCTTGGAATGTTATTACGTACATGTTGAGTTTAATGCTGCATTTATGGGGCCTTGGATAGTTTCGGTTCCTGAAATAGGAAGGCATTTTTAGGACGTTTGTGTGTTTTTGTACTGTCAACTTAGTGAATATTACATTTGCATTTTTCCCTGGTGTCCGCAGTGGTTTATGGTCCAGACTAGTGGCTGATTATTTTCAAACGTGGTTAAAAAAATTCCCAAAATTCACCAAAAAAGCATGATCACAGCAATTGTTAAAAGAAGGACCAAAATAGGAGAGGGAGGAGTATAAAAGCATCAAGCAACATGCTAACCACCAAAATATTGTAAGCTAGTATGGCTAACATCTATAGTGCATTGGAATGTGACATCCCAATGACAGTTTTGCTTTGGCTGACGGGATCCAAGCGCCATTTTCCTTGGCCACAGTATCGCTACAGCGATATTATACAATAAAGAAGCTTTATGAATAACTTTGGCAATGGGGCCAACCTGTTGTGTCGCACAACTAACAAGGTAGGAAGATTGAAAACGGGCTGTTGTTTTGTAGTTTTCCTCCCTGGAAGCAACGCAAGGGAGCACAAGTATCACAGCTTGTTGCTGGCAGCTTGTTAATAAAACACACTAAAGATTTCAAGCTGGCTGTTATGTGTCTGTGAGTACGGGGCATCACAATAGGATGGGCAACAGTGGTAGGGTTATAAAAGGGGGCTAGATTAGCAGTGCAAACTTACCTTTGTACAAATAACAACATGTACATAATTTGGAGGCTTCCAACAACTTAAACAACATAAGAAACAATGTCCTGAAAGAAAGAATCTCTTGTGGCTCATGGCTATGATACGAGTCAATATTTCCGATACACACTATTTTTTGAGTATAACATAAGTTTATAAATCCTTAGTGGAACTCTTTATACAGGGTCACTAACTATAGTCACTGTAGGGCAGTGTGTTTTAGATGTAAACACTGTTATACCCTGTAATACCATATTCTCAAATGTAGACTAGCAAATATGGTGTTATACATCTATTAATAAAGTGTTAACATGTGACCATGAAGTGAGATACTGGCTGGCAGTTTGTGTGAGAAACATCCTAACTGAGAACAGATGCTTGTCCACCTGAATATTTTTATTATTTTTTTTTACATCAACACTACCACCATCCCAGAGTCATCTGAATTCCTCTCTGTCACGCTGCTGTGCATGTGAAATAAACCTCTGTACAGGGTTTAACGATGTATTGAATACAGTAAGATGGTGAGTGGGTTACAATGATAGTGGTTTGTGAAAGATGATTTATGGCCCTGACGGTAGCGAGTGTGATAGTACAGTGGTACATGTGCGTGAAAGCCGATGTGATTTATGAAGTGGGCGGCTTCTTGACTGAAAAAGGTCTTGCATGGATTCCCTGTGAGACTTAAGATTCTTCTGTCTGCGTTGCTCTAAAGTAAACGGACAACTGTTGACATAGTAGTTTTGCATCAGCGGTGTCAATGATTTTCTGGGAATGAGGGCGGGATCCTAGAGGTTAGGGAGCCATTCTCCAAACCTTCACAATCTATTTGTTTACTTATTTATTTCTGTAAATCTTTTTGAGGCAAATGCTGTTGTGATCATGGAAAACAATTAAATTAAGACAAATAAAACAAAATAGTATGTAAACACTGTATAGAATATGACTAAAACAAATTCCTTATATAACGTATTAGAAGTTGTCTTCACATGTGTGCAATTTACTGCCCCAAACCCTACTAATGACTACTTTACGTAACGTAAAATTTATTATATAAGCTTACAACTTTTTTTACCAAGGTTTGGATGTAAATTTACTCATATCTGTTTTCCGGAAATTAATAACCAATGTATAAATATTGCATTTAAGTTGGGAGGATGTAATATAGACTTACAATGCTACTCCATCACCAACCTCAACTAAAGTGAACCCCATTCAGCCACAGTTTTTTGTTTGAGATTGTCAGACTGAACAAGACTCTGAGAGGTTCACATTACATACTGCTCTTTAGCGTAAAAGTACTTTGTTCCTTAGACAGTGTCTTCTACCTCACTGTCATATTTCATTGAATTGATCAATTATCAATAACATGAGAGATTGTGTGTATGCATTATTTATGATTATTTATGAATTTATCAAGAGAATACATGTAACAGCACTCATGACACACCAGGGGTGCTTACACTTTTTCAGCATGTGAGCTACTTTATTTATTTATTATTTACAAATATATTGAGGATTCTTTATATGTACAATGTATGTTGATATACCTTGCATAACCGTATGAGGCAATATTGCACAACACAACATAATTAACTATGTACATTTATTGTCATGACCAGAGTTTACTCTGATGACTCCCACTGAATTGTAAAAAAGCCAGGGATGAATAGTCCGGACAGTAGCTGCTGACAGACGAGGCAAACGCACTTCGAAAATGTCATTGTGAAAAAAGTCCTCCCCCCATTCCCCCATTGCACTTAGTTTAAGAGAAAATATCCGAGATCTAAAAATTTGAGGTAAGTCGCTGAAGCTTGCTGAAGTCTTGCTGCACTTATCGTCGTTGTTGCTCATGCTCAGTGACCTAACTGTCAAAAAAATTCAGACGTCACCTGACTAGCTGCCCTGTATGTCAATGAAGTAATTGGTTGAATAATTGGCCGGCGTCTTTTTTTTTTTTTTTTTCTTTCGATCTACCAATACTACCTTTGCAATCGACGTATTGAGCACTCCTGGTGTACACCAACATAATGCTGAAAGGTGCTCATTCTAACACAGATATGTGATTTCTGGGCCTGCTATATTTTTTTTCTTCATAGATCCTGAGACAGACCTGGTGGCCCCTGTGATTGTCATCGCTCCCAAAGACACAACGGTGGTGGCGGGGAGAGCAGTAACGTTGGAGTGTATCGCCAACGCCAGGTGAGGCTCAGTGTTATGTACAAAGTGTATGTGGGGCGCACTCAAACCTCTGACAAACAATTATTTTCCTGCAACAGCGTGCTTTTTCTTCGAGGACAATTAAAGGACACTGCATAAAGCCATTACTCAGCAGTCTAGCTTCAGACTATTACTGTAGAGCCTCCACAGAATGCACATACTCGCTGTAGAAGTGATTCTAATAAGACGCCCACGAGCTCTGGGATACGGTAAATGGAGAGTGGATTTCTCTAAAGGGACAATAGTATAGCTTAAATGTAAATGTAAATGCAGGACAGTACCATTTACTGAAGATATATTACTAATGCCAAACTAAAATGCAAATAAGATGGAGACCTACTATCTTTGGTGGAATACAAATGAAAATTCAGTTCAGTTCTAAAGCTACCAAGTTTACATCAGTAGTAAACAAAAGTGAACCAACAGTCTTTAAATTATTTCAAACAAAACATCACCCATATGACCAAAGGGAAACTGCACATACAAATCATCACAAGTCCACAATCTTCATCAGAGAACTGGGTTTACTGACCAGTGAGGTAGGGCTTTGACCATTAAGAGACTAGGACCTGGTATGACTCAAAATCCTATAGCCAGATCTACTTACCATGTCTACATGATGCGTGAGTTAGGTTTGGGTTTTTTCACTGCAAGCCAACGTTTCTTAGCCGTTTCTTAATTTTCTCCAAGACATAACGTCCATCTTGACTGATTGCAGTTTTAGGTGACTTTGCCAAACCCTGTTATAAAGTCTTGCATATGTCAGTACGGAGCCATTAC
Source organism: Neodontobutis hainanensis (assembly GCA_024349245.1). NCBI lineage: Eukaryota > Metazoa > Chordata > Actinopteri > Gobiiformes > Odontobutidae > Neodontobutis > Neodontobutis hainanensis. Next base: position 91,057 of record JALDNG010000141.1, on the reverse strand, counting down.
AAGGGAAGATTTCCTTGCATTGGCACAACCTTGATGTTTAGTAAAGGAGCTGACCTGACTTTACATTTAAGTGAGGATAAGCAAACTACACCTCCCTCATCCTGCTGCAGGTTCATGCTCTTAGTTAAAAATTGTCAGTGTAGTTTTGTGTTCCATGACAATATCAAAATAAGCTGTCAGTGAAGCACCAAACTCCATACAGTTTTAATAAATACTAGTAAATAATAGTTAAAAAGGCATCTCTCTGCCATGTAATCAAAATTGCACAGCTAGTAGATGGCCCTTCGTCTCTTGGCTGAAGGACAAAATCAACTTTTTTCTTAAAAAGCTACATTAGACCAAAACTCCTTCCTTCACTCTTATATATATTTACTGTTACTGCTGGACCAAGTCCCAGTCGAGACAACCACACAGTTCCCCTCCCACAGACTCACACAGGCCATTGCCAAGTACTTCATGTGTGGCCGTCGCACTTACAGACGCTGAAGTGTGACCCTCCTCTTCAATCCTTCTCAGTTCGCCGTCACTTTGATCATCTCCACTGTAACATCCCCTTTAGCACACCACACAATAGTCCCTAGCCCTGTTTATACACAGCTCCAGCCTTGACTGCTGCATGAAGGTAAATCCACATAAAAGCAGACAGAACCGAGGAGCTGCTTCAGAATTCAGCGATAATCTGCCGCCTCATGGCTCACCGGGTTTTATTCAATTACACTGTTTACCTGCTTTTTTCACCAAGTCCATTACTCTTGACTGGCACTTGACCAGCATTAAGCACTGGAAATGTGAAAAACAAGTCACTAAACAAATGTGAACTACTGATGTGCAAATTGTAAAAAACAAGACATAAATTAACAACCTCGTGACTCTGCCAAACCTGTGTTACACTAAAAACAAGTTTACTCATGTTTAATGCGGAGACAGTCCACTCCACGGGGACAGTGCTGCTGCAGAGAGACTATTGAAGAGTGTCACCAAGTGCACTATGATGCGTATAATAAAAGGATCTGCTGTCCATATTGATTAGCCATTGATCCGTCGGTACATTCTCTGAAGAGCGATGTGATCACAGGCTGTACAAATGGAGATGGCACCGTGAAATCAGCCATCGGTTTATAAAGGACCTTCATTTTGAAGCCCATATTTGGACACTTTGTCTGTTGCTGTCTTGGGGCTAGGATTTAAACATAATAGAGAGTGCAAACCAAAAGAGTAGCTTAAAATATGTCATCAAGGAAAAGTCCTGTTTCTTAGAATTCTTCAAGTGGCAATGTGTACAGTAGTAGTAGTTTTTTGTGTATATGTTTGTCCGTATAGAAAATCCCCCAAAATGAAAAAGTATTATTCAATCAAAATATGTTAAAGAAAAAAAGCACATTTATTATTATTTTTTTTATCTTGAGTGTTGAATGTATAATTATTAGTGCTAAAAACATGGCTCATAATCTGGAAGGGCTTCCATAGAAAGCATTTGCAAAGAGCATATACTTTAAATGAATGCCCGGTCAGTAATTAGAGTTTTCATTTATCACCGCAGTGTGTGTCCAATCAGAGTAACATCATGTTGTCTACATTATTAATGGTAAAACAGCCTCTTGGACTTGTGGGTTGAATTAAGTAGAACTTCTGAGACAAGCATCAGCGGTGTAGTCCTAGCAGTGTAGCATTCAGGAGATAGAAGAGGACACCTCTGAGTGGGACAGTTGTCCAGCCCTCAGCCAGGACTCAAACATACGTCTTTATGTGGTTTTAGGCATTCACCAGTCAAAAACTAGTTTCTGACACTGGGCCCAATATAGACGCTGTAGTTCTTTGGGGTTTTTGCGGCTAATAAATAGTAAAGGTCTACTTGTTTGTGACTCGTTATGTGTAGGCAGCAGACACAACACACTGACACGTACAAACTTCAGGACCCTGGCCATAAAGCGAGCCAAAGATTTAAAGTTATTTAGCACTGATACCCTGTTACTCAACACCTATGTTTCCCAAAAAAACAACACTGGCTCTTCTTTTGCTTTTCCACAGCTAAAGACAGCCTGGCAAGTGTCATTGATTAGTAAAACGTTACTAAGCCAAGGAAGTCAACCAGCAGTCACAATGTTTAGCTGTTACTCTGTTTAATGATATGTCTTTTCTATGTCTGTGAAGGTTCTCAGTCATCCAGGTCATCTAGAAAAAAAGGTTAAAGCAAAAGCATCTGGCTGGGAAAGACAACACCTGAATGGAACAGTGTCACTAATGACTCACCTGAGCCTTTAACGACTCTCACATCAGGAGTCACACAGTCCTTTCACAGCTAACGACTGTGAGACCAGAACAGCCTGGTCCATCAGGTCTGGTTTCAGGTCCAACTCCTCCCTCTAGAGATATAAGCTCAGCTCTCTTACCAGAGAACTCAGAATTGCTAAAGTCTATTGGAATTAGAGACAAAACGTCTTCACCTTAAAAACTGGGTTCAGATGCCTTTGTTTTAACCTTTTTATTCTTTTCAATGAGACAATGGCTGTTCCTACAGTAATTTATTGTTTGATATGAAGCACAATCACACATGTTTACTTACAAATATATCTAATTTGCACAAGTATATATGTGTACTTCACATAAAAAATATTAGTATCTGTTCAGTTCGTAGATAATTATAATCCCTAATGTAGCACCAATGTAAAGTCAAGAAAAAAAAGTAAAAAGGGGCCTTGCAAGTACAATTAGGAACAGTATATGCACTCAGGTTGCAGATTGATAAGAGCCGTAATTATATTGAAACCCTTTGCATATTTGCTGACCCCAAGAAAGAAGTGTTTTTTCACTTCTCTATATATTTATTTATTGAATTATCAATGTCTATGATCCATTATGTGCTCAAGCAACTCATTGAATTGCAGTACATTTCTGTGCACAGTGACAGGTGAAGGCTGTGAAGCTCTTAAATCTACCTGTCGATGAAGACACAGTCTTTTGTCCGCAGTAACCTGATGAGCCCACAATTTTGAGGCGACATTAAGTGCATGACTGTTGCGGGTGATTTTGGGCCACAGTATCTTTTACTCTGAGATAAGGTAATTAAATTTAAAGCAGCGGTGCCAGTAGGCCTAATGTGCTCTGTCTTTGGGTAGAGCTTTTGTTGGGGATAGGACCCACTGAGTAAGCATATATTAAAAATGTGATATATCAGCTTTGTGATAAGTTTAATTAAATTCCCTTCCTGATGTGTTTGTGCCCCAAGGTGAGTCTTCTGAAAGAGGAAACGGTGTCCCGATGCACCTCATACAAAGCTCAATAATGAAAATATTGTCACTGTTTTAGTAACAAGCTGTCTTTTAGAGATATGTAGTGACCGCACTAAACACAAGTGACAGGCAATCATCCAGGTGTACCCCACCTCAGGCCTCAAACATCTGGGACAATCTCATAACCTGTAAAGGATATGTTGTAAGAAAAGTAATGTAATGAAGTAATGAATGAATGACTGAATAAATAAAAAAATGTCCAGCTTAATTTGCCATTCCACTGGTTCCATCAAATGCAAAATGCAAAAGTTAAAATCCTTGTTTAATAATTATCCAGTTTCATTATTTTTGAATATGTTAAGATTTGAATGTGGATGATTGGTGTGAAAGGCAGCTTTCAATGCATGTGCTATTCACATATATATTTCATGAACATTAAAGCAATATGCAATAAACATTATCAGAACACCCAAGAATGTTTGGAACTTATTATAATTCATTATTATTATTATTATTATTATTATTATTATTATTATTATAATTCTTTTGCAGTTTTGTTTGGATATATATATCACTTTTATTTTAATGTTAAAGGGGTTATAAAATATAAAATGATATATAATAAAATATATATTATGATTATATTTAATGAAAGTATTCTGGTTTATTTTGTTTATTTTATGACCAATATAAAACTGAATTAAATGGATAGTTTGATGTACATGTCCAGTGTTGTCATATGAATTGTTCTCTTCAACAATAGGCTTGAAACTTAAGTGAGAAAGATAGATACATATACTTTTTAATGCTCTTTTAGCAGATATGTGATAATTGATAAGTGATGTAAATCGGCAGGGTCAGTCGTTTTAAACGATTGTGTACTGTGCCTCTGTGTGTGTGTGTTTGAGCAACAGTGTAAACAAAAAATTCTTTCTTTTCCATTTTTACACACCATAATACCAATACATTCCAAGCCCTAGCTCACACATTGCTCCTGATCACACAGGATGGATGACTGACATCACTTTTTCCTCCTCCACCTCATTTTCAGATGGCTCTAAATCTGAATCTCCCTCCACAATTCTTCACGTAATGCCCCACCCTAATGTATTAATGTAAGTCCTGATTTCCACTACTGATGTTCAAAGGACATTGAATAAATGTTATGTTTTGAAAGGGTTAATATTGTACCTAGAAAAGAAAAAAACATGATATCTGGAAAAATAATTTATGACTTGCTATAAAATGTGGAAGTTGAAATTCCAGCCACAGACAAAGCATGTGCTGTGTTGGCCACACCCACACAACTGGGACATCAAAAGAAAGCCCAGGATGTCTACTTAAATGGACACAGTAGGACTGAGATAGCTTCTATAAATGATGCTTGACTTACAGTTCTCAGGCTCATTTCCCCCACAAAGGGCAAAATGGATTGCCAGGTCTCAGGAAGCCGTCTGAACAGTTCCACATGGTTTAGGGACTAGTACCAAGTTGCACTTTTCAACACAAGTATAAAGCAGTAGACAAAAGAATGTAGTTTTGATGTTGTTTACCAAAATCCTAATTCCCTTCTCTTCTCCCCATGCAGCGTGAGAAAACAGCTTCTGCTGAGTGGATGTGACTGCTCTGATACATACACTGTCATCATTCATTTCCTGCCTCATTGACACATAAACTGATGGATTTAATATGTCCTAATTGCCTTCTGTGTTGCTTTTTTGCTTTGTGCCTTTTCCCACTGCTCTGTCTTCATTTCTATATGACAGCCTCAACAAGAGTGATTGTCACGACAACTGCGTAGACCTTTTTAGACCTTTCTAGACCTTTCTAGCAACAGGGAGGGGACATTATTCCAGCATCAGTCCCTATTCAGTTCTAGCATTTAAAAAAGTATTCTGTCTGAAAGTTGAATAACTTAATGGAAAAACACTCTTTACCAGGGACATTTTTGCAAGGCATTTCACATGATGATGGATCAAGTGACCTTTCCAAGTGTAGTTATTGAGAGTGATTTCCTGTTAAGTAATTTTCCAGCTGAAGATGGTGTTTGGACAAATCAGTTCAGCGATTAAGACCTGGTTTATGGTGAAAAACCTTTTTCCTGGCCACACAGGATTTTTCATCCAATACCATGAGTGGCCACTGACGTAGGGTCACAAGAGATTGTACCACAAAAAAGATTTAAAAGAGGAGGCAGATCATGAAACCTAGAGGTAGCAACAGCCACTGTCATTACTCTTGTCTGTGCTCTCTCCTTCCAGACCGGTGGATAACCTGATGGTGTCCTGGAAGCGGGACGGGCGCCGTGTTGCCAGTGGACGTCAACTGGTCATCTCTTTTCCCGACTCCTCAGATGCTGGGATGTACGTTTGTGAAGCATCACTTACCAACAGCACCACCAGACCTGTGGAGGCCAGGGTCCACCTCACTGTGATAGGTAAAAAAAAGACACTGACCACAACATGATTAGCTCTGGTTGTTCTGGAAGGGCTTGTCCCAACAAGACTAATCCCTCAGGGTGCTATTACATATCATTCTAGTCATTTCCCATTATTTTGACAAAACGTAAAAATTTGACGTTTTGATAAAATTGGGTTTTATTGAGCACAGAATTAGCTATACCCACTAATGTAGTTCGGGCTCTAGACTGTGACTATAATGGTTGCATTTGCGAGTGAGCAGGTAAAAGTGGTGACTAACTGACAAAAATACACTGTGCCAATATACACATTGCTATATTATTGATCCAACTGGAAACGGTCTCTGTCGTGAACATGTGCAGCTGATCACAGCAGCGTACTCTTGCCCCTTCCTGCCCCGTTGCTCTCTCTTGCTCTACTGTACTTCCTCTTAATCGGCGCGGACTGCTCATTTACGAGAAACATTTTGACGTAACCTGAATCATCACAAAAACTGATATATAACTGTGAATTTACTGTAACCACCCCACTGTGTCCCCACGGAGGACAGAGCCTGTTTTAGACGCTGCTGACAATTGTTGTTGGGTAGAGGTGCTAACATTTCATAACAAACATGAGAAGCGCTAAATGTTTCCTGTGCTGTTTAAAACTAATCTTTACTAGACAGCAGGTGTTTGAACATTCCTCATATCAAGCTGTGCACAGGGCTCCACAATGAGTCCAGATCACTGTGAGGCTCATGAGGCGTTTAGGAGCACAGTGTTAATACAACTATCAGCCTCGTTAAACATAAAGACCAAAGATAAATACAATGCCAATAAGATGATTACAACTTGTGTTAATGCCCTCCTCAGATAAAAATAGCAGAAGACTTGTGTTTAATCCGCTGCTATTACCAGAGAGAAGAACGAACGAGGTAAAAGCCATGTCTTTTGCTCAACACAATGCTTTCAGTTAACACAGTTTGCTAACCTGTGTTGCAAACAGGCCAAATTATTGTGTAAAGTGATTAAAAGGGGATAGAAGGAAAGATATTCTAGACAAAGTAATTGGAATATATATACAAGTGAGTCTTGTGTCTCGTGTGACAATTTTACATGTTTGTGCGACCAACTGGAAAAGTTGGTAGTGCCAGTGCTGAAAATGGTGAAAAAGTTAGTCTAGAGCAGGGGTCCTCAACTAAAATTGGTCGAGGTCCACTTTCCTCAACCTTAGAGGTTCGTAAAACTTTAATTAAAAGATATGGGTTTAAATATAATCTACTTTATTTAGGTTACTTAAATAAATCTCATTTTATTTATTTATTTATTCCACACCTTTATTTATTACACCTCTGTGGAGAACACTTTGGAGATACATGTAGGTAATCCACTATTTTTTCCTTGTTCCATTGTTTCCATGAGGAAGGATGTTTCTGAGTGACACAGCTCACAGAAGAAAAAGAACATGCTACATAATCTAAAGAGGTTAGAGTTCATTCATTTGAAAGAAAGAATAAGCCTCAGTACCTGGTTGTTTATTAACATCCTCCTGAAATCCTGCATCCTTTAATGCACTTTTTAATACAATCAATTCAACATATGTTTGTTAAAGAAATATGACAACGATGCAATCATAATTCATCTCTTCCTGTTGCCATTCCTCTGAGGCACAAGGAGAAATGCACTAAGCATTTATTTTTATCTAAAATGTCACTGTTTAATTGCTCCAGGTTCATCTTAAAACGTGTTCAAAATCAGAATACACAGATTTATTTCCTGTGTTTTCCTGTGAGGGCTCACATTTTAATTAAAACACTTACTTCTGCAGCCTTTAGGATTCCCACAGAAACTGACGCTGAGGCAGACTTATTTGTCACTCAACTCTTTTAAAACTCTATTACACATTATTAGATTTTTGTCCAAATGAACATATGTTAGGTTCATATGAACGTGAATGGAGCTAATTACTCGCATTGTTCCCAAGGTTAAAATAGGTCAAATATGCGACAAACGAGTCGAGTAACTTACGACAGAATAAAGAAGTTAACAGACAAAAGCACAACTCTCTACATTATTAGACGTCTTAGACGAGTCTTTTTGATCCTGACATGATAAAGGTCCAGAGCAGGTTCAGTTCTGGATTCATTCTGTCATTATAACAGCACCTGGACTGGAGGATAAAGTAGTGTCATTCAGCTTGGACACTGAAGCTTTGACACTGACATGGAGCTGACTGTATTTTAATGATCAAATAAACGTTCCCTCTTTGTCCATAACGTCAGTGAATGTCTGTATTGTTTTGCTGTCGCAGCGCGAACGAACCCTGAGGAGAAACATTTTGACTGTGGTCAATTTATCAGGCTACGCTAAACATGTTTGAATCTGCAGCTGCTGTATCTGTAACCATAGTAACCCGAGGACCCACGTGTGTACATAGCCGTCCTAGGAGTGCTGGTTCCAAAATATATTTTCCACAATGGGCTTGTAATTATGGGAAATGTTTTGCGGTTTGTATCAAAGTCTCTCGAGATCCGGATCCGGCCCGGAGTCTGTTGGGGGCCCCTGATCTAGAGCCCTGATTGATGTGAAAAGCTAGATGGACAGTATATAATGTACAGTGTTACACCTGGAATAAACACTAGAAGAAGAAGAAGTTTAGCCAACCAAGAGCAACAATAATATTAAGTCCTTAATGTGTTGCCATAGTTACAACATATTTATACTGTCAGAGCTCATGAACACAAGCCTACTTGGCAAGAAAGCACAAATCTCCAAGGATCTGAGAAAATGCTGGCGGGGCTGCCAAGCGTTGTTTATATAAGGGAACAACTGCTAGCTCTCCACTGCACAAGGCTGCTAGGCAAGACACCTATGAGGAGGCATAGGAAGCAACAGCAGATGCCCTCCTTCACAATCACAACCATACACTGAATTTAATTTTTCTGTATCTTATCCTATGGCCTACCCCAATTCCATATGTGTATTACGTAACAAACAAAAATTCTATTTCTAAATTATTCTATTTCCATCAACAATTTTAATGGGCTAATATTACATAATTTGTTTCATTTATCATATGCTCTCAAAATATATTATACAGAGAAAAAGTGACGTACAGCGAAATTATCTCTTTTGAGGTGCTAATGTTGAAGGTTCAATTCTCAATATTCAACAAAAAAATATTCAACACACTCGGTGTCTCCACATGTCAAGTATTTTATTCAATAGAACGTTTCAGACATAGACTTCTTCAGATCATTGTGTGTTTTGCTGAAATTGGCAGTTCTTTTAAAAGGAAGTCCCATCTGAACAAAACAGGTGGCAATGCTCACACAACCGAGTGGGAGGGGCTTTACCAGCTGCAGGACACACCCAAAGAAAAAGCCAACCATATACAATACAACACTCAAGCACATTATAAAAACTTATTTCCCATAAAAACAAGACTAAAAATGTATTTTACCACAATTTTGTAAATAAAAGCTATTTTACCATTTTGGAATAGTATTAATTTAAGAAGAACAACATTTTTTGCATCTGTACTGTAATTATTAAGAACTCATTACTATCTCCAAGTACCTATTATGACGAAAATTGTTATGAGGCCATATCTAAATTTAACGTTATACGGTATTATTTGGGTACAACATATTGAGCATTAGTTGAACTTCACTTGGCTGAAATGCTGTCCACTTTGTAGCAGAGTGGCATGGAACCGACCCACTCACTATAATACAAATGACAATAAAAAATGTCCATGAAAAAGCAACCTGTAAGCACCTTTAAGTGGTGACAATCTATTCTCCAATAAAGTGTCCATTGTATTTACATTGCAGCTGTTACTTTCGTGTAGCAGATCCGAACGCACTTACAGACAGCAGTTTTAGCTCCACACTCACTCCCCGTCATGAAAAGCCCATGAACACACATGGCTCTTTGGCCAGCGGCTTAATGAGTTGTGTTCCCTGGAGCCCCCAATCAATAGGAGAACAGTGAAAGCACTCAAACAGGAGCGCTCTAGTCACAATCCACTCCTGTTCTAAATAGAAAACAACGTACACACAGCAGCCAGGGGTGATTGATGAAGAGCAACTTTTTTACTTGCAGTTCGTCAGCGCCTTTTTGATCTGCTACGATTGTCGGAGCCAGGGAGCACCTTACACATAGAGAGTACACTACCCACGTTTTCAGAATACTAGGCAGTGACAACCAGCCTGAATATTTATACCAATCACTCTTTCACTTCATCTACATCCCAATCTACAAGCGGTTCTGCCACCCTCTAGGTTTAGGCCACACTAAAGGCAGCCCTATCTTACAATTTTTACCTAAAATAACAGCCTCCCAACAGGCACTACAGTTGACACCCATTGTAACAACAACACTATAGAAATTCTATAAAATAATGAAATAAAATAATAATAATTAAACTGACAGTTGTTTAAATATCCTGTCCAGCTGGTCCCTTTCACCTTCTTAATGAAATGAAGTAGGTCTTGAACCCCACCTATTGACCACAACTTTAATTGATCGACTGTGCAATCAACCAATTGTTTCCAAATCCAAGATGGGGTGGGCAATATGCAATGTCTTGTTTTTCTGATTGGTTGTATAGTTTTCGAAATTTGTCTGGTCCATGTGAATGTAGGTACTGCCCCCTGAATTCGGAATGGTTGTATATTTATCCATTTGAAGTAGAAAATCACATTTACATTATGGCCCAGGTTTACAAAGGCCAGTTTTAGTAAATTTATGTAGCGTATTTACTGCAGTGAATTTAATTTGAAGTCTGGTTGCGTTGTTAAATAAACAAAATAATAGAAAATAATTCAAAACCGTAGCCCTTATTCAATATCTTGTTCAAACTATCATATCAGAAAGAACAGATACTTATGATACTTGTGACAGATACAGTATGATTGTAAGGACAGTTGAAAAATGGTGCCAGACAACCAAAATGAAATAACTCAGGACTATTTCTCTTGAAATTTAAAATACATAATTGTAAATATGGGTGAAAAATTGACATACTGCTGCTTTAAGTGGGGCTCTAACCTGAGCGCGGCAGAACTGATTGCAAGAAGGTTAGAGCGGCTGAGATGAGATCGAGGCAGAGATGTGATTGTTCAGTTACTTCACAGACAGGCTCAGTTTTTGTAACCACTGTTGAAAATGTAAATATAGAGCGAAAACACACACTGACTCCAAATCAGACCGACTGTGAACCATAAAACCTCTATTGCACCCATGTCAGGAAATTAGCAAACATCTAGGAATTTTGGGAGATGTGGCAGATCTTTCGATTCAAATGCTATGAACAGACCAATGTCCATTTTGTGTTATTGCACCCAGTGGCCTTTAGATGGCATGTATCCAGCCATATCACCACTTAAAACTTTATCTTGTCCATTTTTCCCTCTGTCTGTTTCATGTTCCTTCATTAGGTCCACAGTTCAGCTAAGCCTTCCCGGGCAGTGTCTGTCTCTGCATGCATTTGTATGTATCAGAGCGCTGATGAATACATTGGTACTGATCCTCCTTTTCTGCTGCCGGCTCAACAGACCTTGATTCAATGAAAGGGATTCCTAAACAGAATAGTCTATGTGTCTGCCTCGGAGAAGAATACAGCCTCAACGGTATTCATTATTCAATTTCATTTCTCTTTTTGCCTTGATCCACTAATCGGAATATGGATGACGATAGAACGTGTTGTTGTTGTCTGTCCCATCATGCAACAGCAGGGACTCAACTCCAAATCCGTGCACCCGTATGTGTTTGTTTTTTTTTCCATCCTGGCACTCACCTGAATGAACAGGACTAATGCAGCCATGTTATCGGTCGTGCCACATGGCCCTTATTCATCTTTTGTTTGTCTCCTTGTTGCTCCTGAGTCAAATCCTACCACGCGAAAGATAGAGGAGGAAATCTTTGAATATGTGGTTTTGAAATAACTGTGAGGTTAGAAGAAATGACTGTGAATGGAATGAAGACTTTACCAGGGGTCCACACAACAAAGAGACAATTGGATTTTGAAAAGGGAAATGGTGAATTTCTATTCTGTTGAAATAGCAAAGTCACAAATTCAGCCATTACAGCACACCTCCAGGTTGTTTTTGGTCAGGCCCTTTTACAAGGTGGCGTTTAACTTATATACAATCTATCAATGAATTTCTTTGGCCAGAATAGATAAGATAAGATAACCCAAAAGCAGTGTAGATGCAAAAAAGAAGAACAGTGTATAAAATGGAAGTGCATTTGTTTGTACTTATGCTGATCAGACATGTGCACACAAAGCACTTTTTCACTTTATTTCATTTGTACTGGAGGTACTTGTAAGAAGAAAATGTATTTACACAGCACATTTTGTAACAAAATAACATCAATGTGCTTTACAGAAATGACACAAAAGCATCATCAAAAAACTTATGAATAAAATACAAAAATAAACTAAATAAACTTTACATATGTACAGCATGAACAGATGTTTGTTAATAAACAAGTGAGAAAAGGTGTGTTTTGAGTCTGTTTTTGAAAGAGGTTATTGTTGGTGCATTTCTTCTACTGTCTAGAAGTGAGTTTAATTTTTGGAGCATAATGAGCGAATGCAGCTTCAGCAGCTTTGGACTAAACACGAGGTACAGCTGTTTACTAGATCGTCAGGTGAAGTTGTGGAAGATGTTGGAGAGTGAATGAGTTTGTTAAAGCATTTGATAAAGAATTAACAGTTTCTGTGTTTCTATATTACTTTATATTGTTTTGTTTTCTGGCTCGGTTTAGAGAAGTCAATGAAACGCTAAAAAAGATGCAAAAGTTATCGGATACTGAAATATCTTTAATTGGTTAATTATTTAAATATTTAATCCCTTTCTAATAACCAGGTCCAGGATGTGGGTGGGTCCAGTCTCATGTTAGCAGAGTTCAAATACTTCTAGCATATTTACAAAATTGGATGAATCATAGTCCTTGGGATTGTCTACATAACTATTAAAGTCACCAACAATTATAATTTGATCAAATTATTATTTGAGAGAAACACAGAAAAGTGTCAAAGGATCCCAAGTTAACAGAAGTATGGTCTTTGAAGACCACAGCTAGACCACCACCTCTGCCCTGAAGTCTGGGGGCACTTTGTGGGACATGTCAGACTCAAAGCTGGTCAGGCTTTCGCAGAAGGATTCAGCAAAAATTCAAAAAGATGGGGTATGGACGGTGGCGCTCAGTTTGTCCATCCTGGGTTGTTGTAGGAGCAGAAATTATTAATCTACTTTGGTAGGGTTCTGTAGAGCTTTAATGTTTATTTTGCCAAGATAGTTAACTATCCTAAATCCGGATGCTAACTTCTGCTGACTTCCTCAGAAGAGTCACGTATCTTGTCAAGTGATTTGCTCAGGTTTTGTCATCCTACCATGCCCCTTTGTAGTCCGACTTCTTTAGAACAGCAGAGTTACTGAGTCTTTGGGCTGGACTAAGACCCGTCGCACTGTGTGCTGTCTCACACCTTGGACGCGGTTCTAAAGAAGTTGCACTACAGTGGGCCTCGTCCTGCTGCTCTAGGTAGGACGACAAACCTCTATATATCAGCTGACAAGACACGTCACAGTACAATTATGTGACTTTTTTGAGATAAACAGCAGAAGTTAGCATTCAAAACATGTCAAGGTACATTTTAGCAAAAGGTAACTTTTGTGGAAGACCAGATGAATATTTTTGAACTATCCTTTTTTGGTATCCTTGGTTGGTACAAAATATATAATTACATAAATTGTACTTTTTATAAAAAATACATTGTTTTTCCCTTTTTATCCACAGTGGGTTATTATATCATACAAACATATTAGAAAAATATTTGGTGTAAAAAGGGTATACAATTGATATGCTAAATGCTTTTCTGGTTCAAGTTAAAATGTAAAAAGTTCTAGCTTAAACTTTTTTTATTGCCAAGACACGTCTCTAACTTTTCCTAAATACATAAACTTCAAAAACAAACTTCTGTCCATAAAACCCCTCCTAGTACCTTTCATTCATTGCTATCACTTCAAACCTCAAATCTACTACGAAATGAAATAGACTCACAAAAGCCAGCGCAGTCAAAATGTATTTTCTCATCAGCTGAGTGTGGTGCTTACATACACAATTGAAACTCCCATTACAATGGCCAGTGCTCACTTGATTAGAGCCATGGTCGCTCTATGTGACGGGCTGTAAACACATTCATTATTTGGAGCATACACTGGACATTTCATTTTCCTGCGAGTCATTTTTCAGTGAACAGGTGCCACTACTGTGTGGAGCCACTTTACCAGCGCTGCCAGACTGGAAATGGATGAGCCCTTCTACCCCCCGTCTCTTTCCCATTTGCCAATATCTCCCGCTAAATATTACAAATATTGTTGGAAGAAATGGAGCAGATGCAGGAGTCTGGAGTAAACGGCAGTGATATAGTCGAATGAAGGGAAGCTTAGCAAGAAATTGAGATGTTTAGAGGCAATGAAATGGAGTCATGTTAACAGACAATAGTTTCTTGTGGGAAATGCATGCAATGAGGTTTTCAGTAAGTCATTTCTGAAACACCTGGAGAGCAATACAGCCTTGCCCCGATACACTATAGACCGAGGCATTCGGGCTCACCATGTTATCTATCTGTTTTAACATCAATGGGCTGATCCTCTTGGCCAGAATATTAGGCTTAGGGGTGTTGGTCTGAAGCAGATGTCAATAGCCTAGTCATTAATTTATTTTCTGCAGTGAAAGCTGGGTAACGCTTGGAGACATACACAGACCATTCACCCTAAAATTGATCTGGAGGAAGCTGGATCAGCCAGAGAGAACCGATGGTAGTAAATAAGGCAGGTATTCTCTGTAGGGTAGTGAGAGAAAAGGAAGGAAAGGAAGTGAGAGGTAAGGAAATAAGGGGAAAGGAAATGAGAGGAAATAAACTTAACAAACGAGAAAAACATTTAAATTACAGATAGGGTCACCCTGATGCTGACTAACTCTTTTGAGTTATTTGGGCAATTCAGTTATTATTGTTGCAAAAATAATGTGTTTTTTAAGAGTGTAATTCATGCTATTCATAATAATGAGGTTTTGAATAACGTAGCTGAGTTTGTTAGCATTTAACACAACACATATAAGTCAGATTGACATTAGCTTCCTTTTTTTAACAAAGGCTAATACAATACAATTCAAAGACAACATGAATGCAGCATTAGCCTGAGTGGAGCCTGTGGACTCTATATGTCCTTTATTTCCTGGGCTGTAATGTCCGAAAAAGACACAAGTCCAGTTAGACGGCCTAATCAGTAAATGTGTGTTCAGTTTATTCAGCTTGTGTTGGTACTGGATCCGACGGTCTCTGCTCGTGTCTCGGCGTGCCTGAGTGGCATCTCACTTTGGATGCAGGACCATCACCTGCAGCTGAACCTTGGAAAAACAGAACTGCTAGTGATTCCTGCCAACCCAAAGACCCGCCACAACCTCTCCATTTAACTAGGCTCATCAACCATTACACCGTCCAGCACTGCCAGAAATCTGGGAGTGGTAATTGATGATCAACTAAACTTCACAAGTCATGTTGCCAGCACCACCAGGTCCTGTAGATTCATCCTCTACAACATTAGGAAAATTAGACCTTTCCTATCAGAGCACTCTACGCAAATCCTAGTCCAGGCTCTTGTCTTGTCCAAACTGATTCAGAATGCAGCAGCAAGAGTGGTCTTTAAAGAACCGGAGAGAGCGCACGTAACTCCTCTCTTCATTAGGTTACATTGGCTCCCGGTTGACGCCTGAATCAAGTTCAAAGCTATGCTCTTGGCCTACAAGACCACCACTGGCTCCGCCCCCTCGTATCTTCACTCACTGATACAGACCTTTGTTCCTACCAGATCCCTGCGCTCTGCAAATGAACAACGTCTGGTGGTACCATCCCAAAAAGGAAAAAATCACTCTCACGTACTTTCTCTGGATCTGTTCCACATTGGTGGAATGATCTACCTGCTGCTACAAGATCAGCAGATTCTGTAGACATCTTTAAAAAACGCTTGAAAACACATCTTTTCCGTCAACACCTGACTGACAAACACTGAATTCTACTTCCTTTCTATCAATTCCTTTTCTAAAAAAAATTAAAAAATAAAATTTCGTATCCTTGGCTTTGATTACTGTGCTAGGTTTTTAACTGACTTATGCACTTATGCTTTTTGTTACCTTGTGTTGTTGAAATTGCTTCCATTGTTTTCTTCACTTCACATCACGTCGCTTTGGATAAAAGCGTCTGCTAAATGACTAAATGTAAATGTAAATGTAATGTACTGCTGCTGAATTCGGATTGCATGTACGTGTTGCAGTTGCATACAGAGGTTTCGTCTCTGTTCTGGCCCCTACATACACAAATTGAATCAACAGGGACTAGACAAGTTCTTTCTACAGACGAGATAAAGATCTTTGCGATGGTGCTGCATTACTTTTTTTTTACTCACACCAGACACTGTTTCTGGGGTCATTTTGCTCTATTTCAGCAGCATTATCATCATCAGCAAATTACTGTCATCAACACTGTCTGGAAAAATCTTCTTTAGAAGACAGTGTGAACCTTGTGAGTCATTTTTATTGTGCAAGTATGAACTCCCTGCTGTTTTTCTAAAGTTTTGTGAGTTTTTAATTATTGAACATGTTCTTATCATCACTAGTTCAAACATGTGGCCCGCTGTGGGGTGCACCAGATCTCTGCTCCCTCTGTGACCTGTTTGCATTTATTTATTGATACAGATTGTCATGTATATTTGACTGCTCCACATTTTGTCTCTACAGCGCCCCCGTCCCTGTCGACTCAGCCCAAAAACAAGATCATCGGAGACCTCGAGCGGAATGTGGAGATCCCATGTGTTGCTACAGGTACAGTGCATGACTAATTAGTTTTTTACCATGAGATGGGTCAGGGCTTAAGGGGTGGTTTCTGTACATATTAAAGGATTTAGTAGAAAATGTACAATTTGAATGACAAAGCAGAGTTACTATTTAACAGGGATAAGATGAGGTGAGAGGGGAGAGATTTGAAAAACAGGGCATAGCTGGAGCATATATGTATAAAAATATGGAATATACAAGACCAACTTTTTACTTTTTTTTTGTTTTGAGTTTTTTAAAGTTTTAAAATATACTAGTTGTCCCTTTTTACATTTATATGACATAGCAGTATACAGTTTATAACACTCCTTTGCTATAGTCACAAGTTTGTGGTTTCATAAAGTGAAAACGTTGGCCACTCAATAAACGCTTGGTGAAGGAGGCAGCGGCTCTATTATTATATAATAATAGAGGTTTACCACTGTGTTTTTAGATTAGTATTTCAACTAATTTTCTGTTGGTGGTAACAAATACATTGTTGAATCTGTAACATTGATATTTTTGCTTCATTTAAAAGAAATGAAAAGTCATCAGTAAAAATGCCCAAAACAACTTTCCTGTGGAACCTCAAAGCTTAAAGCTCCCTTTGATAAACTCTACACACAATCACAAAATAAAATAAAAAACTACCAGAAGTGTCAATCCTACGTGTATTTAAACATACACACAAACTACTGTACAAGCTATGGGGAGTATGTATAGTACACTCCACATACTTACAGCACCAGTCACTCAACATAAACTTCCCCAACAGCATGACAACAGTAGTCCACACATTATGTTCACCAGGAGGTAGCACTAGGTCACCAGCAGGATATTCTCTGAGAGAGACTTGCTTGCTTTGATAAGATCCCTTCACAGATACACTATCCTCCAGACTTTAGCTCTATCCAGCTGCAAATGTGAACCCAATCCACTCACATTTCTTTTACCTGGAGAATCCCCAGCTGGTGACCTTGTTCAACCTTTAGGCGAGTGTCATGTTTTGATTGTCTGTAGACTGAACGATGTCTGTAGGCGTGAGCATGTTTACTGACGTCTATGTTGGTGACATTTATATCACATGGCTGTTAAGTGCACAGTGAACAAAATGCATTAAACTACTTTGTAAATTACTTTCCACTTCCATTACAAGTCATGCCGTGCTTTATTGGGAAAGTATAGAATAAGAAAGTCTGTCCATTCCAGACTGTCCCTAGAGGACATACGTGGCAAGGGTTATACATGCAACCTCTCTTAAAAAAAGTCTGGTTAAAGTTCAGAGGAAAGTGCATGAATAAAAAAGACTTGTATAATACCAAATAGGTATTCAGATAAAGTGCTGGATACACCTGAAAATGGGCTGTGAAAGACTTTTCTCAAGAAAAGCTATATGAGCTCTAAAGTCTTTGACAAGTATTTCACAGCTACATCAGACTCCTCTTTAGACAGTCTCTTACCCTCCAGTGCCCTGTCAATTGCTGCTGTTCTGTCCACACTTGGCTGTGAAATCTTCTTGGACAGCGTCAGTGTTGTGGCAGCTCTACAGCAGATTAACATGCTGAGAGCAGGTCTGTATATTGCACTTGTTCATGACTGGGTCTTTTTAAATGGATTACATGAACACACTTCTGTCAACGCTGTCTGGACACGGGCTGGAAGACTCATTCCTACACGCTCCATGTTTCTCCTCAGTAATCTGATACTGTGGCAGTGAAATTAAATAGCAGAGGCCTGAGGGGACGGAGCGAGGGGAAGCTGGGAGAAATAGGAAGGATGAGTGACAGAGTGAACATACCTTTGAATGGTCTGTAAAAGACTGACAAGAAGAAATAAGGAAACAGTGCAATATTTATAGGTAAGGACATCCGATTTGCAGCACAGGAATAATTCTACCGGTTCTGAGCTTTGGCTACAAGTTCCCACGTGTCTTGGAAAACAATTAGCATAGCTGATCATCTTTATTGTCTCTTTGACCTGAACAACACATAATGCATCAGAAAGATGTTCCTGTCAACAAAAGCTGCAATGAAGAGTTTGAGTAGTGATTTTCTCTGTATTGTACTGTGTGCTCTCTGTGGTACAAATGGGACTCAGACTTCTAATGAACAAAAGACATTACTTTGCGATAAGGTGAAACCAGGTTGGCTACAAGAGGCAGTGTTCAGGCCCAGGTCAGGCTTGAGGCAGTATATAGGGATAGATGGACGGTAGATGGTCCATACACTGTTGAGGGCATGGAATATTGCTGTTAGGTCCAGGCGTTAAGGAGGCATACACCCTGGAAAACACAAAGTGACGAGCGAGATCAAGAGAGCAAAGAGGCTGTATGCAGTAAAACTTGATACTTTACCAACTATAGAGATGTGTTATAGATAAAGTGACATCAGTGACTAGCCTCCATGGTCTGAGCAAACAGGTCTTAAGAACTGCTCTCTACCCGATGATTTAAATTCCTTCTATGCACAATTTAAGGACTAAACTACAACTCAGGCACAAACACCTCTGTAAACAGTGAGTAGACAGACACTCCAGGGGTTCACAACTGATGTGAGAAAGACCTTGGCAAATATTACCCCAAGGAAGGCTGCAGGACCAGATAATATCCCAGGGTGGGTCCTACGAGACTGTGCAGAACAGCTGAAAGAAGTCATAACAGACGTTTTTAACATCTCTTTCCTCCAGGCTTAAGTTCCATCCTGCCTCAAAAGTGCCACCATCATTCCTGTCCAGAAAAAACTCTAAATATCTTCCGCCCTGTTGCACTAAAACCTATAATAACCAAATGCTTTGAGCGCTTGGTTATGCAACATATTAAAAACTGTCTCCCTGCAAACCTGGACCCACTGCAGTTTGCTCATCGGCCTAATCGCTCAACTGAAGATGCCATCTCCACTACATTACACCTAACACTGTCTCACTCGGAGCAGAACAACACCTTTGCCAGGATCCTTTTTATAGATTTCAGCCCTGCGTTTAATAAGATCATCCCGTGGCAGCTGGCTGAGAAGCTGAGGCAGCTGGGAGTGGACACACCTGCACCTGCAACTGAGTCCTTGATTTTTTAAACAGAGAGGCAGAAGCCTGTGAGGGTGGGCAACAGAACATCTGGATCCATCACCACAAGCACAGGTTCCCCTTAAGACTGTGTCCTCAGCCCTCTGCCCTTCAGTCTGCTCACTCATGACTGCACTGCTACACTCCGCAACGTCAGGTGCATACAGGTCATACAGGTCATACAGGTGCATACAGGTCATACAGGTGCATAAAGGTCATACAGGTCATACAGGTCATACAGGTGCATATACAGGTCATACAGGTGCATATACAGGTCATACAGGTGCATACAGGTCATACAGGTGCATAAAGGTCATACAGGTCATACAGATGCATACAGGTCATACAGGTGCATACAGGTCATACAGGTGCATAAAGGTCATACAGGTCATACAGGTCATACAGGCGCATACAGGTCATACAGGTGCATATACAGGCCATACAGGCGCATCCAGGTCATACAGGTGCATACAGGTCATACAGGTGCATCCAGGTGCATATACAGGTCATACAGGTCAGAGGTGAAGCAGCTGATAGAGTGGTGTACTTAGGACATAGACACATGCTTTCACAGGAGTTTGAGTATGGGGGGGTGGGGGTGGGGGGGTATTTTTATTTATTTAAATGTATGTATTTAAATAGATAGATATATTTATATAAATTGCTTTTATTTATCTGTACTGCATATATTTATTTATCGGGACTTTTTAATAGACTGCTGTGCACTGATAAGAAACAGATTTGTGTAGAACTGTGTTTATTCATTTATAATCATACTCATTTGAAAAGGACTGGTCTGACATATTTGCTATTTAGCTCTTTAATAACAATTAATGTATTAATATTCTTCTGCTTAGTCCTGTTAGGGGTCCCAGGTGACTGGAGCCCATCCCAGCAGCTTAGGGCCTGAGGCGGGGTACACCCTGGACAGTGGCCAGTTCGTTACAGGGCTGACACTTAGAGACAGACAGTCACATACATGACTGTTTCTTTAAGCACTGACGCATGTAATTGAGAATGACTTGTGGCACGAATCGACTCAAATGTAAATAAACTCAGGCTTAGACCAATGACAATTTAGGAAACCTTTGTGAACCCAACTCATGGGCATATCGTTTTGAGCTTAAAAAACACTTCTTCTAAACAGCTCCAACCACATTCTTGTAGACTTCACATGAGACTACAACAAAACTCCTGGAAAGCAATCTTAAACAGTAGAAACTTTAATAGCATGTGCATGCCCATCAGACAGGTAGATCCATTGCCACATATTTAATTCAGAATGTTTTTGCCCCCTCTGGCACCCTTACCCTCCCACCTACACTTCCAATCAATATATTATTAGTAGTCATTATGCCCACATGCATATTTATAAAGCCGGAGCAGATAATGGAGAAGAAAGACTGGTAAAAGTGCATGTGTGGCTGTTTTTGTGGGAGTAGACTCAGCGGTGAGGTCAGCGGGATTCTTCCAAACAAAAATTCACTCTCTGTGTGTGGTGCTTGTGTCCTTTGTAGGCATACCTCAGCCCAGGATAGAGTGGTTTAAAGACACAGTACCGCTTTCCAAACTGGCAAACCCTCGCTACAAGGTCACCACGGCAACGGGACTCATGGTGCGGCGGGTGCAGCCTGGAGATGGAGGAGTTTTCCAGTGCATCGCTCGGAACGCGGCCGGGGAGACACAGGCATACACACAGCTCCTGGTCTCCAGTGAGTCCCTCTGAACACACAGCTTGTTATTATTACCATTATGATGACTATTTATTGAACTTTTTATGTAATTTATTTAACATTATGACTAATATTTATACTTTCCTCTGCCGTTTACTTTTTATCTTTTTTACCACCCAACAAAGTAGTCATTTTGATATGCAGACAGATATGAACAATCTGTTCTGTAATATTTTAAGGATTTCATTGATGTAGTATAATTGTTTAATAATAATTGTTTCCTTGTACCAATATTTAATTTACAGCTTCTTTTGGAAAATTGTTTTCAAATGAAAAGTGTGAATATGTGTGGAAGATATTGCGCTTGTTGGTAATGCGATAATGATATAATTGTGCAGCCATTTTTGTTTTTTAATCTGCACTCTAAAAAGTGGTGCTAGTATTTGGAGTAATTATAAAATACTACTCATGCCTTACAACAAGATGGTCATGGGTTCAGTTCCCAGGGCTGGACAAAGTATTCAGTGATTTATCAAGTCTTTACCCTCTTTGCAAACTCTTTACCCTCACACAAAATGTTTAGTTTGGGTTTAAAAAAATAAATAATTTCATCCCAAAAAATCTGTGTAACTCCCTTACATTAGGACACATACATAATACCAAGCTCATATTCACAGAAGTCCAGGAGAAATGTTTATACTGTAAACAGCCCTTCTGCAAAATGTATTTATTCAAAGGTGGCTGATCGCATTCCTGATGGTACTTTACACCTGCAGGGGTAAAAGTATAAATCTGTCTGAAAAGTTTTGAAGACTGAATGAATCATTTTGCTGCTGTTGCTCAAACTGTAAAACCATGTTTAAAGTGGTTAAAATTTGATGATTTCACTGAGAATCAGATTTTAGGTTTTGTTCAGTGAGCCATTTACAAGTAATTTTAGAAAATTGCACTTACTCAGAAAATGTTCTCACTCTTTTGATAACATGCCACAAAACCGTAAAATTTGTCTAGAACAATGAGGAACACTAAAGAGTTTTGAATGTCACACTAACTATTTGACAACTTGACTTAAATGTTTTGAGAAATTATTTTCTTATTCAAGATGCAAATGAGAAACTGTAAAAGCAGTTTAATATATACTCTTATTGTTATTGTTATGTTTGAAATAATCCAATATTTATAATATTTCCCCTTCACACATTTATATGCATGCATAATGCACCCATTCTCTCATTTTGTGTCTCCCAGGTGTGGCTCCTCTGTTTGCTCTGCCTCCTGTAGACCAAACAGTCTCTGATGGAAACACAGTGGTTTTCAACTGTCAGACCAGTGGAGCCCCCAAACCTGCTATATCCTGGAGGAGAGGTACCACACCACTCAAACAATCTCAAATATGCACTGGGAATAAGTCAAGTTTGAAATGAAATGTGAGATAGATGGCTTATTTACAATCCACTAAAGTTATCAGGCCCATTATTAAATCCCCCTCCAATATATGGAAATAAGGAGCTAAATATTAGTGTTTGAAGTCTGCAGACAGGTCTGTTCACTGTCTGGCATCGACAACAGACCTCAAAGAACTGAAAAAAAAAGAAAAAAGCAACTGGACAACCATGACTCATAACAGACGTCAAGAGTTACGCACTTCCTCCCAGAGAAATATGAAGTCAGCTGATTGACACGTGCTTCACTCAGTTTCCAAACTTCTAAACCTACAGATGTCTATTTTTTCTGACTAAATGGAATCTGTAGAGTTAATTATTTTTTACATTTTATGGGTCTATACATTTAAACTACATATTACTCCAAAATATAAGTGAACAATGACCGCTCATTTCTTACACAAAACAGTTTTAAGGTAAAATGCAAGAATTATTTCAATATATTTACACCATAATACTGTAAAATCCTAGGCACACCTATGCCAGATCAGTATTTAGAACATTTTTGCCAATTTTTCTAGAATGGGTCTAGAATCCTATCCCTTCATAACCATTCCCACTCAATAGAAATCCGGAGGACCAAATTTCAACCATTTATCTAAAAAGGGCAGGTTTTATGCAATGTTTAATTTCTCTGAGTGGTTGTATGTTTATTTAGTTGCATCCAGAAGTTGTTTATACTGTGTCTGTTGATACTTGCTCCTAGAAATCCAACTCTATAAACCCTATAGATGGAAGACTCTAATCAGATGTGTTTGTAACTAAACACAAGCTTCATGCCTTAATTACTCTCCATCACCAGAGGCCTCTTTAATTACTCTCAGTGTCTGTGTGCCTCTGTAGGTACACAGGTCTTAGCCAGCGGCTCGGTCCAGGTCCCCCGCTTCAGTCTGCTTCAGTCTGGCGCCCTGCAGATCAAGCCCGTCAGCTACCAGGATTCCGGAGACTACACATGCACCGCCACCAACTCCGAGGGCACAATTAACTCCACTGCCACCCTCACCGTCTGGAGTAAGACACACGTGTAGCTGATGCAAACATAGACGAATACACTCCATGCTCAATGGCCCATAGCAGACATGGAACACTGGTTTATGCATCTGTCAGAATGCATTATTCCTGGGAAGTGGGCAGTGGGCAGTGCAGTGATGAGTTATCGATGGAGTGATACTCATGTGAAGTCTGATTAGTTAGGTAACAAGGTGATTGATTGGGTGGGAGCATAGAACATAAAACAAGTGTGATATTGAACCATCTTTGTACTGTTTATAGTAAGTAGTATATGGCCATTATGATATTGCCATTGTTTATACTTGTTGCAAAGGTTTGTGCTATTCATATTTCTCTCATTTGTGTTCTCTCCTTGCATCTTAACCCCACCAAAGAGAAAAGACTGAGCTCCTCAGAGCAGTGTTAAGAGCTTTAGATCCGGGCTGAAGATGGTGCACAGAGAATAACTTCTGGTTCAATCGAGAAATTGAGGAAATAAAAATAAGCACTCTGAGACATTCAGCCATAGTGTCAGATCTGCCTTTATTTTCGGGGGAATAATTTTTGTAAATTTGTTTTCGGATTTGTTATTTTGTTTTCTAAATGTGTTATTTTGTTTTTTTTATTTGTTATTTTGTTTTTGTTCATTTATTTTCTGATTTGTTATTTTGTTTTTATATTTGTTATTTTGTTTTTGTTAATTTATTTTCTGATTTGTTATTTTGTTTTTTGTTTTTTTCATTTATTTTCTGATTTGTTATTTTGTTTTTGTTATTTTATTTTCAGATTTGTTATTTTATTGTTTGTTTTTTTTTCATTTATTTTCTGATTTGTTATTTTGTTTTTGTTAATTTGTTTTCTGATTTGTTATTTTGGTTGCACTTCACGGCCACCGTACCATATTGATATCCTACACAGGTTATCACCCAGTCCTAATTGGAACATTGTCCCAGCACAAATATTCCCCTGACTCAGCTAAGTGTGTAATAGTGGCTCTTCTCTGACGTCTGTGTAATGTTTTCCACTGCCTTCCCCTGTGGGTTCTTAATCATGGAAAATGGCCAACACTTCAATGGAACAAAGCTGCGATAATGTACAGCGCTAAGTAAAAGCCAAGCACTTTCACTGTATTATGTGGGTATTTGTAAATGTGTATGTGTTTGAGAGAGACAAGGCAATTCTACGCTGGTTAGTTTCTGCAGTTTCAAGGCCAGACACCATAGTAATTAATTTTTCATTCCTTGGCGGCAGCATACATTTACATAAAGAGTATATTCTAAGGCAATGTTTGAGGTTTGGATAATTAAAGGTGCAGTATAAAGAGAATAAATTTATTTATTTATTTTTTTCTTCTGTTTTTTTTTTTTTTTTTTTTTTTACACAGATGGGACAGTAATTTCAGTGCCTCCAACTGACCGGCGTGTCATCAAAGGGACAACTGCTGTTCTCAACTGTAATGCCACACATGACCCCAGGGTCAACATCAGGTAGCATCTCAGTTTACTAATGCAATATGCTAAAATGAGAATCGCAGATGATCAGTAAATGTCTGATTTTACATTTACTTTGACTTTACATAAGAAGCACCTTTTTGAGTGGTCACATGGAGGATTTGAAGTTCACATGGCAGCATTCACACTTACCCACGTAAACCAGACTAACAGCACAAATACAGCAGAGATTGTTTTTTTTAACTCTGCCCTCTCTCAGACAGTGCACTTTTTTTCTGTCCAGAAATCTGTGTCATCATCGGTGGTCTTACATTTCAGTAATCTCCCAGTGCTACTACCAAAGATCACCTTTAACAAGTCGTACTGACTCCAGCCACAACCAGTATCACATAACCAATGACCCTGCCGTTTCAAAAGACATGTTCTTTCTTCCAAACTTGTCTTAAACATCTCTACTGGAAGACAAACATGCTGGCTCAAAGTGACAAAGGGTTGCTTTGACCTCTCCTTGCCACACAAAATTGACAAGAGTCATTCCTATCTAGTCCTTTTTATTTTATTTTTTCTTCTCAGCAAGTTGACGTGGTCTCTTGTTCTTAAGCAGACAGTGTGACATGTGCTGCTCTGCTGGTCGTACCCAATTCAAGATGTGACATGTAGTAATACAATTCCCAAAAATCGTACGTTGAGACAGGCTGTATTCCCTTATAGAACACTATGTATAGAGTGAATAGCTCTAGACCTTCAAAAGAGGCAAGAATTCTTTGCAGTCTTTTGCGGCAGAGCAACTGTGACTGTGTCTTTGAACTGTACAACAAGCTTGAATGAAATAAGTTAGGGTTAGGTTTTCACACACTTATAATCTTGGCAAAGTGATACATTTTAATTTGTTATAAAGGAAGTCATTACAATGTAATGCCCTATGTAGTGATTGGGGTTAGAAACAAGAGACTGGTTTGGGATATAGCAAGAGCTCAAATACAAATGTGGACAGAAATGTGACTGTAAATATATGTAGACCTCATTCAACTCATATGGTCTTTCATATTCCTTCAGCTTCCTTTGGGATCGTGGGGGTGTGCCTGTAGTGTCCACCAGCGGGGGCCGTGTTTCTGTTCGCCATGGCACTCTTACTATAGGCCAAACGTGGTCAGGGGACATTGGAGACTACACTTGCACTGTGCTGTCCAAGGCTGGCAACGATTCTCGAACAGCACGCCTTGAAGTCATGTGAGTTTAATCACCATTTTCAACATTTAACTGTTTTCACTGAGGTACTGCACAGCAAATCTGAACACCTTTGCCAGTGAGCTTAAAATATGAGCTCATTATAGACACATTCATTTTGTATTGTACAGTATTTAGTAAAAAGAGTGCATTAATTCAGCTAATAAGCCGAGCATAAATAGTTTGGTGTTTCTAATTACACACCACAATAATTCTGAGTTAGCATGCTGTAAACATTTTTGGCTGAGTGGAATAGTCTGTATGATTGACAGAAGGTATGCGGCGTGAGGAAGAATCATACACAAGCATTTCAGCGAGCAGAATAATACAGAGGAGGCATGGTACAGTCAATTGGCCCAACGCTCCAGCCATTGTCTAATGAAATAATTGTATGCAACGGCGATAGCTGTTTCATTAAGGTTTAGAGACTTCCAAAAGCAAATGTACATCTGTTATTAACCAGCTGTGTGCTTGCAATTGGAGTTATTATTATTATTATTAGAAAGATGAAAGGTAGTGTATTTAAATTCTGTTCTTGTACATCTTATATTAGTTTGTTCATATGAATGCTGTGGTACTACTTTGTGGTAAAACTTTTTATTACTTAAGGTACATCTTCTCACCTTCACTGTAGCAATAGTTTTCTGCCGTGTTTGTCTTACATCCAAGATTATGCAATATAGTATATTGAAGCTCCCATTGTCTGTTAGTTTATTCGTTTTTTTCTGGTTTTCAGCACAGACTTGACAAGTTTCACATCAAACCTACAGGAATTCAATTAGGGAAATGTTATATTTATGTCAAATTAGAGTGACTTTGAAGCAGTCACTCTTACTTCTCTCTTATGTGGAAGAGGTAGAACTGAGTGGCTAATCAGCGTGGGCCCCAGGAGCTCTAACAGAGAGACAACAGAATGGTGATTTCTTTTTGTGTTTTTTCTTTAAAATAGGAAACTGAAATCACACAAAGTAAGGTTTTCTCATTGCTAAGTCCTTACATAATTAACAGAACACAGTCCATACTACATTAAAGTGATCAAAATTAAGAAGGCCCACCATTTCCTGTATTTTCTGAAGAACCAGCAGCACTCACATCCTAACAGCCTTTTATAGGTGTGTAGTGGAAAGCATGGCTTAACCAGGGTCCCAACCTGGAGCCAGGCGGGTTGCAAAGTGGAGTGGGCAGCAGTCAAAGGTGGGGGCTTTGGCAACCAAATCCATGGACACATAATTTGGCACTGTGGACATGAAATCTGCACTTGGGACGCACTTTAGCGTTCCAATAAAAACAATAATATTTTTTATATACAAGCTCTCATTGATGTTACCTGGGGTATGTAAACTTTTGATCAGGCTCATTTGGGTAGTTTCTGTTGTCATTATGATTTAAAAAGAGTAAACACAGTTGTTTGACAATAAATGGCTTCACACAACTGCAAAATGGCCCAAAATAAATCTCAAAATTTGCCATGGTACGTAAACTTACGAACTGTATATGAAGACCAAGAGTCTAATTGAACGTTTTTTCTATTCTCTGACATTTTACCAGTTGTAACATGACAGCTCTGTTGGAGGCTATAATTAATGCTAGAAATCTGGTAGCTAATTTCCTGAAGCCATCTGATGCGTCACTTTTTTTTATGTTAAACCTTCATTCATTTTCCTCCACTTAGTCCTGTTAGGGGTTGCGGGTGGTATCCTAGCAACTTTGGGCTTGAGGCGGGGTACACCCTGGACAATGTCCAGTTAATAGACACACCATTCAACCATTCACTCTCACATTCATTAACTAGGGACACTTACTTAGATGCATGTCTTTGGGCGGTGGGAGGAAGCCGGAGTACCCGGAAAGAAGAGCAGAAACAATTGGTACAAAGCCCATTTAGAACAATTTGGAAATGCCAATATTGTTTATCAACCTAGTCAACAAGAATGTCAATCAAATCAAAAGTTCACAAACCTGTTCGGTGTGTTAATGTAAAAATTAAAGATGTACACAAAGTATTTTCTGTGTGTGTACAAATGTGGGGTATAGGCACAAACGTTAACATATAGAATATTAATGGCCCAATAATAAAATACAATTAGTTTACAATAACATGATCAAAAAAAAATGCTCCATATAATAAAACAAGAGGCTAGTTATAAGAACATACATTTAATGTTTGATGCTTGATGCAGCATCCACAATAGTCAATCTCAA